>VXAB01008518.1:285138-350258 GCA_013399175.1 Odontophorus gujanensis
AAATAAATAAATAAATAGATAAATAGATAAATAAATAAATAAATGGAAGCAGCAGAAAAGACAAGGCTTCTGATAAATATATAACTACATAAGCACAAATAAAGGTTTAGTTCCATTGCCCTGCTCTAGGGATCTTTTCTATTGCAGAGAAAGAAAGTAGATTTGAATTCTGAACCTAGGGCTGGTAACATGCAGCCTGACAATATACTGAAGAAAAATTCACAGAACATGCAGGAGTGTGAGTGTACAGAGCCAAGCAGTCTGAGAGGTCATCTATCCTAAAACTGACAATATTGAGAAAGACAGCTGTCAGTCACATTAAACAGCAATGCAGACACTTGTAAAATAAATGAGAAGTCACCTTGTAAAAAAAATACATTAAAAAAAAAAGTCTTACATCTTTAGCAGTGAGAAGAGAGAAAGGGGAAGACAGTGTCATCAAATCTTGGTCTACCACCACCAGAATCTGCTCTGCTGGCATTCCACCTCTGTACACTGCTTAGATTAGTTATAGAAGGATGTTGAGGAATCTGTTTTCAAACATAATGTAAGGTTCTAGTATTGTGCTACTTTATCACTGATCCTGAATATGTAGTTCACCGATTGCTGATTATTTTCATTTATAAATCAAATGTCTGCTTTGATCCTGATTTGACTAAAACCACGTGAATAAATTTTACCTATGACAAACATCAGGTTTTGTAAAATATAACACAGCTTCAAATTGAATGGCTTGTGTTCCAAAACATCGATTCCCCCACACAGTTCTTCTGCAGATAAACACTGATAAAACTATCAGCTTTCCATCTCTGCCCCGTATCAAGTTTGTAAAGAAATCATTTTGTCAGCTTTACATGAGAAGTTAACTGATCTCTGCCAGGACATACAACTGGCATCATGTCAGCACGGCATCACAACCAGCATAAACAAGACTTGATGGGCTAGAGAAGCAGATCCTTGGTGGAAAGCATTTTGCAAGAAACACTGTAACAAAATGGTTTAATTTTCAGGAATTGAAAGAAATTACTCTTCACGTGTGATTTGATGTACTGACCCAGAACAATCTGTTGATTCTTGAGTATCAAGCAAATTTTAATGACATTTAGAAGGTGCTGTCTGTAAACAAAGTTACCAGATTCTTCTCAACTCTTATTCACAAAGTAAGTGGACTGAGGACCATAACATCAAAATAAACAAGAAAACAAAACAAAAAAANGGGTTGGGTGGTCCAGGGTGGAGCCAGCAGTTGGACTCAGGGATCTTTGAGGGTCCCATGCAATTGGGTATTCCACGATTCTATGAACCATTCCTGCAACTACAGCTACAGCTTTTGAAGTCTAACATCCTGTGAAACTGCTGTCCTGAGGATTTTAGATCTGTACGTAGCCCTCTCATATCAAAGTAGGAGAAAAATAAAAAAGTTATCTGCAAACTGAAAAAAAAATAAAATATTTCAAACAGTTTTCATCCAGGTGCTTGAATTATAAAAAGAAGGCAAGAGGAACAGAGGGGAGGAAAAGAAAAAGTGAACAGAAGAAAAACAAACCAAGTGAATAAATCACTAGGACTTCAATCTGGTAGTTCTCAAAATCAAAGGAGTTGTATTTTAATTATATGTTAGAAAAAATGGTTAGAAAGTATCAACATGATGGTATAGAATACCTAGAATAGCCATAGAAACATTGCCAACAGATTTTTCCATGCAAGTTTCTGTAAAAGCTGCACTCTAGCTAAAGAAGATGAAGACTGCAATGGAGTTAAACTTCCAGTGTGTCTGGCTGGCTGTTACACAGGAAACAAAAATTGCATTTGCCTAATTAAGAAAAAAGAACTGCACAGATTTTTAGTGATTTGGGGTACAGATATGTGCATGGGGATCAGAGCATAGTTTTCATGTTATGCATAGTTACATTAACTGCAGCTACAAATTGCCCACAACTGCAGAGGCATATTCGCATTTTTAATTGTGCACAATATTGAAAATCTGGATACATAACTGCCTAACATATTTAAGAGAAATGGAAAGAGTATTTCTCTTTACCATGTTGACATTTCAAAACACAGACTGCAGCTCAGATAGTAAAAACATTGTAAATGAATGAATAAGTAATTACATGCCACTTTTGAAAAAGTTTGGCCAGAAAGAACTCTTACTATTTAATTTCTATTTCGTTTTGTTTATATCCAACTTCAGAAACTGAATATGGCTACTATGATTTTATTGATTTTTACACTGTAACTGTCCATTACTCCCAGCAAATCTGATTTTATCAGGACTCAAGTAGGAGACCAAAATCAACAATCAAATATGAAGATTTGAGCTTGTATATTTAGGCTAAAAATTTACCATTTTCCTCTGATCTCAAGGAACATGGTATCTGAGTCAGAAAATCTCAGAATCTTCTCTGTTACTGAATACCCAATAACAGATCAGAATTTATTACAAACACAGGTAAATTTCAGAGAGATTATGGATTTTAAAAAATGTATGTACATATACTGCAGGTATTTAGCAATTATTAGATCTTAAACATGGACATTACTTTCTCTACACTGTGAACACGCACACATATTTCTCATAATTTGATGACATGAGGAAATGGCTTAAATTGCCCTCAAAAACAAGGGAGGAACTAAGACTACAGTAGAAGGAAAATGCCATTTGAGGGTATGCACATTAATAGAGAATTACTGTCAAAAGTGAATTAGAAAACATGCACAAGACGAGATTATAAATCTCCAGTCCCTACTTTTTAGAAATTTTATAGTTCATCAAGCAAAAGTCATCATTCACATCCACATCCCTGAGAACATTTACAGGAGAGTGATGAGTCTGACTTTTGTTACTCCTAAATAATATAGATCCAGGAAATAGAATCATCTATAATTTTTAAGACTCATATTAGAAATAGAGGAAACTATCTAATACTTCACCTCGACACTGAACAAACTAGCTGAGACAGTGAAAACGTATTTCTTTAAAAATTTATTTATTTATTTATTTATTTATTTAAATAAATAAATAAATAAATAAATAAATAAATAAATAAATANGACTAAAACCACGTGAATAAATTTTACCTATGACAAACATCAGGTTTTGTAAAATATAACACAGCTTCAAATTGAATGGCTTGTGTTCCAAAACATCGATTCCCCCACACAGTTCTTCTGCAGATAAACACTGATAAAACTATCAGCTTTCCATCTCTGCCCCGTATCAAGTTTGTAAAGAAATCATTTTGTCAGCTTTACATGAGAAGTTAACTGATCTCTGCCAGGACATACAACTGGCATCATGTCAGCACGGCATCACAACCAGCATAAACAAGACTTGATGGGCTAGAGAAGCAGATCCTTGGTGGAAAGCATTTTGCAAGAAACACTGTAACAAAATGGTTTAATTTTCAGGAATTGAAAGAAATTACTCTTCACGTGTGATTTGATGTACTGACCCAGAACAATCTGTTGATTCTTGAGTATCAAGCAAATTTTAATGACATTTAGAAGGTGCTGTCTGTAAACAAAGTTACCAGATTCTTCTCAACTCTTATTCACAAAGTAAGTGGACTGAGGACCATAACATCAAAATAAACAAGAAAACAAAACAAAAAAACACTTTCCCCTCTAATTTTCTATTTTTAAAACAAGTTTTCTGCAGCATTTTAAGACAACATTATGCCATTGATACACTGAAGTGTACTAAAAACAATCCATCCTTTTAGATTTTTCTTACTGCTAGTATCACTATATATTCACTTGCTTTTTCCTTCCACTCTGGTAAAAGTTAATTATTTGCCTTTAATAAATCACACCCATTGACAAGGCTGATAACTTGATGCCAATTACTACCTCTAATCCATCCTTCATCATTACAAAACTATTTACTATTAATATCTGTCTTGAAATGTACCAGTATCATTCCACAATTACTCAAAAGTTAAACAAAGTTCCAACGGACCTCTGGGTTTAAATATCTAATAAGTAAATTTATTAATTTCCAAGCAAAGATAGCTCAGAGGTACAGGAGACTGATGGACAATTAGATTAACAACCCTGAGTTTGTTATATACCATGTCCCCTAAACATTTACCATAGGTGTTTGTTGTCAGTGACAGTAAGTAGATCTGCTTAAAAATCAGAGTTGGTCTGATCTCAAATAATAATAAAAACTTGCTTCCTATGGAAACATAACTTTTTGCTTTTCAAGGCACAAGTAGCAGAGAGGGAGAGATCATTTCTTTTCCTGCCACAGCAGCACTGACATCTGGAGAACTTCACCCTGTCAGATTCTTGACCTCATTACAAATGTCTCTGCTGAGCATTTGAATGAACTGAATGGTTTGCAAGAAAAGAACAAAGATCAACTTTTACTGTTAAAAGAGACAGACACATTACATACTTGAGAACATATACTTAAAAAAAAAAAGGAGAAAGAATCAAAGCTACAATGACCAGAAAACTAAGGATGGTAATGAATTACCAATTACTCACCATTCTGTGCAGAACTGTAGCATAAACACTGAAGTTATTAATTATGGTTTCATGGAGAGGGTTTACATTTAAAGTAATAAGTGCATTCGAGATCTCCCATGGTATAGAAAAAATATTTACACTTGTGTAAAAGAAAAATAGCAGAATGATTTCTCAGTTGGAATGAGTCACTATAGCCTCACTTACAAAAATAATCAAAAGCTAAATAAGTGAGTGAGAGATAGGGCACATGTCATGGGAAAAAAAAAGTATTCTGCTTTTTTATAGAAGCATCAAAAGAGCAGCACAAGAATAACTGTTTCAGTTTCTTCTTACAGATATTCCTTATTGTAGTTCCTATCTAAGAACCCACATCCTTCATCAGACTTATCATACATATTACTTTGTTCAGGTGCTTACGACTTGGATTTCACATTTAAGGTTGGTTTCTTTTGTTTGTTTGCTTTTCCTTGGTAGTTTTGTTGTTGTTCTTGTTTTTTTTTTAAACAATATAAATTAAATATTATGGCTTATATTAATTTTAAGCACTTAAAACACACAGGTGAGAAAGATCCATAAAATGTGATACTGTAAAGAACTGAATGTCAGCTCAGATGATGTAGAATATCAATTTTCAAAAGAAAAACACAAAGATAATAGCATAATTCTCAGAATCAGAAGGCAAAAGTTTTGCCCTCTCCTCATCCAAAATATCCCAGCAGACCCAAGCCAAGTACCAACTTATACTAACAGAAACAAGAAGAGAGACTACAAATTGCACATTCATAGGAGTTGGAAGGGGCTTCTGGAGATCAGCTGGTCAAGCTACCCTACTAAATCAGGTTCTCTACTACGGGTCACAGAAGAAAATGTCTAGGCAGCCTGTTGGAGTGCTCTGTCACTCTCACAGTAAAGCAGCTCTTACTTGTGTTTGTATGGAAACTCCCATGTTTCAGTTCTTGCCCATTTCCCCTTGTTCTACTGCTGCACATACTGAAAAGAGTCCAGTCCCATTCGCCTGACACCTGCCCATTCAATATTTATAAACAGTGATGAGATTCCCTGTCAATATTCCCTTCTTCAGGCTGAAGTGTCCCAGGTTTCTCAGTCCTTCTCCATAATGGAGATGCTTCAGGCCCCTCATCATTTTTGTGGTCTTCCACTGTACTCACTCTAGAAGATCCCCACTGTTCTTGAAAAGGGATGCCCCAAACTAGACACTATTCTATACATGGTCTCACCAGGGCAGAGTTGAAGGGAAGGATCACCCCCCTTTCTCTGGTGCCCATACTTGTAATGCTCCTCAGATTACCAATGGCCTTTCTGGTCACAAAGGCACACTGCTAACTTATGGTTAACCTGCTGTCCATCAGGACAACCAGGTTCCGCTCCACAGAATTCCCTTCCAGCAGATCAGTCCCTAACCAGTACTGATATAAGTGGTTATTTCTCCCCAGAAGCAAGACTCTACACTTGCTCTTGTTGAACCTCATCAGGTTGCTCTCCTTCCAACTCTCCAGCCTGTCCAGATCTCACTGAATGGCAGCACCGCCTTCTGCTGTGTTAAGCCACCCCTCTCAGCTTCATATCATCAGCCTTGCTGACAGTGCACGCATTCCTTCATGCAGGTCACTGATGCAGATGTTAACCAAGACCAGACCCAGTACCCAGGAGAACACTGCTACCTATAATGCTCTCAGTGTACCTCACTGTCCACTCACCTATCTCATGCTTCCTAAGCTTATCCATAAGGAACACATTGTGTGCAATGAAATTTGGGAGTAGAGAAAGGATTTTAAAATCATTTCATAGCATCAGTTACTTGCTTTACTCAGATGCAAAGTACTATGCACGTATCTCCTGGCTGTGCATAGATCTTTATTTCACGTACTAGTAGAGACAGGGATACATGACAACTTTTGAATTACACACCAGACAGAATACCTTGATGATGAAAGAATGGTGGCAAGAGTGCAAGGAGATGTGGAGAAGATTCAAATCCTTTGGCATCAGTTTGTTATAAGGTGTATGTCCTTCTGCCTTTATTTTTGTAAGGCAGGAACATGAGGGATCCTCTCAGGAACTCTGTCTGAGGCACCGTGAAAGAGAATGACATTTTATAGTAGAGAAGGTTAATATCAACCTGTCTAAAAATGAAATGTGGCAGGTGTAATCAGTCAGCATTCAGACACAGCTATGCCGCAGCTTGGATAGAATTTTCTCCAGCAGCCCACGCGCACCCAGCACACTGCACATGATGAATACAAAAATCAGTACATCTGAAGCTCAAATGTTTGTCCCACCTTATGCCACCATGTGGCAGAGCACAGCTGCATACCACACTAACCAGTTGAATGTGTATTAAATCGCCAGTGCTCCTAATTAAATTATCAAATTGAATGACACACAATGAAATCATATTCCTTGACCTATAACGGTCTCTCCTTCATAAAGTCTAAGACAACTTTGACTTCCTGATTGCAAGAATACATTTATATGCTTTAGGAACATGAAATATACAAATAGGAGTCCTACTGCCCTGTTTAGGAATTCCAATGAGATAAACACACTTTATTTTCAAAATAGGACTGCCTATATCTGCAATTTCCCCACTGAGTATTCTATTACAGCTGCAATTTCTGCCTGTATGTGAACTCATCCTGAACCTGCAACATGAAGAACCACCTTTAACCCTCTCAACTCACAAGTTTGTCAGATTTTTTATCAAGTAGGATGCAATTAGTAGAATATGACTCTACCTTAATATTTTTTCCTGTTTCAAAAGGCAGTAAAACAATGTTTTATATCCTCAACCATATCTGAAATATTTTCATTAGAAGTGACTTATGAATTTCCTTTGTGGTATATTATCCTCTCAGTCCAAAACAGGGGCTAGAGATCATAGTTCCTTCACAGCCTTCCCTGGAGAAAACTAGGGTATGATCAGTACCAGCCCCAAAATAGAGCTGAGAGTAAGCTAGGTCTTCCAGCATAAATGCAGCTGAAACCACAGTATGTTTGTCCCAAGGTGATGTCTAGACACAATATATATTATCAAGTAATATCCACGCCTTCAGTGCAGAGCCATGACTTGATTTTGAGAAGTATGATTTGTAAAGCTTCCCTGAAAACTGGGTTAGCCTGTTCTGCCCCTCTTTTCCTAGATTTTAGCCATCTTTCTTCTCGGTATCTTTCTAATCTGTTTTTCCTCACCTTCACCTGAATGACAACTGCTTTGGAGGCATGAATGATGAGATCTCTGTAATGTTTTCAGACAACTCTGAATGAAAGACACTGCAGGATTGCAAGTCATTACTGGTACTGTATTTCTCTGTATTCTAGTTCTTTAGCTAGAATATATTCTGTTCTGAATTTATTTATTTATTTATTTTGTGAGGGTTTTGGTGTTTTTTTGTTGGCAGGTATTTTTGATTTTCGTTTTTTTTTCCCAGTTGTGTCCCTCTTCTCTTGTGTTTACCTGGCAATCTAGTTAATCAACCTCTCCACTGCTCATGTCATATGTAAAAATCCACTGCATTTCACTAACAGCAATGGGGACAACTCAAATTATGATCTACAAGAGAAAACATGAAATTCAGAGACTGGTTTACAGTAAAAACATGGCGCCGAGATGTGTGAGGAATTGGGATGACACCTATAAACAGTTACCACCCAGGGTAAAAAATTAGCTTTCATTTTAAATTTTCCAGGTGACCAAAGAAGATCATTTAAGAGATGACCAAAAACGACTAGACAGAGACTGTCTGCCTCAGTGCTGTTAGAGCTCCACTTAGGTGTTCAATTATAGAAAGCTTGCTGAAGGTGTAATGGATTATAAAACAGAAATAGTCCTCAATCCAACTCACAAGAATATTAACTTGGAAAGGAGGAGGAGGCTGAGCACTAACTCACCCTAGCAGCAGAATGATTTCTGTATTTTAGTATAATGATGGACATGCATCAGTACCTGAACCAAGATATTCACTATATTCAATGGTACTACAATTCCATTTGAAGCAATATGCACTACAGTCATGAGTACCACAGGACTAGTTTTTTGTTTTGGCTAAACATTCTGTCACCACCACCTCCCAGTAGTCAGCAGTTCAGCAGTGCTGCTGGAAAATTTCTGACCTCTTCTGCTAGCTCTGCAACACTGTTTAGTTCTTACGCCTACATACAGTCCCTACTTGCTGTAGACATTGGCGAACTATCAAGTGTTCCTGAAGATATTCCCCTTTGAAAGTTGAGAAGCAGAATCTCAGTGTAGCTTTAAAGTGAAGTGAGCACACTTACCAGCTGTGGAGGAAGTCAGTTGACAAGTGTACACCAGATGGAAAGAGGTAGAGGCAGCAGAACATGCATTTACTTATGATAAATAAGAATAGTTTCTTCTTACATGGCATTAGGCACTAATTTTAATGCATCTGAACACCACCTTATTTCCTTCTTTTTTTTTCCCTTATTGAAGCAGTTTATTTGATTTCAAATGAGAACTTAAAACCTCATCACAAACAAGTGCTTTGGGGTTTTATTTCAACCTTTTCTATCGTGTCAAAAACAAAACAAGAATCAGGAAGATAAATGCTTTTCTCAAAATCAGCGTTTCTCACTCTGGCCTCCTTACAGGTTTTCCCTCACCTTCTAAATCATTTGGTCACTGCTGGCAAGAGGGTGCTGCAGTAGACAAATGACTGGTTTGATGCAATATGGCAGTTCCTATGTTCCCAACTGATATAGTTAAGAAAAGACCAGGCGTTCTTACACTCACTAGAAGGATTTTACTCATATACAAAATGAATTTTTATCCTACTGCCAACTACTCAATGCTAAAAAAAGAAAAAATACATCCTCTCCTTGACCTGCTTTAAAACTTCACATAATTCTAAACACAGAAATAATTTATTTAACATCACAAAGCTCCAATTGTAATGGATGATTAAAACAGAACAGTGTGCCACTCCTTAAGTTAATAAGTATTTCCGTTTGAGAAGGGGGATGAACATACAAGTAAAATGGAATTAAAATGTAAATCTCTGCTATGTCAATATGTTGCAGATGAAACGAGAAAAACAGAGCAATTGTGTCTGGCTCACAAAGAAAATGCATTATCTCCTGCATTCCCCAGGTTCACTTCCAGTTCAGTGTAGGAAGCTCCTGTTTCTCTATAGCTGCATGCAGGTGGATCCCACCCAATACTGCTGCTGCAACATTTTAGCTACTGCTACTGCAATGTTTATCCTGTCTCCTGCTGTAATAGCAGTACACAAATCACTATCTTGTGTCTCTGCACAATTGCTCTGTTCTAGATTGCCAAAGGCTCAGCCTCCGTCATGCACAGCAGTGCTTCATCCACCTCTAAAAGCACATCCTTACTTTATACTTGAAGAAGAGTGTGGAGGGCAATGGATAAAGAAGGTGAATGCACAAGAAGCAGGGAGAAATTGAGCTCTAGATGCAAGACAGCTTAGCTTGAAAAGCAAAGGAGTTACACATGATATTCTATTATGCTGCTATCATTTGCAATCACCATTTATTGTTATGCCTCATAGAAAATATTTTACAATTGTAAAATGTTGATTTAGCACCAGTGCTCTCTGCAATCTGGTCTAAATGTCCTTGATGTGTGGAAGTTTAGTCTGGTAGGAACAGTGCAGTCCTCCATTTTCTCTGTGCATTGTCTAAAGCAATATAGA
Organism: Odontophorus gujanensis; assembly: GCA_013399175.1. Taxonomy (NCBI): domain Eukaryota; kingdom Metazoa; phylum Chordata; class Aves; order Galliformes; family Odontophoridae; genus Odontophorus; species Odontophorus gujanensis. Next base: position 295,308 of record VXAB01008518.1, read on the forward strand.
ATTTAGAAAAACAGAAATCCTACAAGTGTCTTATCTGGAAGGCTTCATTATAAAGGCTAGAATACCAGCAGATGCTTAACTAGGAATGGTTTTATCAGGGTTTTGTTTTTCTGCATTCTAAGAAGGGAATAAAATTAAGGTTTTAATTTCATTTTTGAAGAATAAAAATGCAAAGGATAAATTATCTATGTTTTAACTAACACAACTATTTCAGAATACATATTTGTAGCACAGGTAAAACACTGCAATCAGATCCAGTTGCCTCTGACACAAGGAATGAAAACACCCCAACTTCCTTCAGGATAGCCTGCAAAACCCATTTTCCTTTAAAAAAAAAAAATTCCCCGAGTTATGCAGCTCTTAAACATAGCCTTTCCACCGTTTTGTTTAGTAATAATCATTCCTTCACATCTTCCTCAAATTAAAAGCTCCTGACAGCTGGCCCAAGTTGCGTGTTTGTACAACTTCTTTGTACAGGCATCTTCCTTTCATATTTTGGCAGCAACAACCACAGAAAGCATCTAACTTCAACTAAATGGAAAATTCTGAATCAAGTACTCCCTTTGACACTAGCAATAGAAAGAGTAATGACTGAGAACGAAGGGAAGAATCTTTAATGTCATTATACACCAACATACAATAGATTGAAATAGAACAGAGGTGGAGTCTACTTGCAGAGATCTTCCAATTTCCCATGACTGCACAGGATACCTGTCATCTTGCCTTGCCACTGGTCCTCTACAATATCTAAATACCAAAGCATTTGAATCAGACAAAATGTATCTTTTGTACTAATTTGTTGTTTAACTTGGAGAACTGAAATAAAGGCAACTAAAAATAAAAATAAAAGTGCAAAGAAGTTACTTCTGTATTAGTTTTCTTTTACCATACAGAAAGTGACAGAAATGTATTAAGCTTTGCAAGACTCCGAAAAAATATGTATTTATATACATAAAACACACACTTACTGGAGAACATACTGATCTTGATACATGAATATAACTACACTGCATATGTTATAGGCAGTAACTTCCTTCTGCTTCAACGGAGGCATCATGTTTTACTTTCAACTCTCAATCACTGATCAAACAAGTGAAGATATATATTGATCCTTCTGATGAATAGGAATAGCAGGAGTAATAATAATCCTCAAGATTTGGACAAAAGTAGTCAAGAAACATGGCTTTGAAAAATATTCACTTTGTGTGTCTCAAAGTCTCAGTTACCCTGAAGCACGAGTTGTACACATTTTTAGTATGCAATTTTAAAGATTAAAAAAAAAAAAAATGTTTTTTCTTACTCTTCTAATTCATACTTTTCCTACATTAAAAAAAAATGGAATGGATTTCTCTCTTTTAATCATCTTATATCACTTCATCAATAGATCCTACTTCCTAAATCAGTTTCATCTTCTTCATTTCAGATCAAAAAACAAACTATCAGCCCTGTTTTCATCTAGGCTCTCCTCTGTTCTCACCTGAAAATTCTCCTTATTCTCTTAATACTCTGAAATGCATGTATGTCTCTACCTCCTCAGCTTTCCTGGCACCTGAGCCTCTACACTATAGGGTCTCAAAGCACTTCCCTGATTAGCATTTGGGACTAGCATAAGGAGTATGAGGAAAATGAAGGCTTGAACCAAATTACCAAAGAAAACAGATGTCATACTGACTCAGTACTTTGACTACTTTTAAGTCCAGAATTTCCCAAACTCTTTAAAGCACAATGGCATGTTAGTGCAGCAGAGATAAAAATCAACATCTCCAGAAATCAAAGAAATCCAGTTCTAAGATGGCAGCTACACAGAGCTTCACTACCTCCCCACAGAGAGGTCACAGGCTGGTATCCAACCAGCACTGATTCATCTGCTATAGGCTAGACAATAAGCAAGTGAAGGACAGAAAAGAGGCAAACAAAAACCAGAAAGATTAAGTGAGCGCATGTTCTGCATTTTAGTTTATGTTGGAGCTTAGCCGGGTTTTTCTATGGAACCTTAGTCATAAATAAACCTAGATATGTGCCTTTTAAAATGCTGTTACCTACATTTATCTCCCTTCAACAAAATGATTGAACCAAACACAAAGCCATAAACTTATTTAATTGCAACTGAATGTAGATACCATGGAAATAAAAAGGGAATAAAGACGTTTTGCACATTTTACTTTCAATTTTGTTCCAGTGAGTTATTGCACCTACTGTTTCTAACCCATCTTTCTTCTTCCCCACAAAATGATTCGCTACACAGATACACACAGACTCATGTAATCACAGTAACTATCTTTAAAAAAATGATTGTAAATCCTTGAAATGGAAAGCTTTCATCTTCATTTCAGTGAACTCGAACTTTACAAAGGCAACTTGGTGTATCTTTTAATTTTCCTTAGGCAAATCCTTTTCATTTACAGAGTTTTTCTTTAGACTACAAAGACATGAGGAAGAAAAGGACTGTGACTTTTTCCCAGGTTTGCATCATTTTGAAAACCCTCAAAAGGATTTTCAGAAGGGCTCAGAAGGATGAAAATCAGCAAACAACAATAATAAAATAATAACACTATTAAGGACATCTGAAATGACACTGTCAATGTGAAGGAAATCTCAGAAATGCATTTTCAAAATCTCATCATTTAAGAATGCCACTGATTCTTCTAACTGAGTAGTACTACAGATAAGAGCACTTTCCAGCTAGTTTGTGCACAAACTTAGCACCAATTGGAATTTGTGTTTCCCTACAATACATTTAATTGGGCAGACAGAAACAATTGTATAGCCACGAATAAGTCTCTGTAATATTGACTATACATTGATCTTTTTTACATAGGCGAGAAATCAAGTTATGCTTCAGTGGTATAAGTCAAGTTACAGTGAAAGTCACACAGAATCCATCAACAGATATGATTGATTCTTTTTTTAAAAGCACATCATTGAGATGAAGATTGTGCATCTTACTTCAAACTAGTCATGAACGAGTAGGTCATAAATCATTCTGATTTCTGTTTTCTTTTTTTTCTTTTTCTCTCTTCACTTTTCCCCCAAGTAATTATAGAATTTATGGAACTCCTGTGTCAAGAATACTAGAATGTTACTTCTAAACTCAAAACATCTTTTATTTTCTACACTGATGGCCTTCAGTTCTCAGTGGTACCTGACTGTACACGTTTTTTGGCATCTTGTGTTTTATGTTAATTTCATTTTTAGTTTCTTTTGCAAGTTTTGTATTTAAAACTTGTAGGCCTTCATCTTGCAAGAAAAGAAAACAGATTACAAGATCTGTTCTGCTTTCAGGTTCACACAACTATGTAGAAATAGATTACAGTTAATAAAATCCTTATTGTTGTGCTGCAAGTAGGGGAAGATCGGAGCATCATGGGCCAGGAGGGTTAGGAATACAAGGAAAGAGCTAAAGGGATACAATTTTCTTCAAGAATAAAAGACATCTTTGTATGATGTATCACTTCCCCCTGCTGTCACCACAAGCTGACCTCTGTGCTTTCTTTTCATTGTGAACATACCCCAGTTAGGTCCAAGTTATATTTTCTTCTGCATTTAGGTCTCCTGCTGAAAGATCAGCAATCAAAGGCAAGTAAAAACCAAGACAAAATAGGGATTAAAAAAGCAGACAACCCAATTTTCACATCCAGGCTTTGCTGCAGCTAGATGTAGAAGACAAAGTTAAAAAGATGTTACCAACTTTCTTTCATTTATTTCATTGTTATAATTTATTGCTATTATTTATAAGTTCCAAGGTAAGGGAAAAAAAAAAAAAAAAAGAAAAAACACAAACTACTTGTCCTTACTGTGCTACACAAATGTTGTAGTGAATTTCCTGCTATGAGAAGCAAGGAGCAGGCAAGACAGAATACTTTGTAGGCAGCCTTTTCTTCTGAGCTATGATCTGATCATAGCAATTTCATGAAAACATTTTTGTGTGTGATCAGTTAACGTTGAACATATTCACTTTCATCAAATCATAATTCACTGGTGTTTCTGACACATAGACCTTATGCACATCAGTATTCTCATATGAAATAAAAAGGAAACAATATGTTTTGATTCAATTTCAGTTCTCCCCACCACTTGATCTTCTATTCTGACGACAAAATGATTTTACTGAATAGGAAATGTAGAAATATATCTGTAAAAATGGATCAAAACTAGAATACTAAACCCACCTTAAGACTTACTTGACTCATTATGCATTCCCACAAGTAGTGCCTACTAAAAGTAAACCTTGTAGATATATAAGTTCATTATACAATTTACCTTTCGGTAAATTCTTAAAAATTAATTGAAAAAGACAACTCTTTCTATGAACTTTCTTAAATGGAAAGAGTACTACATTTATTTAAAGTAAGGAAAAGTATTTTTTATTATTTTTTAATATTTTAAAGTAAATTTAAGTAGGAAAAATTATTTCAAAAAAGATGCTCATTTCTTTGATGTACACTTCCAAACAAAATGATTTTCCAAGTGATGGAAGTTCAGCTTGGTGAGTAATACTATGCCCTAACATACAATTTTGCTTTGATAAAACAGTCCCCATAATGTGCCAACAGCCCTGATCCCTGATTCTGTCCTACTGACTATCCTTGTATAGTGTGACTTACATCATTTTTCTCTTTGTAGTATACATACATAGGATAAAGTCCTCAAGAATCTATGGAAACAGCCACCAAACTGAGAAGTCTGCATCAGCTATGGATTAACTATCGAGGTTTTTATTTTTTCCTTTTAACAAGTGAATATAAACTTGTTAAACACTGACTGATCTTAGCATTTTATATATTCCAAAAAAAAAGAAAAAATACACAAATAAGTTTGGTTTGTAACCACACAGTTGTTTACATGTGGTCCAGCTGTTTTTTTGCCTTAATCTTCAAATAAATTTGTTTTCAGCTAGTAGTGTTTGTGCTAGTAAAACACACAGCACAAGATTACACCTACTCTGAGAGACTGTAGTTGGTAACAGGGGAAGGCTAGCTGCATCCTTTAATTTACATTAAGTAAAAAGCACTTCCATTCACTCAGGTCAAGCACTCAAGCAAAAATATTTGATTTTCTTCTTTCTCATCTCAGCAGCAACATAAACCCTCACCTTACAGAATGAACAGCTGTATCTTGGGAACAAGCCAGCTCACAGAGTCAGAGCCTAAGGAAGAACACGTAGGCAGGACAGTGGGAGTGAAACTGAAACTGATTCAAAACAGTGACAGAAACACATTAGGCTGAGGGGACATAAGCAGTCACCAGAACAAGTACAAGGCTGGAGCCAAAACAGCTTGGAAAGGGTAGACATATAGTACATGTCTAGTTTTCAGTCATTATGTAATATTCCCAAGCTTTTCTTTGTGCCACAAAATGACAAGACTCTCAGTGTGACAGTGACACATGAAAGCAACAAGGCTGAACAAAACAGGAATAAGAATTAAGTTGTGAAAGACTGTACATGAAGATTGCAGCAACAGTACACCTTTGTAATTTCTTAATATCTATGACAAATATATCATCTAAAGTATTTTTTAGCCTTTACTTAGTCCCTTTGAGATCTGTGCAAAAGGGCATGAAATGTTATGATTTCTTAAGCATGCAATCACTAGAAAGCCTTTGTTCTAAAGAAAAGGTTTCTCGATGTCTTTCATGAGTTCTCAAAGGAGACCTTGTAAAACTCTTGTGATTATTTCAGGTGTTGCCTGAACACCTTCAGTTAACTTTATTAAGCCTTGATACTTTGAAAATAACCAGGTTGCATAAGTGTAATATAACTTCCTAATTGTGTGATGGTGCTAATTGTGTGACTATGTGATCACAGCTAACTTTATCAGTGAATAAGTACATGAAATGCCATTAGTGAGTCCCTTCTTTTGGGAAGTTTTCTCATTGTCTCAAAACACCATACCCCAAAAATACAGAATATCAATTCTCAGTCAAACCTAACAGCTGCAATTTTGGTATTGCATAGTATTTAGAAATACTTTCAAGGTCAAAGAGAATCTAAATAAATATTAAGCACATTAGTATTAATAAGTCTGTGATGACGTATAAATAAGATTATCCTCTCTTGTATACATAAGTGAAAAGTTGTAAAAGAAAATAGATCAACTGTTTACCTCCATTTCTTCAGCTGTGAGTGAAGAAGAGCTCAGTGTAACATATTTCCTCAACAGCTTTAGAGCAATGAAGAAGCTTTAAACTTATTGTATGTTGCTCTTCTGCTTTATCAGCTGCTAATCTTAATTGCAAACCATCATGCAGTTCTGCTGGCTGCTAATTCCAATGTGCCTATGTAGCATCTGAATCACCACAAACTTTTGACATAAAAGAGGTGGAGAGATTCCTATTCCTCAACTCTTTTTCCAATGGAATCATCAACATATTTCTGCTAGTTGAACCACAAGTGAGGAGTAGCTATTTGGCTACAAGTGAAGGGTTGAACGGAGAGGGAACAATGAAGATCTGGGAAAACAAGTTAAAAACATCAATACTCTCTAAAATGAACAATTTCCTAGGCAATACCACCATGCAGAAATTGTCCTGCAACATATTTTGCAACGATAGTGGAAAGAGTGAACTAGAAACAGAGACTTTTCTTATGAAAAAGTTGGCTGCTGTTGACAAACCACAGCTAGCCAAAAATAACACTTTCAGAAGCAACCTTCAGCTGTAATGGATCAGTTTTGGATTGTATTGCATCAGACTTCTCATATTTCATTTAAACCTAACACACCACCACCACAGCCCCCAACCAGTCATTTTCATGTGCTGCAGTCAATTAATCTCACTGCAATTTATTGAAAGCACTGCTATATAATCTTTAGAGAATGAATCCTGCTGGTCTATATGGTTTTACAGGAAAGGTCACCCCTTACACATCCTAAGGGAGTTAACAGTTTCTCTTCCTTCTCTCCCTGACTTACAAGCTCATTTTATGCCTAAAGGAGCACTGGAAGGCACGAGAAGTTATGTTTTCAGATTCCTTAGCACAGTACTTCCGTTACATTGTTGTGCGAAGCAAGGACATGGGAAAGAAAGGTCTCTTGCTTTCTCCTTTACTTGTTCTGTTGATGAAGGGACAAAGAACCACAAGGCAATAAACTTGATAAGAGCAGACATCAGATTCCTCATCATACTCCACAGTATGAGGAACAAATATTTGCTAAAGAAATTGTATTCAGGACATAATGATACAGATAATGAAGGATAATCTAGTTCTCCACTTTAGTGGCAAAACACAATTAAGAACCTGATTAAAACACTTGATTTCTAATTTGTGACTGGTCCACATGCTATTTCACATACAAAACAACAACGACGTTAGGTTTATCTTGGAAAACACAACAGAACAGGATAAATTGCCAAATGGAAAAGTACCATGCTTTTAAATAAACCTCTCCTTGATTTAATTCAAACACATCACAGCCTGGCTACCATAAGAACTAATCACAGCAGAGGCACGAGGAGGGAGAAGCACGTCTGCGAACACTATTAGAAGTCTGATACTATGGTTGAGGCTATTGCATCTAATTTGATCAGACTGATTTGATCTTTCAATATTTGTTAGAGAAGAATAAACATACTAATGAGATAGGACCACCTTAGAACTGGATGTATGCCTACATATAGTTACAATCACCTGTACTCTGAGCAGCATAGGAATCAGGTTGTTGAGGCAAGTAGTTTTAGTAGACAAAAAACTGGAGCACTGAAGATGGTTTAGGGTAAGTGAAGCCAAAGAAGTCCAAGACTAAGTAGAAAAATCCAACTCACAGAGAATCAAGAAAAGTGGCATATGTTCCTAAGAATGATTCAAGTTGCTATTAGGCTCTGTATTATGCCAAAATGGAAAACAGTGACTAAGTATTAGCATATGGCACACAGGACTACTGTTATATTTTTTTTTCTTACCCTACCAGCTTTCTTTTCTCAAAAAAAATCAGAACAAACAAAATAAAAATCATCCTTCATAATGAGCATTTGCAATAGAAAACCAGACAAGCATCACAAGATATCTTTTCTTCTACTAACTGAATGCAAAAGCCATTCAATCTGATAAAATCGAATACGTACAATGAAAAAGCCTTATTGCTCATTAAACTAGAAAGACAAGTGGCATAAGCAACATTCACTGAATGTCCAGGTTATACCATTCAGCACACAGATCTAATACTTCTGTGAAAAATCTGATCGGCATAATAGACTATAACCATTGCAAAGGAGCAGTTATGGCCTATCATGCAGATAGCTGCACATAACAACATAGCCATTGTGGTCTGTAAGGCTCTGGATCAGTGAATTATATTTTCTTTAAGTAGAACAGACTTTCAGCAAATAGGATCAAAGGAGCTGTTACAATAAACTATGTCAAGACCCATTTTAGTAATTTCCAGTTATACATTAACCCATTATCACAAGCTGAATTACTAAATTTCAGGAAGAACTCAAATACCTGAAGTACAGCAGCCACTTTTAAAAGGCAGCATTATTGAGTATTTATCTTACAGATATACAGTCCCATAAAGTTTCCAATAAGAGAACGTGCTCCTTCAGATGTCAGCTGCAGATAACTTAGTGGGTAGGTCTTGTTTTAATTAGATGTAATCATTACAGTAAACTACTAAAATGCACTACAGAGAAGTTCAGGTATTCTTCACAACAATTTCATTTTTATTTAAAATTATATGCTCCGCAAATAGACAAAAATACTATTTAAATCTTCAAATACATTAACTACACAGAAGAAGAAAAAGGTGTCTAATATGAATTAACTGAAGAATTAGGTCTGGTATTGCATTTATAGAAAAGTGATCTGCTTAAGAGAGGTTAAGAAACACACTTGAACTTAGAGGAGAAAATGGCAGGTCCACAGTGAATGAGCAATAGCACTGAACTTGTGCTGTTGCACAAGTTGCATGGTTCCTTTCCCCAACTCTCAGGAACAAATACCATACATTGTTCAAGTGCACCAACATTGGCAGACAAGGACTTGGAAGAATTACAGATGAAAGGATATACTTCAAGATGCACTTCAAGCATGACTTCCCGTTATGTGTGTTAGCAATGTTTGAAGCCAATAAAATGACTGTAAAGCATGTAGCACTAACAAGATGGTTGCCTTAGCTAATCTCAGTGCATAAACTACTCATGCTATTAATGGACAGTGAGGTAAATGCTTTCTAGGAATTCAAGAACAATTATAATTATCATGATATATAGATGTTGTAATCAGCATACTGAGTGTGTATAAAATGTGTACAAAATTCTGCCTGTGTCCTTATTTGAATACATCACATTCTCTTTAGAATGGCATGCACTGCCCACAGCACAGACCTTGACCCTGGAGTCAGACTTCTTGCCTTTCAGGAGCCCAACTACAATAGTTTGCAGAGAAGCTAAAAGGATAAATGAACTTTGTTTCAGCTGTATAATGGAAGGATGGATGAAAATGGATGTACTTTTCAGCCTGCCCATGCTTCTCAAACTGCTGTCATCTGACTTGCCACGGAAGAAGAATGCTGCTTGTGTTGGCGCTTCCTATCGACCAGTGAGCAGAACTGCAGCTCTTATTCAAAGGACCCAGACTGCAAATGCTGCTGCTTCACTGGTGAGAATTCAGCATGTCAGTACTATGCAAGGGAATGCTGCGGAAACTGTCCAAGAAGCATAACAGTCAAGAGCACAAGGGACTGTTCAGTAATTGGAATCAAGGGCTTTTAAATTTCTTAGGTTTCTATTTTCCTTTTTTTTTTTTTCTTTTTTCCCCATTACATGTTAATGGATGTCTTCCTTTTAGGAGCATGTGATCCACTGGCTCTCTGGAGCTATTTCAAACCACAAGATGTCATTCTCCTTTAGATGCAGAAAGCCTTCTAAAGAGGCTTTTCTTTTCTCCCTACCGTTGTTTAGAGTGACAAGAAGAGAAAAAATAGCATGGGTGAACATCTGGGCAGAGAAAGTGGGAAGGAAAGCAGTAGTGACATGGATGCTAAACTGAAGCATGGCAGAAGGCCAGATATTGTCCTGGAACCAGGTGCACATCCTGAATAATGATGTGCATTGCCAAAGATACAGAAAATAGTCAGAGTCATTATAAAAGTAATACTCTGTTTTATGCAATAATGTCCACAGGCTAAGAGGAAAGACAGAAAATCAAGATTTGAAGAGAACACAAATGAGAATGTCCTGAAAATCAGTCATTTTCTAAAATAAAATAATTATAATTTAAATAAAATTATCCAAATTTTCATTTTTTCATATTAATTGCCAAAATTTTAATGACATAAGGCTGCTACTAAGAGTAATCTTCATTCATTTTTAAAATCAGAAATGATGAATGGGTGATTTTTTTTTAAATGACTAAAAATTAGGATGATCATATGTAAACGTGGGTTGCTATCTTAAGTAGAAATGTCCTTAACAGTACTTAAAGTGGTGAAACATGTAGTTATGCTACTTTCTTGAGGGAATATTCAATCTTGAAAATACAAAAGAAAAACATTTCAACATTTATCATCTACAGTTTTCATCCAAAAGAAAATTTTCTAAAAGACTTACAGAAGTTGTAAAAGAAAACTAATAGAACATAATAAAGGTTTTTATATGAAGTGCAAAAAACGGTTTGCTTTTCTTTCATTTTAGTTATTTTTGTTTTCAGTTTTAAAAACAAGCTAATGAGAAGAAGACAAAATACATTCCAGATTGCAGTAAACCAAAATGAAATATGTTTTTTAGACAACTTCAGTAACAACAAATTTAGGGAGATTTGAAAAGACTCAAGTTTTATGCCTACTTACAGCATTCAAATATAGCAAAAAAGCTATAAAAACAAAAAGAAAAACAATGAATTCTTAATATTGCTAATCCAATTGTTCAAATAAAATATCTAGTCAGAATAAAAGGCAACAGCAAATTATTACATCTTCATATGCCCAGTGTGTAACAAAGCTCACTGTCTTCCTTACACAAACAAAATGAAGTTGAGGAAGAATTACCTTAAAGCAAAACTAGCCAAGAAATACATGCACAGACATGGCATTCTGAAATGGAGATTTGACCATATTGAAAGACCAGTCCGTTGTGAAACTTGCAGAGATAGAAGAAGAGTGGCAACTAAAAGATGTAGAACATGTGGAATTAACATGTGCAGTGAATGTCTGCATTTATATCATGCTGAGAGTGGTGCTCAAGACCACATTTTCACCAACATACATCAAGAAGATAACAAACAGTGGGCATGCTTACTGCACTGCAACTCACACCTCTCTGAATGCTATCTGAATGACCACAAACTGATCTGTGTGTTCTGCAAGAATTTGCTGCACAACGATCATGAGACCATTTCCTTGTCAGATGCCTGTTCAAGAGAGTCTGCTTCCCTTTCCAATACAGTCGTAAAATTTAAACAAGGTTTGTATTTCTGCTGCTTCTTACACTTCCCTATGCCTTCTCAGGAAGGATACTTGCACATATACTTGATGAGCCACATGTTAATTCTCTGCATATCACAAAAGGCAGAGAAAAGTGAACCATTCCCACTGTGGAAATCCAAAGGAAACAGCCCTTTAATTGTGTGGCACCATGAGCCAGACTCAAATACTAGAGAACAAAGGATTTATGTGCAAGAGAGGAACAGAAAAGTGCACTAGGTACAGGAAACTCTATTTCATACCACGAGACCCAGCATGAAATTAACACCAATTACATCTGCAAAATAAAACAGTTAACGTATTTAAATCAGAAGTACATGCTTCTTTCCCTGAAGGGAAATTATGCATTGTCTCTCTTTGGTCCAAATTATGAAAATGTCCATGTTGAATAAGAGCTAAGGTAGTCTCATTGTTCTGAGGCACCACAGCAATGTCAATCCTTTTATCTAAGGCTTCATCTATAGCAACCAACTGATTAAGTACAGACTGGGATTTTATGAATTTATTTTACAGATTTTGATTCTTGCATATAACACCACAAATGCTTGGGACAAGTTGCACAGAAAATAAAATTTAGAAAGGTAGAAGTGAACCATACGCAATGAGAAATAACTGGAAGCATTCAATTTGCATTTTCAAAGCAGTCTTAAAGTTCAAAAAATAAAATACAATGTATTTGTACAGGATTTTGTAATGTGACATTGTTTCAAAATGTTAACTGCACTCCAGCAAAATTTACTGCCAGCCTCTGGTGTTTTTGATTCTGTTCTTTCACAGTTCTCAATTTTTAGTGTCAAAAGAATAAATCACACCCTCATATAATGGCCATCAGAGGAATGCACTGTCAGCCACAGACATAATGAGGTCTATGCAGTCACATTTGCTACAATTATTTTAGCTTGATACTGACATAAAGAATTTCCAAAAATAATACAGATCTACTATAACTCAAGTTTCAGGATTTCCCACATAATTAATTAAAATCATCAAGCCCATCTTGGGGGACCATAAATAAGCAAGCGAGAGAATAATAATGAAGGAACAATTAGCTGCCTGATTTTCGTACATCCAAATATGAAAAATTTAACTCAAACAACTTCTCTTGGAGCTCCCTAGCAATAGAGATGAAAGAAAAATAACAAATTCTCACTCATCCCATGTTCTTCCAAACCTGAAATTTCTTCAAACTACAGCCTATCATTCTGTCTCTTGTTAGTACTATATTTTAATATGAAGTTGAAACTCCTGACTGAAGGTTTGTTGTTTGGTTTTTCAGCACATCGAGGGATCGATAATGATCTAATGGAAGTCAATCTGTTATAAAATAATTTCCAGACCTCCAAGGACCTCCAAAGGAAGGAGATCAGAAATGGATTCTTAAAATTACTTACAATTCTACATGAACAAGAAAAAGAGATGATGGAGTTGCTTGAAAATGCTGAACTTAAAAAAAAAAAAAGAAAGAAAGAAAGAAATTTCAGAATATGTAAACTATTCATTCAGCCAGCTCTCATATATGGATGGCCTTATGCAGTATGCTGAAGAGGCTCTAAAGGAGAAAAGTCAAGTTGTATTTCTGCAATCTGCACACTGCTTGGTGAAAGAAATAGAAGACGCAACGCCTTCCATTTTCCAGCCTAGTCCAACTATCTGAGAAGATCCCCTAAGGAAACTTCAATTCTGTTTTGATGAACTGTTTGCTGTTTTACAGGGATCTTCACCATTCATTAGTGAATCAAAACAGTTCGAAAGTAAAGCAGAAAAGTAACCCTGTTCTTTTAACCCAGAAATAATGGTTCCAAGGCATGTTTCAAGCATTCATGAAGCTAAGCAATCAACACTCCAAAGCACATCTTTAAATTCCTTGTTTGAATTAGGCATGCCAATTGAAGGCACTCTTGGGAGACCAAACTCTACACCTCCCCATCATTCCACACAGTCTAATAAAATGTGTGAATTTTGGGATACAGCCTGTGAAACTCCAAGAAAAGAAAGGAAATACCAGATTGTTAACTTTCCAAGTTCAGAACCTATGGAAAAAGAATCACTCCAACTGCCAGGACCTGTTATTATATACCAGACTGTTGTTTACCCAAGGTCCGTCAAAGACACTAATAAATTCTAAATATATGCAACAGACTAAGTATTACTAATTATTAAGTATGTTTTCAGACTCTTAGGTTCAGCATTTGAATAAGACTATAATATCAAATACTCCATTTTCATAGGAAAGAGTATATTTCAAACTTGCCTTTAGAGATAAAATGAAGCATAAATTGAGTTGTGTCATTTTCCTACCATATTAAGATTGTTATATTATGTCATAAATATTTTACATGGAATAGTCCAGTGCAGAAAGAAACAGATGGACTATATTTGTATCTAAATATCTGTATGTCAGATCAAATAATTTGATCGTGATCTTGGCCTTGTAAAATGATGTCCTTATGTCTATGTAATTTTCCTCACGATATATTAAAGATACTAACAAGAACAGGATGCCAGTTGCATAAGAGCAAAAGAGCATGTTGCAAAGAACCAACTGCTGCCAGCCCACTGTATTTTTAGTGTGTTAGAAGACAGTACTATGAAATTCCCAGGAGGGTGCTTATCTCTCAACATGTATTTTATGATTGGGTTGGAATTCCAGCTGTTTTGGCATTTAAGAATTAAAACCTGCTAACCTGGAGCCTTTCAAAAAAGGAAAAAATGAAAACTAGTAAAAATAAAGAGTACACAATTGTACACTACAGATTTTTTTTTTCTCTTCACAGATTTACTGGACTTGTCCCATAGAAAATGTGGATTTCTTTGAGGTAGAATTTTATGAAGTTGTTGATATTGGTCCTGATAACATTGCCCAGACACAACTGGATGGTAAGCTAAGCAAAACACGACAGCAGAACCTTGAGATACATAATCTGGAAGCAAATACAGAATATCTTTTCAGTCTGTGCTATCAATAAAAATGGTCAAGAAGAATGGAGTGAGAGCTGTAAGGTATTGCATATTCTTATATTTTATAGTTATTTTAACATTCTTGCCTCTATACTTGTTGGTGCTTTGTTTCCATCTATTTACAAATAATACTGCTTGGATCAAAGATTACTATTCACTTATCTAGGTAAAGGATGCTGATAGTTACACTGGATTTTTCTGTATGTTGTTCATTTGACCTGTTTGTAATTGCTTGGCCTACACAGAATGTTTCTTCTTTTTTTTTTTTTGTAGCAAAGATTCTGTGCTAAGATTACATCAGCCACATAGTCATGAATATGACTATTAATGAATATTAATATTACTTTATGTCTGAAACAGCCTTTACACTGATCTCTCATAGAAAAGAATATAGAATACACACTTAGAATATAAGTATGAAGAATCAGATCCAAAAAACTTTCACACTAGAAAGAGAAGGCAATAATTAAGGGAGAGAGGAACCAAACAAAAATTAAGAATATTCTTTGACACTTTGGCCATGAGGTTCCTTTACCATGCTTTTAGAAGAGAAAGAAAAGTGTTGAAAAGGTTGAAGTTAAAAAGAGTAGGAAGGTTTTCAAAAAGGCATCAAAAGTTGAGACTCTGAACTCAATTTAACATACTTTGGGCATCCCAAATTTCTTGCGGTCATCTTAAGCCTTTCTTGTTAAAAAAAAATAACAATAATAATAATAAAAAGATAATAAAAATAAAATAAAAAGACAAAAAATACCAACTATACTTGTTTCATGTTTTTTCCTTGATAAAATTTTAGTACAGGGTGTACTGAGGAGCTGCAGTGAATAAAAAACAGATGTGTTGTATGAGAAGGATAGGTGCCAGCCTAGGATTTCAACCACATTTTAAAGTGCTTTTCCTATATCGATTGCATAAAGTGCTGTTCCCTTCCGAGCCTCTTGCCCCTCTTCACATTTTCAGAATGTGAAAATTTCAGAATGCCAGTCTTCGTTACAACACTAATCTACATTACATCATCACAGATCCTGCTACGGCTGGCATTCTCTCTTTGCTTGAGTTCAATGAGTTACAATGTGAGCTTACTCATTAACAAAGTTGAGTGACAATACAAACTCCTACTGCTAAAAGAAGGGCCATAGGAAGTACTCAAAGGGATCTAATAGCTGTACTGGACTCACAGATGACACAAGATTTCAAAGATGCACTTCTGGAGCAGCAACTGGGAGGAAAGAAGACCCTTGACCATTTAAGCTGGTACAAGATATTCATGCTTCTGGCAACTAGGTTCTAGTTTAAAATTTGATGGATGAAATTCTACCACACTTTCCCCGGGTAAGAGTATGCCAATACAGTGGATATTTTTGAGAAGCAGTTAAGGTTGCTGAAGACCATGGATGAATGATGAGAACAGAAGGCTGCTTCATCAACCAAACTGCTGTATAATAACTGCCCTGTCAAACCACACGAATCTGCACCACAAGGCGAGTGGAGTCCCCTCAGGCTGAATTTCATGGCTCCCTTGATACTTCTCAACAGAGCTGACAAAAATTTGTTGCCTCAGAAATGAAGGATTCAGCTGCTTCTGCCATAGTAGAAGGAATGAAAAGCACTGAAGGGGCAGTTAGAAAGCCAGGAAGTGAAAATGCTGGAACTCTGAAGCTGCTGCTCCTGTTGCTTCTAGTACTGTCCCTCTGGGAAGGGCTGCCCCCTACCCCACCCCTTCTACTCAATGACAGAAGGTCCACACAGTGGCCTGCCATGATTGCCAAGAGAATTCCCATGCCTTAACATGACTCTTGAGGCTATCAACCACAGATACAGTGATAATATTAATGGTTCTTCAGGGTTTTGTTTTGTTTTACTTTTGACTTTTCATGACACACTTGCAAATGAAGCACTTGGAAGGAAACTTTTCAAAATCGCTTTGGAAGCTAAATGCAAAATTACTTCTAATAGGATGTGGGCTTCTCAATCCTGTGATCGTATCTGAAACTCTCCCTAAATGACTGGCTGCCAGAACTTAATATTTTTGCATTAATCAGTGTACAAAACACTATCAAATGTTTGCCATTAGATAACTGCTCATCTTCAATGTAAGATTTTTAGTAAGTTCAATATCCATTTTATCTTCAAAATAAGTACTTAGATTTTCCAAAGATCACCATGGATTAAACAGGCTCTTGGCAGCTTTGAAAATGCATCTGCAAATGGCAAGTTCTTTTGAAAACAGACACTAATTAAATCTGATTCCCAAAATAACAAATTCTGAAATTTAATATATTCTTGTATTTTACTTGCAGATAATTACTTCAGGTGAACACAAGATAATCCAAGACAGATGGAGGACTCAGAACAGTATGCAAGGCATTCAGCAAACACTGAAGAGGTAGTGAATGAAGGCAAGGTTTCTAGTTCAACAGCAGCAAAGAGTATACGTGTGTGCTTTCTTATGCAATAGCTCCTTCTCCACTGTAGTCACCAACCTGAGACCTAACAGTCTTCAGACTTACTGCTTCCTGGTAAATAACAACAATAAAAATATATCCTTTTCATTATGTTTTCTTTTTCTAGATGTAGCAATAAGACAAAAAAAAAAAAAAAAAGCTATGCTTTACATAAAAATATAGTATAAACCCAACTATCAGTCTACTCGAGGGAATTTCACAGCTTCAAAGGAAATAAGGTATTTCCACAGTAAGGTAACATCACAATTATTATTACCTCTGAGGCCACTTAGTACTGGTTCACAGAGAGCTGAAGAAGCCTTTTGATATCTTTAAACTGCAGAATGTTACTCCATAGGTGCATGTTTTTTGTCTCAGGCTCACTCAGCACGCATGCATACAACGAAGCTGGCAACAGGTAGGACAACAAACACAAAAATGCAGGCAGACAGAACTTTACAACTTCATGCACTTAATTATGGTCAGCTTTACTTGACTATTACAAAGGTCACTTGTGTGAGATGCAGAGCATCAATTTATTAAAAGTAGCTACAAATTAAATCAGGAGAAGTCAATGCAGGAGCCTCCAGTATAGGAGGGATATGAAACTGTTGGAATCTGTCCAGAGAAGGGTCACAAAGATTATCGAAGTCCTGGAGTACCTCTCCTATAAAGAAAGGTTGAGGGAGATGGGCTTGTTTAGCTTGGAGAAGAGAAGGCTGCAGGGTGACCTCACAGTGGCCTTTCAGTAATTAAAGGATATAAGCAGGAGGGCTACTGATTGTTTAGCACAGACTGAGAATTAGCGGAGAAGAATGGCTTTAAACTAAAAGAGGCCCTGGAGGTGTTTAACGCCAGGTTGGATGGGGCTCTGGGCAGCCTGACAAGCGTTTAGCAATACTTCCCATAGCACAGGGTGTGGAACTGGATCATCTTTAATGTCTCTCCCAACCCAAGGTATCCTGTGATTCTACATTACCTGCACACTCTCTCCTTGACAATATACTCTTCTTTGAATGAAATCACTAGGTAGGAGTAAAAGCCATCAATGGTAAATGAGGTTTGCAATTTAAAAAAATAAAAATAAACTATTATAGGAGTATCAGATTTCAAGCAGCTTATTTTGAATGATTTAAAAGGAACCCGATCTTCACACATGAATAGCACCCACAGTCTAAAAAATTACTAGATTTCTGCAGAAATCTAAATGAGTTTTTCAGCTAGTCAGTCTGATTATTCCCTCAGTACTCCTGGCTTTTTAGAACCCTTCCCCAGACAGTGAGATTTTACCCCTATTTCAAGGACATGTGAGTTTTTGCTGATGGTCTATAGCTGCCCTGAAGCTCACCCATTTGGTATTTCTCTAGGTATATTTCTCTGTAGATGGATGAGACTGCTGCTTGTTTGAACTACATAAAATCCCTTTGCACCCTCTGGCTACCTATTGGTAATAGTACCCTTCTGTACCCAGCAGTTCTTAAGAGATGCAATTTGCAGTATGAATTTTTCTGCAAAAGCTAAATAAAGCTCCAATTCTCATTTAAAGTAAACAGTGACTTGGATCACTTGAATAGGGCAACACCTTATCAGCATCACTAAGAGATGAATGTCACTCTCACACTGCAAGCTTTAAGATTTTTATTAATTATTGTGGAGATGCTGAAAGTCTATGTTTCTTTTCAAACAAATTATCTTTCAAACATCTCTATCTCAGCTCATTTTTTTTTTTTTTTCTCCAGGGCTGCTTTTTTATTTTCATGGGAAAAAAAAAAGTTTTTTATATACAGTCCAGTGCCTGCCTGTGCACAGCTAAATCAGTCGGTGACTGGATGTCTACAGCCCAATTTACTCTGTTCCTCTCAGTAAGTAGGCAAGTCAAAGAACAGGACAGTTTTGCTTATCTACCACTTGCTGCTCAACTGCAGCAATGGGTGGCAAGGCAGCACCATCTCTCATCCTGTGCAAACATTTTTCAGTTGCACATCCTGAAATTGAAATTTTGAGACGTTTATAAATAAATAAAAGCCTGCCTGAATGTAATATAATGTGATATTTGCATAATTACTTCTCAAGGTAATGAGAGTAACAGAAGGTTGAGTATCTTTAGAGCAGCCTGGGCCAGCAAATAAACACTGAATTCTTGTATGTATCAAATTGCAAAGCAGTTTAGAGCCAGTGTAATTTATTTAAGGAACAATAAGCATTTATTTGCACTGGGCATGGTGCCAAGGTAAGAAAATGAAAGATGTATATGTAATTGAATATTAGATGAGCCATCATTTCATTTCATAATCATTTCTCTCCTGGAGTATTTCTAAGTAACCCTGTTGAACAAAACATGAAAAAATAAAGGTGGCTGTCAAATCACTTTCTCTAATGCCATATATTTACCAAGACAAAGAGTGGAGCTGATGCAAATAATGACACTTGGAAAGAAAATATTCTGGGATGGGAGCTATTACTTTATGAAGTGATAAAATCAAGAACTGCTTCAGTCTAAAATAAAAAGATCTGGCCAGTGGAATCTCTGTCTTCCTGAATGATAGAGGAGCTGGCAGGTGGGAGACAGGCTGGAGATGAAGCCGGCTAGCTTCCGTTTCTGCAAACCAGCTACCCAATGCATCCTGCACTGTACACTTAGATATGGGAGTATCAACTTGTAAATCAATATATTTCAGTCTTTTATCATGCACTTTCGTAAACCATTAAAAAGTTATTAGTGTCAATCATTCAATTTTTGATCTGTGATGTTTTTGAGAATATTTTCACAATCTGGAAGTACACTAGTCCCACTGTCAGATACTACTGCTGCACAGGAAGTTAACTTGAACACTTAAACTTCTGACTGAAAGTATTCCCAAGGTTTTCTGGCATAGCTACTGTTTGCAATACAAGCAGATTCATGTTGCACCTCTTTACAATGCATGAAAGTGACTTAATAGCTGAACTAAAATTTTAAAGTACACAATTACAAGTATTATTTTAAGTTACAGGATTTAAATTAAATAGAGCAAGTAAATAAAAATAAGCAAATATAAAAATAGCCCATCACAGAAGTTCTGTTTTGGGCTGTAAAGCTATAATTTGTGCTGATGAGTAACATATTCTGACAGGCAGGAGGCTGCGCAATTGAAATTAAGTGAGGAAACAAAAGTGAAATATAACTCAAAATCAGAATGGTTTGAACCAAGTCTCTTTTATATCTCATATCCCCAAATGCTTCATAAATTGATATCATCTGGATACATAAGAGTTTGAAAACATCAGTAAAACTCAAAAATATTTTTGTACAAAGAAATGCAGTAGATGCTAAGAAATACAAATTAAAAAAAAAAAAAGTCCATAAATGTAAAGCAGAGAAGTGACCAAGATCATTTAACCCAATTATAGCCATATAGAATATTTATACCAAAGATACCTAGGAAATGCTTAAGTTCCCTTTCATGAATTCTATCTTTTTAAATATGGATGTTTTGCTTGCTACATAAAATTTATGTTTCAATCATTTCATTATTTTCCTAGGTTAAAAGTACTTCAGAAATTTGTAAAAATTTGCTTCCTTCCACAGCACTTCTTTGCTATATACATGTTAAACAACCCTTTCAAAAGAAATTCCAATTGTCAAGAGCTCTCCCAGCCACACATCAATCTTTTTAATAGAGCTCACTGCAGTTTTTTTTTCCCCTCTCCACGACAGTAACTAAGATAGACTCTATAAATTCCTGCATTTCGGTCTCAAAAAAGGATTGTCCTTGTGTTTATAAACGTGTTTGTTACTATGAAATTCTTACATTACTCAACTTCTACCAGCTCATGGTGGGAAACAAATCTTCGTCAATCTAAGATCAAGTAATTCTATTTAATTCTAAATAAAGATCAATTAATTCAGTCAAAGGCAGTGATAATATTTCAGAACATCTACAAGCTGAAAGGAAAAACATAAAATAATTTTTAAAAGGTTCTGGATCACAGAATCGTGGGATGGTTTGGGTTGCATCATTTAGTTCCAATCCCCTTGCTATGGGCAGGGACACTTCCTTCCAGACCAGATTGCCCAGGGCCTCATCCAACCTGGCTTTGAACACCTTCAGGAATGTGGCACCCATAGCTTCTTTGGGCAGTGTGTGCCAATGCCTCAACGCCCTCTAAGTTAAGAAATTCTTCCAAATATCTAATTGAAGACCATCCTCTTTTAGTTTAAAGCCATTACCTCTTGTCTCATCACTACAATCTCTGTTGAAGAGTCCCTCTCCAGCTTTCCTGCAGGCCTCCTTTAGCTACTGGAAGGCTGCTGTAAGGTCTCCCCGAAGCCTTCCCTTCTCTAGGCAGCACAGTCACAAAGACTTTTAGACACAGTAACTTCCCTGGTATTTTTTCTTTTTTTCCACTAAGCACTTTCAGTAGAAATGATGCATTTGCTGGCAATTTCACTCTTAGAAATGCTCAGCTTTTCATCTAGAAGTCTGCACAGAAAGTACAATTTCTTCATTTTAATGTTACTGAATATATTTCCAATTCACACAGACAACTCTGAATGGGTTAGCTCTTGCTCTCCTAAGACTATTTATTTGAAGGTTAGAAGTGAAAATGAGGGTCATAAGAAAAATCTAACCACTTAGAAACCAATTTTTCAGAGTAATTTTTGAATTAGTGATACAATACATAAAAATGCAGTACTTGATGCTTCAAGAACTTCTCTTAAGTTAAAGAAGCAATGGGAAAGAGCCCCTCTTATAGTAGATGTGCTGAATGAATTGTTCTTATTACAGCTCACAAAGCAATCTACGTAAGAATAGTCAGGCTAGATAAAAGCTCTGCCTTGTGTGTCATCCACTGATATCCAACAATGCATTAAGCAACAATGACCAACAGCAAACAGAAGAGTACAAGAACAATAATGT
Source organism: Odontophorus gujanensis (assembly GCA_013399175.1). NCBI lineage: Eukaryota > Metazoa > Chordata > Aves > Galliformes > Odontophoridae > Odontophorus > Odontophorus gujanensis. The sequence goes on from VXAB01008518.1 coordinate 317,028, forward strand.
TCTCCAGGACATCATATGGTCTGGCTTAAGAACTGACTCAATCAAAAATAGTCTCCAACGGTTCACAAATATTTCCTCTTTTGAATTTTGCCATTTCCTTCTTAAGACTCTTTCAACATTTTGACTATGTTACATTCCTGTATGGTAAGAATTTTCACCCTTTTCAGCAGCAAAATCTAACCTGACTTAAAAACTTCATCAGTTTGCCTCTGTCTTTAAAATTTTCTTCTACCACAGAAAGCATGTAATATTGCATAACATACCAATAAACATCCACAATCAGGCGTAAAAACAACAACAAAAAAAAACAAGTGCCAAGTGAATCTACATGAACCTCCTGTTAAAGGCTTATGAGGGGCAATATTTAGACACTTGAAGGAAAAGAATTAATATTCTTTGTAAGAGTTAGGCTTTTCCATTGTTTGCTTGGACTGTTGTTCACTTACGCTTGCATGAGTGATCTTTTAAAATATTAGTATGTGCCTGTGCACAATTTCTTTTGTGCAACTATACCTTCTCACATTTTACAAGGTCTATTCAAAACTAGATTAGTGAGAAAGAAAATGTTTTAAGCAAGTGATGTATTTTAGAACTTTGCAACACAAGTTTCCATACAAGTTTCTATCCACTGATTTTAAAAGTTTCATTTTAGTGAATGATATTCATCATCCTTTATAGGTATTAGATTACTGTATATCATTCAGAAATCCTCAAGGAACTTTGCCCAGCTAGAAAAACGAAATTCCTTTATATTTCTGTGTGGTGTTTCTTCAGGCTGTCACTCAGAAACAGAAAACTCACCAACCTATTTTGTCGTCTCTTTTTTTCCCCCTTTAGCCTCTTCTGAAACTTCTCCATGTAAAAGAGACTGAGATTTAAAAACTCCAAGATAATACATATAGATAATGAAATATAAATATAGATAATACTCCAAGATAATACATACACAAAGGCTGGAAACATTTGCCCTCTCAAACTCAAATCACTTTCTATTCTCTACTGGCAAATGCGTTTGACAGAGGCATCCATGACATTTAAGGCAGCATTTGAAAATGGTCTGCTGAGGACTATTGCATAAGACTTCCTCATCCCAAATAACACATTTAAGGGATTGCCAAAATGCAGTACATAGATAGTACATGAGATATTTAAGAAGAAATTATTAATTGTGTTTAGCTGGGATAGAAGTGCATTTATTCTCCCTATCAACACAGCCATTCTGTTAATACAACACTGATATCTGACTAGCAAACCAGATTATTCAACTGCAACTTCTAGATCCATATTATACTATAGAAATTATCCAACATTTTACTTATGCAGAAAAAAGAGTGACTGCTCTGACCAGAGCTCTTTAAAGCTGTTCGCAGCATATTTGAGCAGGGAGACCACAAATAAATACGTAAAGGAAAAACATAAGTTAATTCATTTCTTATTGCCCAAACTCAGACTGAGAAAAACAAACAAATCAAAGAGAAGCCAGACAATCACTGCTACTGAGTACTAATTCTTTTGATGAGTTCAGTGTGCTTTAATCTCCACAATGCAACCAAGAACTTCTCATTATGACATAGAAAGAAACACATACCAGAAAGTCTCACAATTCAAGATTTCAGTAATTACAAAAAGGGAGAACTGTTGCTGGACTTCATAGTGCAAACAATTAATGAGGAGGAATAGGATTTCTGCATCCCTCTTTGTCAGTGTCTGCATAGATAGCAAAGCAAACCTGTAAAATTATGGAAAGGCTACATTATCTCAGGAAAGTGTATTTAACTATTGCAATTCACAAAGTTTCACCCAGACCTAATGATAAATTATTTTAACAAAAAGGAAATAAAAATCTTTTATGCATGGTATAGTCACATTTCCAGTTTACATCCCTGGGGAGTCATAAATGCAAGTGAAAAGCTAAGGACAGTTTGCCAAGTCCAATATTTCAGTAAAGAGCATTTTCAGAGTAGATCTTGAGAAGTCTTAAGCACAACATATCTGATACAAAACCTGCAACACATAAACAGCAGGATGGAGCTGGAAATAATGCATATAACATACAGTTCATTACCTGCTAAAAACAATTTCTATCCATCTGACACTACCATCAGAAGTATCATTAGTCCAATTTCACATGTAAGCCTTGGTGTTCACTAAGAACAATTCTTACTCCAAGGGCTGTTTTCTCACCTGCTGCCAACGTGAGACTAGTCTGCACAACACTTATTGAAGAACTGAAAGTTGCAGAGATTTGGAAAGGAAATTGATTCAAGTTTTGCAGTAACTGATGATTAATGACATCTTGTTGAATGCTTCATTAAAAAAAAAGATGAGCCAAAAGACCTTCATTTTCTTTATCATAAAACATTACATGTGTATGTTCCTCCTGGTTATCTTATAATCTTATTCTCAGATTTCTAATCCCGACCTATAGGTACATAAGAGAATATACACACTACACACCGCTGTGCACAAGATACTTAAAAAGATGTTGCAATTCCTCCATCACTTCTTTAAAATATGCTGTTTTCTTTTTATTATAAATTCAGCTATCTCTTGGTCTGTTCCAATTTAAACAACAAAAAACACTGCCTGGTTTTATTTTCCAGAGGCAGCTATAACTTGTTCCCATTACTTTCAAAAGTAAGTAACTTCAACTATAAAAATCATAGAATCATAGGGGTTGGAAGGGACCTCAAGAGATCATCGAGTCCACGCCCCCTGCCAAAGCAGGTTCCCTACACCAGGTCACACAGGTAGGCATCCAGACAGGTCTTGAATATCTCCAGAGAAGAAGACTCCACAATCCCCCTGGGCAGCCTGTGCCAGTGCTTCGCCACCCTCACCGTAAAGAAGTTCTTGCACACATTCGTGCAGAACCTCCTGTGCTGCAGTTTCTGTCCATTCCTCCTTGTCCTGATTTCCAAGAGAAATCTGCTCAACTCAGTTTCATTGGCTAGCCAGGCTTGCTAAAGACTATGTTTCAATCCTGTGCATCCACAACCTTCCCATTATAGTCTCTTTCCCAGGATGTGCAATATGGGTCAACTTTGTTAAATGCATACTGCAGTAATTTACTATGCAACGTTACTTAAGAGTAACATGCAATTGAATTCAAATTCAAACATTCCTTTCTAGAAAGCAAATGGCCATAACTTCAAGGAAGAAAATAATTCTGAGTGCTCATGACATACTTCAAACTTGGTGTTATCTTTAAATTAAAAACAAATTAATTTTGCATCTTTAGGGACACCCAAAGGAAGGAGCTGAAGCATAAAGACATGAAATTTATATGCACTTAAACCCTCCCTAACAAATCTTAATCACTATTTCCAGGGACCAGCATATCTCCTGTTCTCCCAACTTCCTCCCACAGCTACTAAGAATGAACATGTCCATTAAAGTATACAGGTTGTTCCAAAATAATGTCTCTTACTTATTTCCTCTCAAGAATGAGTAATTTCCCACAGAGACAGGAAATAGACCCTATTAAGAACAGATAAAATATTAACAAGTGTTAATCTGATAAAACATTTATTTTGATCTGAGAAACAGTATTCAAATCCCAAGTAAAGAAGTTTCAGTATCTGTAAACTGTATCACTGCATGAAGTTTGGTGGTCACACTTTGTATTACCACATAAAATTATTTCATCTATTGTATGATGCTAAACATCCATCTAATTAGATGCAGTAATAACAAGATACTTTGCATAGGTAAGGCAGATTATTTTCTAGTTCAAGAAAATCATTCTACGGAATTTTATATTCCTCATCACGATCAGTCAGAAAAATGTTTGGAAATGGATATAACTAATGTAACTGCATTTTATTAATTAAGCTATTATATTTTATGTTTTTATATTTTATTATTATTTAAATGATTATTTATATTATTATATTACTATATTTATATTTATATAAAAATATATTTTTATTAATTGACCTATTTTACTGTTTAATAGAAAAAAGCATAATTTGTAAGAGATGCACTTCCTTTGCAAAAGCTCAGAGTTGAGGTGCCATGTTACCCATACGCATAAATTATTTAAGCCAGGCAGGAACCAAACTTGCTCTCTTTTAATCAGTACTATTGCACAGGTGGTAGGATCATCCACATTCTTCCTGTTTGCTCCTGATTAACTTAGTTAGCTCCTGCTTCCTGATTTTCTAAGAAACCAATCCTGTGCATTTAAGTGTAGATTTTTTGTGTTTTGTTTTGTTTTGTTTTATTTTCTAACTGCTTTAAAAAGGCAACCTGAGTTCATGTTCAGAGGTTAATTCTGCTGTCTGGGAGGGCAGAGAAGGGCTCACAAATTCCAGTGACATAATCTCTGTGTTTTAAACATAAGGAACAAAATAGGAACAAAAATCTCAGCTAAACTTTGAGTTTCCCCTAGACCAATAATGCTATAGCTGGGAGAAGGCAATGGTTCTACTGACAAACAAATCTACAATGGTTAGAATTCACTCACATGCTCTGGTCCTCTTTACAGCAGAGTTCAGCTTAGCTCAGTTCAAAGTGTTCAATAGAAACCAATCAGCTTGAGCTCCACTTACTGCCACTCTCATGCACCTCAATGAGCCATTCTCAGCAGCAATTAAGGCTGAAGCAGCAGCCACTGAAACAGACATTCAAGCTGGTACTCAGTCAATTACCAGATGGCATTGATGTGATGGACCAAACACCAAGATCAACACAGACAGAGATGAGTAGGAAAATTGCCTAGCAGTCAGCAGTACAGAAGGCATCAGGACTTGGATTTATGAGGTAAATTGCATTAAAGTAATAGGCCTACAAATATCAACGAACAGATCAACCAATCCCCTTGCTCCTCCTCCTCTTGATTAGCTGGAGATTCAATTTCTGTTCTTGTTTCGACTAAAGTTTAATTCTCTCTATCCATAGCAAAAATGTCAATGTATAGCCACTGAATCACACAAGTGGCACGACTCAAGCAAGGACATGTCTTCTTGCATGACAGGTTGGCAGCAAACACGTTGGAGAAAAGGCTTGTTGTTATACAGGCAGCACAAGATGCTGCTTCCAAATGTATTTTTAATTCGGTACTTCGTTATATTATTAACATGAGCAGGCTGTACCACTCTTAAATGATATCTCTGTCACCAAAATGGATCCCTGAGATTTTCCCAGGTTTGGGTGTGTCTCAGAAGCACTTACTCCTAAAGATTTAACAATATCTAACTATTAACTTCAATAAATAAATAAACACAACTCTCCTCATTTCTTAAGTTTGTTCAAGAAAAATTCATCTGTGAATTCATGCATTTCCCTAGTAAATTTCACAGAGCTGATTTTACAGGCACACACGTGGTCCTGTTACAAATTAACAGAACGTAGTATGAGTTCTTATAAAGTTACTTAAGCAAAAACGACAGCTGCTTGACTTGCCACCCTAAAGTGCCCTGTAGTCTCATATTTCTCAGTCCTTTTTTACAACCCCAATTAGCAACTTAAATTTGCATTCAGAACAACAACCTACAAGTCACCTGAGTTTATTTCACATACTGCCTAATTTTTATATTGGTTGCTCAGTGTAACAGCCAGTAGGTTACAAACAGTATTTAGAAAAACAATAGATATACAACGGCACATCACTGCTAATGCTTTTCTCAAACAGGAGCCCTTTTCTTCCTTGAAATCAAGTTTAGAGAATTTATTAGTTATAGACAAAATCTATATAAATTCATGTATTGCAACACAAATATACAATTTACGCACTACAGAGTGACCACTTTAAGTTCTATTTTACTTGTCTCATATTTTAAATAGATTATAAACAAAACTGAAGTTCCTGCAAATAAAAACATAACAAAAAAATCCCAAATGTTCTCACAGCTCAACTGCATTATCTCCAGTTCGTAAATGAATTATATTGCTTAAATTCTTAGGCAGTTTCTAAATGGATATCCCGTTAGATCTCACAGAAGCACAGGAGAATCCTGCAGAATGTTCTAAATTCTGTTAAGATCAGGTTCCAGATGATCAAACTGAAAGCCAAAAGTACTTCAGCGACAATACACGAATGGACAGGCTTGAAAACTATGTATCACACAGAGTATCAGAAGGGATTTTCACTGAAAATCAACATCCACAATCATCTATTGAAATGAGATGTTCAGAACCAGCCATGGATAAAACCGTAACACAATCTAGAACAGCTGTTAATCATGTGTTTTGAAATGTGTACTTAAGAACTCTTCCATGAAAATATGAAGAAAAATAATAAAAGACGGTAGCTGCGTTAACTATAGAACCAGTGTGGGCAGTGAGTTGCAACACTGAATGAAAATCAACAGATCCATTTAAAATCATGGAACAAGGTCTGCCAGTGAGTATTTCCCTGGATTATGATATGAAGTTACTTGAAATTCTAGCTGATGCAAACTAGTCAATCTACTATAAACTTGTATGTTAAAGAAGCTCTGTAATTTTAGAAAACCAGCAGAACATTGCATCTTGACACACAATACTAATTAATATTTCAACACAATTCAAATACATTTACTGTTGTCTGAGGTAGCTTGGATTAATCCGCTAGGCCTAGGGAAATAGTTACAGGATACTCTTCAATGAAAGATTTGTTTCTAACAAAGACCACGAAGAACACAGATGATATGTGAATATTTGCTTCAAAGTTGAGTTTATAGAAAGACATCAAAAATATCACAGAGAATAGTACTACCCCAGCTTCACAAATGCCACAGGTTTTGCACTACACTGTTACTGCCTTTTTGAAATCTGTCTGTTTTCTGAAGTGGGTCTTTTTTTCCCTGTTTAACACTACCCAGAGACAGTCTACAATACTGCTGAATCAAATGGAGAGTATAGTGCCATAAAAGTTTAGGGAAAACAGATTATCATTACATTCAATGAATATGCTTTAGGTATTTTATGATCATCTTACAAGTTATGGAATTACATCATGAATATAGCTCTAGATTGTCAAGATATTAAAATGTCTATGCATCTGACAAAAATTTTATTGAGTTCTGTGGGAAAAAAAAAGAAATAAAATGCCCAAGGAAGAAATAAATCTTCAAACTTTCTCATAATTGGGATATAACAACCTCAGTACCAGATAAAATTGTAGAAACAGGAAGCAGATCAGACACCTGAGTTAGTAATGCATTATACCAATAATATATTTATACTGCAATAAAGATTTCTGAGAGCTAATACAACTTTCTCATCTGACCTTCACCATATATGTGGTACATATACATAAACATACCTCACTCGTCTTAAGCAGCAGTTTTTATTTTTTTAAGACATCAGCTGCTGGACTTAACACTGTTTAATTGCATTTACTACTGACAGTGAGCTTGATAAGGTTCCAACACTTCACTACAAAATCTTGAGAATTTCATCTGGAAGGATGAAAGTCATCATCTTTCCCGAGACTGATATATTAACATACCTGCCAACAAAAACTTGTCACAAAAGGCATTCATAACTCTGATGTTTAAATCATGTCATCTTTTTACTATCATGTATTAGATTAAACTCAAAACTTCATCACAGTTATGATCATTTAGTTCAGTCTAGCTAGAAAATTGCCAACATCTCCTGGTTTAAATCCCCTGAGGCACCTGCTTTCTCTGGGTAGAATGAAACTTCAAAAGGATGGAGGTAGTAAGGCATATCAGACACAGCAGTCATCATCACTTATCACAGACAACTACATCAAATAACTCCTTTAAAGTATAATAAACTCCATCTTAAAACCAAGTGGGCTCATGTCCCCTTTGCTCCTGGGAATGGACACCTCACAATCTCATTTTATATGTAGTTCTTAATTTCCACCATAAATTTATTAATGGACACTGTATACTCATTATTCAGTATGCCAGCATCCTTCATCATCTTAAATAGCTCTTCCACGTTTACAGCATTTATTCCCAAAATTCTTACAGGAAAAAAAAAAAAAAATCAGAATTTTTTTGGCACAGCACAGGCCAATTTTACACGTGACACTAACTAACTAATCCCATTAGAGCTCAACTCCCTTTCTTCCACTGCCCTGCTAGAGAGGAAAAGGAAGTAAAGTATTTTCAGAAGCTGCCTATGGCTATAAGGAGACTTCCAGAAACCATCTCTAAGGAGAAAGTCAACTTGTAGGGTTTTTTTTTTTTTGTCCTTAGACATTTCCTAAGCATATGTTATAAGAATACATACACACCAAAATTTTTTATTTCAGCCTTTAAGAAACAGACCATTCACAGCCCCGCTTTGAAAAATGTTGATTATCACACTTATATTTTGCTATGAACCAGGTTATTCTTTCAGAAAATACTATGCAATCACAAGGAAAGTAATTAGGATAGGTACTGCCACTAGTTGTTCAGATCACTTAATCACTCTTTTCTGTTATGAGCTAAAAATGATTTTTCGTATGTAGATTACTGTGAAAGTAAGGTCTCCTATTTATTTCCATGGAAACTAAAACAGATACAAAGAGCAGTTACACTATTTGATAGAGCAAATTCTGAGCTAAAAAGCACAATTTTTCAACACAGTGGTGGTGACCATTTTTCCCATAAAAGAACAAGAGCCTGCATGCCACGCTTGTAAACATCTGCACCAGTGGAGACGATCCAATGTTGCTGTCATCACTGCTGAAATGCATCACCCACTGCATCACTGTGCTCACATCTACTGTTGGGTCTCCCTAAACATTCAGCAAGCATAAGTGAATGTCAATAAGTGCAATTTTTCCTGCATGGAGGAAATCAGTGATACATCTTTGCTTCCTACGTACTTCCATGTCAGACACCATTTTGTCAGACTGCCCCTCTTTTGCCATCTGTCACACAGCAACAAAATGGAATTGAATATTGGTGGGAAGGTTCAGCCTTTACTTCCCATACCACCAACATTCGATGTTGTGGTCTGATGTCATAAAACAGGAGGCATTACTTTCAGAGCAGCCATCATAATTTTCTTGACATACTAAACAGTACATATAGTGTTTCTGATTTTGAGATGCAGACGTTTTCTTTCAAGTATTTATCTTTGTTTGAAGCATTTCTGGTAATGCTGAGCCTGTGTGTGAGCCTGAGATGAATCAGCATATTGGCAGGAAGAATATATAACTCAAAACTGAAGCTTTTGTCATTTTGAAAATTCAGAAAAACATTTTATTCTGAAATACTATCAGGCCTCTAGTCTTACACTAATTTTACAGATTAATTGACAAGTCACATTATTATTTCACTGCAATCCAAAAAGAAAAGGGTTTCTCATTTTTGTGAATGTATTTTTAAACCATTTCCATAAAATCAGTAAATAAAATGAATTAAACCTTGAATCTAATTGGCTTTGTTCTGCAGCCTAGAAATAATACCAATTTTTATAAAGCATGATGTTTCTGGATAAGCATATTTTTTATAACATACGCAGAAGAAGACTTTAAATTTTGCATGCAAAATTGGTGGCTGGTGCTTACACACTCCTTTAGGTTTCCTTGTCAGTCCAGTCATGTCACTGTTCTTTATGAAGTGTCTAACTCTCAAACATTCACATAAAAGCACATAGAACTGACTGCATTACAATCTGTGGTCACATGGTACATTAAGTGCCATATCTGCTACAGTGGGTTGCCTTTTTCATAAAACAGAGATGAGATTTACTTAGCAACATTCAAAGTTAGGCTTTGAGGTATGAAATCAGAAAAGCAGATTGATTGTTTTATAAAACACAAGAGATATCATTCTCTTCTCAACCCAGCAATAAGGCTGAATCCTATCTTCTTCATTTACACCTCAGGCACACAGCCCTCAGCATCACCTTATACCAGGAAGGAATGATGGGACTCCCCTGTTTGCACAAATGATCCCCTAACTTCTGGTCATTTTCACTTCTTCATAAATTGTTAAATACATATATTTTTAATATAAATACAAATATAGCTAAATACTACAACTACATACAGAAAGACATTTTTTTTCTGTTCACTTCAGATTTACTTCCACAGGACATACAGGAACAATAAAATATCTCTGCACTCACCTGTGAGTGCATATACTTCAAAATTCATTTTCCCTTTGTCTTGCTTATCCTGAGAACAGCTCTTTTCATATAGTTTTTCACACTGGCCATCTCTTTTCTACTATTACTGCCATAGCATACCAGACTAACTTTCCTTACCCCTCCTGGGATACATCTGGTTTTTACTGCACATACAATACTGGGATATAATATTATTAGCTAACAAACAGGCAAACCGAAGATTCAAATTTGTGAATTTTCTGTAAATTATCTCCCTGCCCTCCTGCTTCAGAATTTAACAGCTGTGTTGTCACCTAGCAGTTAGAAGAGAAGAAAGAATACTTAAGACTCATCCATGACTGCTCTTTTTGAAAAAGAAAAGTTTTCAGAGGATCAGATCATGATCTAACTTCAAAACTAATCAAAAGGTAGAAATTTGGAGTAAAGTCATCAGACTTGAGCAGGTAAATTATTATTTCCAAAAAATTTTGCATGGAATTGCAGCCAAATGAATGGCTTTCAAGATGATTTTGAGATTCAGCATCCCTGATCACCATAGCGTATGAAAGATAACATTACTGCAAATTAACAATGAGAGATAAGGCATGCAAAATTATGTGTAGCCTTTCTGATTTTAAGCATATACTTACCAGAAGTCTCATGTAAGAATACTCACATGTAAGAACAAAATTCAGAGAGACGAAAAAACCCCAAGTGTCCTTTCTTTGACATCATTTGTAAACTCAAATACCAAAAGGACTACAGAAGTTCTAAGTGAAATTTACGCTACAATTTATGCAAATCTTATTATAAATTCAAATAGTTATCTGTCATAATACTTATGTTTACATTTTTTGTTATGAGACTTTTCAATGGTATCTAAAAATGCGTTAGGTTTCTTACAGGTATAATTACATTTAGATAAGAATAATATTTGATACTATAGAAGCACCTTATATTGTATAAGTAATGTTAAGCTTCAGACAAAGCAGCACAAAAGGAAACACTTGCATCAGAGAAAATCTTAACAAAATCATACAGGATCTGACTCAAAGTCATCTGCATATCTGTGGAATGATTCCCATGACCTTATAAATAAGATTTCAAAGACATCCATGGAATAGTACCTTATATACTAACACTGCTTCGTGACCACTTAATTGAGTGCTACATGCAAGAAAACAACTGTTGATCAGTTAACTAATTTTTGCCCCTGTTTTTACTAGTTTATGTCAAAGTTATAGTGACCTTCCAGTACCTGAAAGGGGCCTACAGGAAGGCTAGGGAGGGACTTTTTGTAAGGGCAGGTAGTGACAGAACAAGGGGAAATGGTTTTAAACTCAAAGACGGTATCAGAGAATCACAGAATTGAAGGTGTTGGAAGGGACCTCTATAGGTCTAGTCCAACCACACTGCCAATGCAGGCTCCCTAGGCCAGGTTGCAGAGGCAGATTTAGACAAGATAGCAGGAAGAAATTCTTTACCATGAGGATGGCAAGACTCATACAGGTTTGCCCAGCAAAACTGTGGATGCTCCCTCTCCCACCCCCGGTAGCATTAAAGGCCAGGGTGGCTGGGGCTTTGAGCTACCTGGTCTAGTGGGAGGTGTCCCTGCCTACAGCAAGGGAGTTGGAACCAGGTGGTCTTAAACGTCCCCTCCAACCCAAACCATCCTATGATTCTTTGGAAACAGCAATGTTTGACCTCAGGTTCATTTGCACATGTGAACATTCACATATGCTATGCATTTCACTGCATTTATATAAATGTTTTATCATTTAAAATGCTTCACTGCATCACTTCAAAGTGAGAGCTATCAAAAAAGTTATGAGTCCTTTAAAATAAGATTAATTATGACAGTTAGCACATCACATAAAAACTTACTGTATCTTGCCAATATTAATTCCAGAAGCCATGCAGACTTATTTGTAGCTATTTCAAAGGGTAATAAAAATGTTCATTTAAAATCTCTCCCTTGTCAGAATGATTTACTTTTGTCCCACCCAGCATTATGATCACTGAAAAATTGTCATAATATGTTCTGTAACTGTTGATAACTCACCACATCACCAGCAATCAAAATTTTATTTTCATAGTAAGGGACAGCCTTAGCCCTGTTTGATAAACTGCACTTACCCAAATTAAAGACAGAAATTCTAGATAAAAAAGGAGAATTTTAGGTATCAGACAACTGTCTCAAATGTACTTATGAATTAGAACAAACATTTGATGTAAATACTTTATAAAGAATGACACTATGCACTGGAAATTGTTTATATTATGTTTTTGGATGACTCAGTAATAAGTTGATCTCAATTTTAAGACTTCTATTCTGATAATGAAATAATTTAGTGTATAATTTAACCCTGATCTAAGCTTTGCCTCTGGCATAAGAAGTTGACCATTAAAAGAGATGTGGTTTTAAAATAATCTTATACTGTTTATTGATAAAGTCGTCTAATTTCTTAATAGATCCAGCAGTCCCTTATAAACTTTACATTGTTCAAGATCGATTAAGTGATAATTGCATTCAATATGGTATACTAAGAAGTAAATGGATCATCACACCAAAAAATGATGAGTCTGCAGACTGGCAATCAATCGATCCATATAACATTTATCTCACACTCTAAAATATGACTAGTATCACATTCCATTAATAAATTATACAGTCGGGCTGTTATTTTTAAAGCCTCTACCGATTATATTCATAGATGAGAACATTTATATGACTATTCACACTGAAAGAATGACTTTCCTAATTCTTTCTAACTTTCTTTGAAACATGGCAGCTGATAGTGCCAATGAATGCACAGGAAGCTGCATTTGGGTCTTCACATGTACTCAGGTGAGATGTCTGACATTTCAGCACTTCATTTTTCAGACTGCAGATTATGTTTTATAATATTAACTGTCAAAGTAAGTGGATGTAAAAAAAAACCAAAACAATAGTTACTGCTGTTCTAGTGCTCTTTCAAAGACAGCATATGGGTAGCAACAGGAACAGTACTAGAGATGTTAACATTGGACAAGGTTTTTTTCTTAATCTCCTGAATACTGAAATGGTATCCAAAAAAAGACAGCTATAAAATTGTCTCCTCTGGCGTGCTTTAATATTCCTCCACAGATTAAACGCCAAGGGAGAAATTTCAGCACATTCCATCCCCTTCCTCAGAGTTTGCTCTAAACTGGCGCAGTGCAGACAAAGCCAATTGAAGTAGCTATAAAACAGAAGTTATGAAAATGTGAAATATTAAATCACACTTTCACCTTTCTTTCTTATTTGCTTGTAAGTTGACCATAACCATTGATCCAGGCAATTACCTTCATTCTATGTGACTGCAATCACAAATAGTTTATTTTTAATGTTAAGTGGTTTGAGAAAAAGAAGCTAAGAACGCATCAAGTGATTGTGAAGAGACCCATAAGATAGAGTGAAATCATTAACAAGATTTAATATAGCTCCTTTATAGACCTGTTACGTCTGAAGTATTCTTGACACACCATGATCTGTATTGTTGGTAACTCAGAGCTTCAATTCCTTTTGAGACTTTAAGAGTAACTGAATAGGGCTTAAATATAGCAGCTAAGAATTGGGCCAAACAGTTTTTCAAATAGCTCTTTTTCTCCAAAATGTAATATATTAAAGTAATTACTGTACGATCTCATTGACTCTCAAGGTGTTTGTACTCTGCTTTGTCGCAGATGAAGTACTATGTCATTTAAGCACAGGCCACAGGTTTAAAACCACTATTGTCAGCCAGTAACAACAGCTGCTTTCAAAGCATGCTGAAAGCATGTTTTACCTGTAGAAACTAGTTTTTGGAAGGTAAAGTACACTGGTGTTGACTACTGGGTGCAGCTTGTACTGCCCTCCAGGAATACTAAGAACCTCAAGAGTCTCATAAAACCAATCCTTGGGGGAATGTTTTTCCTGTTCACTGTTCATAGTTACAGCTAAACAGAACAGGTTTGCTTTAGTTCATTTCAGCTTTTCATTAGGTCCATATTTACCAACTGAACTGCAGAATACTTCCAAAAATATCCACTGTTTGCATTAACCAGATCTGACAGGATGAGCCTAGCTTTAGAAACCAATGCAAACAAACTATTGCACAAAGTCCTCCTCCAACATGGAACAAAACAAAAAAAAAAAAAAAAGGCATGTTGCTATGAATGTCTATCTACTGCTGAGACAGGAATAGAGGTGAGCTCCTTGCACAGCAGCAGCTCGCAGTGATCACAGTAGCCTCTCACATCCTGTGAGGGCAGCATACTGATTTTACCCAGATGTAAAGGAGATGAAAAACAAAGACTGAAACAAGCTTCTCATAATGACTCCTGGAAAGGAAAAAAGGATTGGTCTCTTATCTTCTAAGAAAAAGCTGTTTCCCTGGTGTGTCCAAGGGGCAGCCCAGTATATTGAAACCTCTCCCTGAGTGCCACAGATGTGGTCTTGAGTACTGGGTTACTGTTTCAGGGCTCTATATTTAGGGAAACATAGTATCTTTCTATGCTGAAGGAATTCAGTTCAATGCATTTCTTAAACTTTCCAAATCAATGGATAGGGATGACTTTTTCCTAGGTTGTTGCATCCAAACTACTCCACAGATTTCTTTCTTATCACTTCTTAGCTTAGTTCATAAAGGCTCTGAAAGCAGTTGATTTTTCAGATATAATTTCATATGAAATCTAGTTTAATTACACTGCCCAAAAGCCAGCTACTTTTCCATTGGATCTCTGGTCTATTCATTTCAAATACAAATGTGGACAACATGAAGATTTCCAATTCAATTCAAAGTCTGGAATTTATCAGAAGTTTAACTTTTGATAAATAGCTTAACCATAAGTTATCATTGAAATCTGAATATATTTTTCATATATATATAATTTTATATAGCACTCCTACGAACATATTGGGATACTCATATCCTCAATGACCTTTATGACAACTTGAGAACATATTCCACTTTTCTTTCACCTTTTCTATTTTAGTATTTCTCCATGTAACATTGCCTTTTCCTTTAACCTTTGTCACATGCAGCCTTAGATGTTTTAGTTTCTCCTTCCTTCCTTTATTAACATTGCTTTCCTCTGTTGTACATCGCCAGTATCTGCAGGTGAAAAATGCTACAAGCCAAGTAGCATTTACTGGTGGTAGGCAAAAGCCCCAGCTCTAAATGCGGAATTGAAGAGAGAGAGGAACTTGCAGAATAAGGTATTTTTCATTAATAGTCTTTTCTTAAACATACATAACAAATGCATTTGACAACCCAAGTATGAAATTGCTACAGGCAAAGGGTATTAACAAATTGGCAAATCTGGTGCCTTAGATGAAACTGCCTATCTGAAACTGCTGCTCTGTCATTGTCTAAATATACTCTTTCTTCAAGTGCTGCAGGGTGTAAACTGAAACTTGCTGAGGAGATGCTGACTGAATGCTTTCAAGGAGGATTCATTTGCAATGGCAGAGCAGTGCATCAGTGCACAGCAACTATATATGCAGCTATAACCCAGCTTTTCTGGGTTTTTAGGAAAGATATCTGTGCATACTGTATAATACACTGGCATGGAGTATCTTCTAAAATTCATAACTAGTACAACTGAAACGATTTATAAGGCCCAGTCCATTGAACTGCAAATTGTTTTTTCATAGTCCTCAAGACGTAATTCATAGCATTCCTCCACTTCATTCATGGCAGTGTAAACTAGCCTACTCACTTGTTTATTACCTTTCCTTACTAAGTATATTTTAAGATTGATATCAGATATATTTTTGTCTAATCCATTTCCATGGATTTTCAGGCTGTTATGCAAAACTTGTCTGCCACAAATGAAATGGTAGAAGATGGAGGAGTTTTAAGAAAGCAGTTGATGGAGGTGTTCAGGCAGTCCTAATTCTGGCTAGCAGTTAAATGTGCTTGTAGCTATGTATGGTACAACACTGTCATTACTGTGGCCCAAAAATATCTAACTATGGCTGGTGGTAAGAAGCTGCTGTCTGTATTGCATCATCAAAGCTGATGGAAGTTACACAGACACTTACCCATAGGATTTTTCTAGGAGATGCTAGAGTGGCCTGGTATACATTCTTACAGTAAATTAAGTAAATAGTGCAGCTTCAGACACTGCAGTGCTGGTATTACTGACTGGCAGAAAAAAAAAATCACACAACTGAGATGAGAGCACAGACAGGTTCCAGGATTTCATGTGAATTAACAGTTAAAACCTAGGAGGTGTGTTTCCTGAGAAAGCTAAGAACTACTGCATAGAAGATCTCATCTAGGTAAGATTAGGCAGAGCTGAGAAAACAGCAAGGAGTAAACTCTATTCAGACAAGCATTACAAAGTGTGATGTAAAAGTACGACTTTAGTAAGTAATTCACTGTTTGATGAGAAGTCAGGCAACAGCAATCTCTCAACACTTTGAGAATATGTTCATTTTTCATTTGAGCTGTATAACTTCCTTGTTTGCTGCATTTTGATTCGTCTGGAACTTGAACAAAATTACATCTCATCAGGCCTCAGCAATACAATGTTCCATTTCCTGCTTTCATTGCTGCTCAGCAGGTAGCAGCTCTTTCAGCAGAAACAGGAGGTTTTCAACACAGATTTCTTCAGAAATAAAGTTTCTCAAAGATCTATCCAAATGGCCATCATGCCTCCAATTTTAAAAATTATATTGTAGATAATGAAGTCGCCTTCAAAACAAGTCACGGACAACTTTCTAGCGTGCTGTTTCAACCTCTAATTGGTAGTCAAGTGTTTTAAGCTCTTCTCTCATCAATACTGCAAAAAAGAAGAAATTCCATTGCCAAAAGTAGTATTCCCTCTCTCTGAAACCAATGATAGATGGCATAATTACTTGCAAGTATTCCTATTGGGTATCCAGCCATCACTGCATTTCAGTTGCACACAGTAACACGACCTGAACACTGCTAAGTTTTTCAAACAAAGCCATTCCAAAAAAAAGTTGCAGAGCATGTTTTGTTTTGTTATTTCCTTATTTATTTAATTAGCCTTCCCCAATGCAAAGGCATCCAAGGAGTCAAAATACCAAAGCAGAAGAGAACTTTAACATAAAATTATGGTTGTTTCCAGGAATAAAATTCCCAGCATCTCTGGAATGCTTCACAGGGTGATGCATTGCCAGCACCACCAACACCAGAGCTTCAATAATTTTAGACTCTTCAAAATTTTCCATTAACAGCACACAGTTTTCATTTACTCAGAAGCAAAGTAAGATTTTCTGTTTACTCTCGCCCCAATTCAATATGATGCCATAGCTCAGTATCTAACCTCCACAACAAACTTCTGCAGAACTGAAATCATTTATTACACGGGAATGGACACTGTTACAAAATTCTTCCAGGGAAAAGTATTCACCACTGAAACATCAAATACACAGCCTAGTCATATTCTAATGGACCTTGGGAAAAGCAAAACTAATTAAGGAGGTTATTCTGCACTATAATGAAACAGCTGTTGTTACTGATGCAAAACTGCAGAGGCAAACTGTGCATATCCAGAGAGCAAGAGGGTAAACTATGGTAAATGACCATCCATAGTAAAGAACTTGAAATTCATGTTGCTTTTATGTTTTCTAAATGACATCTATACGTGGACAAGCAATTCCACATCAAATCATAAGCCAGCAGTTTCAATAATCGAGTCACTTAGAGCTCTAGCTTTTGAAAGTACTGGGTTATCCTATCCACTGAAAAATAATCTGACTTAAGGATACCTAAAGTTGCCCATAGATTAATCAACAAAAATTCTAACTTTTTTGTGGTAGAAAACTGTTTCCACCATGTATTTGTCGGAGCTTGATAAAATCAGAAGCAGCATCTGTTAGCACCTCAGAGTTCTGTGATTACCATAGACAGTTAGCTAGCAACTCAGCCCTTACTGAATAAATACTTACATATCTGGCTTGGTGAGTGGTATCCATATTAAAGGAGTTAAGTTGATTAAAATACCGTAGTTTTATTCCTCATTAACAATAAAAATAAAAATAAAAAATTAATGCTGAATCATATCCATACATTGGATGTACTGACTGAAGAGTACAGAATTTCTGGCTAAACCTATTTCAAACAGTTAGATCTCAGCAAGCTCATTTTCTCTTCACTGTGTACAATTGCAAAAATAAATCTGAGAATGAAGATTACATTTTTCCCTAACTCAGACCTTCTTCCTCCATCCTGTTGCTCCACATGCCTGGGAGCACCACCGAATGGAAATTTTGTTTTCCAGTACATCCTTGAGCTGTTAGAGTTGCATACTCAGTCAGTTTAGATGTTTGTTTTTTTGGATAAATTATCTAGAAATGAAAAAGTTCCTTATAAGACTAGAGATACATAAGGCAGCAGTATTTGATATACTGTATATCATTGGGTTGATCTCTACACATCCTTATACAGCAAAAAAAAATCTAAAGTGTCCACTGCACTCATATTTAGAATTTGTGTCAGGAACAGCAAGAGATTAGTTCCCTCAGCAGATTCATTTTAAATTCATTTCCAAGGGTGTTAAAAAGTTCCATATATCTTAATAGAATAGGATCATAAGCCTTATTTTTCAGACTCCAGAAATACTTATTAGCTTTAGAGATATTGTCAGTGTAATGCTCTGTGCACAAACACACATAGCAAATGTGTGTAGATTCCTAATCACCTCAGTGGTCGCCTATTTCACAATTTTTATCAAAGTATTAACAAGTCCATGCAACTCCTAACTGTTACTGTTTAACTTGTGCTGGAAGAACTCACAATTTCTAGCTACATTTATTCTAAGTAGACTTCATCAGAGAAATAAAACAAACAAAAACAAACACCAAGTCTTTAGGCTTTTCATGCAAAATTAATTTTTTTGATTCTGTTTTAAAGACAATAAGCTTGTTTATTCATGACATTTCTGCATAGTTCTTCATTTCTATTGCTGACAGAAACTGAATGGACCAATTATAGTGACGTTCAGTGCAGTGGCAAAAAATTAATAATTAACCAAAGAGAAAATGTTAAATGACTGAAGAGTGCTCAATAAACCATAAATAATAAACCATTTAAATCAATGCAAATTAAACAGTGACAAAAATAGATAGCATTCAGCACGGTAACTCTGGCTCATGACCTTTTAAACAGTGCAGATTATTCACAATAGTTATGTAGCATTCAGGAATAAAGTAATTTGAACACACAAGATCTGAGAAGTAGCAACCCACATGCCTACAGCATGTGCAGAAGACAGGCAACAGGATTTAGACATCGAGTGCTTTATAAACAGAGTGTAACATTCAGAAACCCTGACTAGAAGGAATTGATACACAGCTGAAAGAGACTTTCTCCTAAAGATGGTCATACAATTTCTATCAGGCTATACCATTTTTCAGTTCAGGTCATACCCGCAAATATTGTTCAGCAATTGAAATACTGACTGGTAGATCTAAAAATGAGATTTAAAATACAGGAAGCTATGGATTCCTTTAGAAAACATCCAGATTATTTCTTTAATAGTTGGAATTCTTCAGCACATGAAGCACAGTGAGGTAGATAAAGGTGCATGCAGTCTATGCAAAATGATTTCAGGAATCAATCAGAAGCAATTCTGAGAAGTTTTGCAAAGCAGCATGGTGCCTTCAGCTAACACTATTTATATTTAGTTTAATCCTTGACTGGTGAAATTAGAAATAGAAGGAAAGTCAACCTCTTAACCTTCAGCACACAACATTCAAAACTGTGAAAAAATGCAGATTGTGAATGTGACTGTGTGCACTTTGGACAATCTTGGCTTGTTTTTGCTGCATCAATGGATGGTATTTTTGAAGAACAATTTATTTATTTCAAGATCAAAATATGCTATTTTATTTAACCTCACATATTTCCAGGAAGTATTATCAATTTTGACAGTCTTTTCACTGGAATAGGAAAACATTCAAAACAGAAGATTTAATAGCTTCACCAGTCTAGCAAGCCGGAGAAGATGACAGTCTAAGTTTCTGTTCTGTTATTTCATATTTTGGGAGATAAGTTATAATTTTGCTGTCAAAAATATAAAAACATTTATTTTACCTGTGACTGTAATGAAAGCACATCTTTCCTTAGCAGAAATAGTCTTTTTCTAGCCAAAACTCTTTATTAAAATGATGAATGTCACATAGCTGTACCAACTTTAAATTGTGGCTGGACATGAGCATCAGCACTTGCTGGTATAGGCGGCATAGCAGCACGGGTTTAATATATTTGTCTACTTTGATTCATTCAACATCACTGCTAATATTTTACATCTTCAATCTTTTTTTGTTTTTGTAACTAGAAATTCAATTTGTTTTCCATATTAACAATGCAATAAGATACATTTTGAATAACCAAGAATAAAGCTGTCAGTTTAATTTAATACAGTTTCCCTGATGATTTTCATTCCAAGTTAAAAGAAAAAGTATGGAAAACAGGCTAACAAAAGGCACCAAAAGCATATGAAATACTGATGTGATGAAAGAGAACACTTGAGATTACCTTACACAAAGTTCAGGACAAAAGCAGCACTAGCCCCAGCTGCTCAGCTGCTCTCACATTTGTCCAGAATACTTCAACTGCCTTTTCCCTATATCCTGCATGTTTTGATCTAATAAACAGCTACAACAAAGAGAATATAGCTTTTCATTGATGTAGCAGGCCCGTATATACTGAAGAAGGAAACAAGATCCTTTCAGTGACTCTGTAAAGACAGAAGGGGCCAAATGCTGAAGCCAGTGTTAGCAGCACTGCAGTATTTGACTGCACTACTTTTCAGCGCTGTCCTCTACAGTTTGCATCTCATTTTGAAAGACAAGAAATGAGTTGGTGTCAACCAAGACTATACTCATCTCCCCATACCTTTACATTTAGGTTGTATGTTTTTTTTTGCTTTTCCCTGATGCATAATAACCACATTCTTTTCTCCTAAATAACGTTAGAATCAGAGTATGGGAAAACACATAAGAAATAGTGAAGTTTAAGCACTGCAGACCATATAGCTTTTGAGTCAATTCATGAATAGCTCTCAGAACAAAGCATGTTTCCTCCTTCACCTGCTGTTTGGCTCTGATTCCCAAGACCGTGTTTTCCCATGTGATGAACATCTGCTAAAAATTCAGCCAAGTTTGTCATGAATGCTCACACAGACCTTTCACAGAGAAGCACTAAATGCCAAGAAGTGAATGACTATGTTTGACTAGGCAGCTGGGCAAAACATTACAACAATGACTCCTGAGGTGAACCTCTGCTACCATTCAGCTATAATCATGTTCCTTTTCCATCATCTTGTTATAAACAGAGTACCTGCCTAGCAATTTGCTCAAGGTCCCACTTAGAAGAAATCTGAAAAGTTGCTGAATATTTAAAACCTGAAGTCAATTTCTTGGAGTTAGGCTGTTACACAGCTATAAAGCTGTGATATGAATAAACGACATCAAATTTTGCTATGGGGACAAAAACCTTTTTCTTTATGGCAATAGTTCCCAAAGCATAGTCTATGATCATCCCTGCCCAGCTGGCTGCCTGAAAAGGCAGGCTCTTCTCTTCACGTCTATGTGCTAAATCATACACATGAGAAGTCAGTGTATTCTAAAAATCAAACAGTATCAAAAACAGGGAGACAGCACAAAATGGAGTTGTCTATTGTATATATACAATATATATATATATATACCACTACCTAGGCTTAGAAGAGCAACACTTGGCAACAGGAGGCAAGCCTGCTCTTTAAAAAATTCATGGTACCAAGTTGTGAATCATTCAAAGAAGGAAACTTGAGTAACATTTTTATTCATCAAGAGAAGCATACAAGCCCTTCATTGCACTAGAAGACATTTACAACAGCCTTAGTTCTAGCACTACTTAAATACTCGTTGGTAATGCTCCTGCTTGATCTTGAGTATAACCTGCCAAATCACAGCACCACTTCCTCTTGTGACACTGGCCTTATTATCTGCATAGCCCTCATCAGCTGTGTCTGAGGTTAATGAGAGCTGCCAAAGAAATGATTACAAAAGGTACACACTGTGACCACTGGGTCCTCAGTACCAGGAGTTTCTTTCCACAGATCCGCTCTATGTTACATTCCAGTGAATGTAAATGCTGACATCCTTCTGAGTCCTAGCTGAATGAAGTAATCCCAAACCCAACAACTTCCTAACCCATAGCTACCTACCAGTACTTGAAGACTAGACATAAAACAGATTGTCATAGACAAGACTAGAATAGCCTGTTCCAGGCTGGAAGTGATACCATGAAAAAGGCAGGTACGTAGTTTAAGGAGCAATTGCACTTTCTTTTCTAATAGAGAGAGAAAGCTGGGTTCAGTCACCAGAAATGCTGCTTCAGGCAGCTACAGTATGAAGGGATAAATCACTCTCAGGAAGTGTGCATTTCCCACCAGGGTCTAGAGAAAGAGTAGAGACTACTAGGCTGAGATGAAATAAATCCACCTCCTGCAGAACTGAAATCCTAAAATTCTATGTGCTTAGTTTGCCCATTTCAGCCTTTATGTATGTATACACAAACATATACACACATTTTATTATTTCAGTTTTTCAGTTTCTATATCATACACCAAAACAAAGAGTTTAAATAGGGGAGGTAAGAGCACAAAGCAGTATATTGAGACACAATTCTCAAATGGAAAGGAAAATCAGAATTCATCAGCAAATAGCCTTTGCCAAATCATTTGCTGAATTTTAAAAATAATATATGTAACAATACTTCCCCGCTCTCTCTTACACTGCACACTCCCTTCGCATTCCCTTGTTTTGCACTTGACATTATGGTCATCGTCAAAAAAAAAATCTTTTTAACTACTATGGAGGTCTATGTTGTTTTATTGGGGAAATCTGCTGTTATGCAAAAGAATTTGAATGCAGCCTTTCAAACAGCAGTTTTAGAGTCTAAACATTTACCTTTAAAATGTGATCAGTTATACAACATTCCATTATATTATATACTGCTCTCTAGAAACCAAATTCACTTCATGCTGACTGGTATTGATTTACTGGCATGTAATTTACACCATTTATGACACCACCAAATTTGGCTCAAAGAAAGTTCCTGCAAGTGGCAGCATGCTGTGCTACAGATAGATCTGCTGCACCGGACCAGATGGTAAGATTCAGATTCTGCTTTGAGATTAAACCTGGGGGGGAAGGAAGGTGGAGGTGGAAAGACAAGGCAAGAAAACAAAATCAAACAAGGCCTCGTAAGAGGTAGACTGACAGCCACTAGGAACAAGGAGGCAGAGTTAGAAGACAGACCAGTTTTATTTACTGAGCCCTTTAAAATAAGCAGTCTGTTTCCTACAATGACATTAATAGTAAGCTTTACATACTATCATTTAAGCAGTGGGTATACAAACAGGCAGAACTAGTTCACTGAGATATAAGTAATGGATATTAGGCAAATCCTATCTTTCACTGAATAATTGTCAGAGGGAAGGTAGAAGGAACCACACTTTGGCTTAAGTTCATCAGTGCCTAGAACAGTGGGTTGTTCTATTCCTAAAGGATGGCTTTATTGATCCACTGAAATACTTAGAACGCTGATTCTGTCACACCAAATATGCATGCCAAAGCCCAGGGATGTAACAGCAATCTAAAACTGCCAACAGTAAAAAAAAAAAAAAGGAAGAAAAATGAAAAATGAAAATTTCACCATCAGAAAATACATTGAGAACTCCTTTCCTTTACCAAACTTAGGTTTTATAACTCTTCTTATCTGCTTAACCAAAAGGATAACAGATATTCTGCTCCAGAATTTAAAATTACCATCTTCTTACTTCAAATTTCCCAAGTTCTTTAAAAACAAGAAAGAGGAATTCTGTATCTTTCATAGAGGTTGCAATGAAGGTGACCCAAGGGCATACATCTCTGTATACAGAAGATTTTAAAATCACCAGTCCTACAAATAAGAAGACATGAAGAGTTTGGTGTTCTTCTTGTAAAAGGCATAGCTCTAAGTACACAGTTCATAGCTGTACTGTGTTCTAAGCACAGTACCAGGAAGGCCAATGGCTGAGGAAAAACACCAGTTTAAAGTCCAATAGCAAGATCCTACCACATTTCACTCACGCAGCTGTTGATGTTGTGTCAATCACAGCTCAAGATAAATTTTGATACATTTGACTGACATTGTTTTAAAAAAGAATAAATAAAAGCATACAACACAGAAGAACCAGGTTTTCCTTAAACTGCAGAGGTTACAGCTTTGAACCAGACCCTGGTGAGAACACAGGATAGTTTCTGTCTATTGTGGGTATTATACTCATTCCAGAAAGGTCTTCTACAAATGCGTCAAAGAAGCTCTGCAGCTAACAAGCAGAGAACCCTGAAATAGCATGTCTAACAGAATTTTAAGAAGATAATTTCTTTTTCCTTGTTTTTTCAGTGACAGAGAAGTTGGACTGCTGTCCAAGAATAATTTGAGGTAAATTAAAAGGGCTACATATCACTTGCAGGATTCATGGTAGAAGTATTACCAGATGGCAACAAATTTGCTAGACAAAGGAATTCTTTTTTCACCCAGATGGTTTTCCAAGGCTAAAGCTGAAGTAGATCACAAGATGCATATCTTACACAATGACTGCTGAAAAATGTCACTTGTTTGGCAAAGAACACTTACTCAAAATACTCCCTGCAAAGTCATGTTGGTTTGATAACAGAAAAAAACTTGTTTTCTTTCGCTAAGGACCATAAAGTCCACATACAAGAAAGAAAAAGTTATTTTTAATGATGTGTAGGACAAATGATACCTCAAAGCTGTGGGCAAGTAATTCTGCGCTCTCACTTAACTCACACAAGTGTAAGAATAATAGAGAGGTGTCAGATCATGAAAGTCTACCATCGCACACAAGATTTTTCATGGAATTTATTATTAAATATTTTAAATAAATATTTGCTTCATTGATCATTATTTTTTATTGCATGTAAGTAATTTTAGCCCTGTAAATCAGACTTTGTGTGTTGTAAGGCACTTGAGATTATGAACATCTTTTCATAAATATATAAACAATCCTAAAATTGTATAGGTACTTGAGATTATGAACATCTTTTTCATAAATATATAAACAATCCTAAAATCTGAGGTTCTGGACACTATATGGTTGTTTTAGTGAAAGAGTAATTGGAGCTCTGGAAATTCAAAGATCGGGTGCAGCAAATTCACAGTCATAAAACAAGCACAGTATGATTGACTAAATATTAATCCACAGCCCAATATACATATAAAATATATTATATAAAAGGCTTCCTCCACTTCCTGCAGAAATTGCCAGATGATAAAGTGATCAGAATACCAGCCAGCTGCTCTGAATCTGCTATTGTTAACTATGCCACTAAAATACATACGTAACATACAACACAGCCCTCTACAGAAAGTGAGTGTCACTCTGGGTGGATCAAGCAAGACTGATACTCTTCACAGTAACTCGTACAGAAGTGAAAAAACACATCAATCAGGCATAGAATTCATAATTTACCATCAATATAACTCTATTAGATAGATATTATATTCTGTAAAAACTTTCCTGTCCTTTTCTTAAGATTTATTCTATACAGAAATGTAGTGTGTGGGAGAAGGATTTAAGAAAAGACTGAGAAGATGCATTTCCTATTAGAAATTTCCCACACAATTCTTGCTAAGCTATGGTTGGAATCACAGATAAAAAAAAAATCATCATCACTACAAAGACTCTGGGAACAATGTTGATACTACATTCATTATGAAATATTAGACAATACTCAAAATTCCAAATGCTGAAATGTTTCATTTTGCAATTAAAGACAAAATAGTATTAAGACATCAACCTCTAAAATCATTTAATTAAAAGAAAATTCACTGTTAAATGTTAGCTAAAAGCAATGCTTTTACAAAAAGAGAAGATATAATACATGCTTTTACCAGTACTATGTTTTTACCTAAAGAAAAAGCACAAAGCTCATCTAGTTCTGGGGGGTTACAGTAGCATACAGTAGAAGACACACACTATCCATTGTTGACTTGATACTCTGTAGAACACTGAGAGAAATATTTCATCTTTACAGGTAGGCCTTCATCTTCAAAAAGAGAACTGTCATCACCACTTTTCTTAAGATGTTTTCATATTCAAATCAGCAAAAGCAGCACTACAAGAGACATGAAGAGACTCCGTTCTAAATGCACAGCTCACATTGTTCAAATAATTTCTGCAACCTGTAAAATACTGTCTCACAATCTGAAATAACATACCTCATAGGGAACAGCTTGTGATTTCTACGATCCTTATAACACAGGAAATATACAAAAATGAAAGTTGTAAAATATGCAATGATTTTTCAAGAACTACGGTAAGAAGATAGGTAAAAAGATGTTGACCAAGTGAGCTAGGGGGAAAATATAAGACCACAAGAATTATGTGATGTAGACAGAACAAGACCTAGATTTTTCAAGATCCCTTGTAAACTAGACTTTATATTACATAACATGCAGCACTGTCTGTAGAATTGAGAAGCTAAAAAGATAGAGAACAGTTACAAGTGGAGAAACTCTCCCTTAAAAATAAATAAATGAATAAATAAAGGAGAACCATACTTAATAAAGCTGAGGATAATAAAGCTTTAAATGGTATGAAATAAAGTTCTATTTAAAAAAAAATTCAACAGTGGGCATCATAGGTTACCTGGTATGTCTGCTCCAATCCACTATAATATGAAGTGCTTATTACAGACACTGCAAGAAGTGAACACACAGGAAGTCCATCTAGTAAGTGTTCCTCTAATTAGTTTATAGCCCCAAAATAGTTATCACTGCTATTATTAGTAAGAAAAATGTTAGGCAAGAACAATATATGCTGTATTCCATGCACAGTAAAAAAAAAAAAAAAAAAATCTGACAACACTCTGCTGTTTCCCATTAAAAACTCTGAAAGCTTCTTTAAAATTTAAGGATCCCAAAACTCCATGACCATCAAAACCATTGGCAAAATTTACTTGATTCTTGATTCCCTCCACTCCAAAAACACCAACAGTCCTGGAAATTTATGAAAGACTGAAGAACAAAGCACCTACATTGCTCATCAGGACCCTTGATATCCTAGTTCTTCCAGGGACTGCTCCCCATTTATTGCCATTCTTTGTATCTGGTCAATCATTCATCCAATTCCCTTTTCATCTTCATTTCCATACTATCTCCAGAATCTCCACTTAACAATAAGCAGCTGTTCTCTGTTTTCCATTCCCTAAGCTCTCATCGCCTTTTTGGCCACACGGCAGATCCCTCTCAGTAAGCACTATAATTCAGAGTGGTTTCATACTCTAAGTAAACAAATTCCACAAATAAAAGATCTAGTGCTTGGTAGTAGAAAACAGTCATACTACATACTGTGTAAGCTCTTTTTTGCTGTTTTTTTTTTTTTAATTGTGTGATTGCTCAAACTCATCAACAAACTAGCGCAGAGAAAATTCTTCCAGGCAGCCTTTCTAGTACAGATGGTCCCCTTTCTATTCATATGATACAGGTTTAGAGGTAAACACCACATCCAGTCATTTGTTACTGTGAATTATAGTGTAAAAGCTTTCCTTCAACAGTAAATTACCTATACCTAGAATAAACACAATCAGATTGTGACATGGATTAATTGAAAAGATATTTCCTAAGGCACTAATGTCTGCTGTGGTGGAGTATTTCTCTTGTCAGCCCTGTTGAATGGATAGCATTGGGAAAGTGGGATACATAGTAAATACACAGAATGAGAAAACAGGCAATGCTTTCAGGCAGGAGCTGGGAGCAGGACATTGTCTGAATGGCCGATCAACTAGGTAGGAAGCACTTGGGTGAAACACCCCACTCAGTTCTTTCCCTTGTGAGCAGCAGTTATGATAATGTTCTTTAGCGTTTAAGGTCCCCTTGATAAAAACATTTTACTAGTGCAGATTTCTAGGCAAAGAATGATTGAAGGTTCTTCCTTAAATGATATACAAGCAGCACGTATATTTAGTGTCCCTGGCAGACTGTACCCTCACAGCATTTTTCAGGCAATAGATACTCTGATTTACACTACAGCGGAGCAATTCTAAAGTTGATTATCCAACTAGCAGCCCATGAGAGCTGCTGAATAGCTTCCTTCATGGAGGTGTGGCTGATTACTCACCCTTTCTATACCATTCTAGTCACTGTAGTTTGGCACTTTTAGGCAAATTATTAAGATATTTGCTCAACTACAGCAAGCTGATGCGAGCTAAGCAGCACAGTAAACTGATTCAGTACTTGTTCTTTTCTACATGTCCAGATGACTGTTTTCTGTTAGTCATCAACATATTTGTCCACACTAAAGAACAGTATAGTGCTTCAAAGTCTTTGTTTGTGTTTGGTTTTGGATTAGCCTAAGTACTGGCAACTAAAAGTAATAGATGACAACAAAACTGAATGAAAATCAGCCAGTCACAGTGCTCAGGTCTTAGCAACTCAACATACAGACAAACATTTCTCTACTGTTATACTAGGCTTCCTAACTCACATTAAGGAACAGCAAAAGCACAGCTGCATCCCAACTTCCAGCCCTTGAAAGGATTTATTCCCTTGTCCACACGAGGCTGAGACAATTTTTCTCTTAGTGACGGATGTAATAAATAGTACAAAGGAAAGATTTCAGTATTTGTAACAGAAACCAACAGGGTATGAGCTACTAGAAAAGAGGGAACAAAAAGACGATGGACATATTGCCACCTTTGTTTTCTTACTTGGAGCTTAAGGTTCTGGCCTCTGGAGATTTTTATGGCATGAAACTTTGTAGTAGCATCCATTTCAACAAATCACACTTTTATGATTTGACAAGTGCCTGGAATCTAGCAGCCTTTAATGTCTTAATGACCATTTAAGCCAGGTGTGTCCAGCCTGCAGCCCACAAGTTGTACGCAGCACTGGACAACTAGTCATGCAGCCCTACAAGACTGTCAAATTTTAACATTATTGTGTAATTTTTAGCAATATTTTTCATGAATCAATCATGTGTAGCTTGAGCTCACACTGTGAGAGGAGGGTACAGTGCAGTACTAACTCTGCCTCTTGTCTTCAGCACACACACTCAGTCACATTGAAACCCACAACTATTGTGCTTCATACGCACTTCTGTTACTTCGTAAAATGCAGTGACTGCCAGATTATGATATTTCAACCTATGTATGTGTGCCTGTGAAGACATGCATTATTGTTATTAATAATTAAATAAGAAAATGTACATACCTGCTTAAACTTGGGTTTCTGATTTCATAAAATAATTTATGAAGTTAACACATTCACTGCAGAAGTAAAATACAGAGTAATCATGCAGTGCTGAATAATTCTATAACATCCAACATCTTAGAAAGCCCACAAAAGTATAAAATAACATGTAGTATGTTTTTAATTGCTTTTACAATATCTGTTTGATTAATTTCTGCTAATCTCAGCTAGTGTAAGCAATAGGGGCAATATATGAGTGCTAACCATCTAACCCTGTGTCAGGTTGCCAATCCTAGGATGCTAAAGGCAGCTTTACAAAGGGCAAACATTATGCCTACATTTATTCACTTGTCTCAGAATCTGTGTATTTGATGAATTATGTAGTTAATGGTCACTTCTTTCCCCACACAATGTTAAATGTTTTATTATAAAATCTAAAACATAGACAAAAAGTACAAGAAAAAATATACGTTTCTTAAAGATTTGTTAGTTACAAACATTAACAGTATTTTATATGCTATACATGGCCCAGGCTACACCAAAGACTGGACATCCATGGTTTGTGCTATTTAACCACACAAGTGTATTTTTTAATCCTTGAGGTCCCTTCCAACCCATGCCATTCTATGATTCACTCAGTTAATTTTATGAGGTACATCCTGCCACATGTTCCTGGGGTTAGACAAACACAGGCATTAGAACTCCTTTTGAAAAGTGAAACAGAGTTGCTGACATTCAACAGAGAACAAACAGAATACGGAACTTCTACTACCACTATACCATACAGGTAAGAGGTCTGAATTGTAGTTTTTGTTCCTTGGGACTGTTTGCCATAATCTTTGCAGGAAACGTGACTGCTTAACTTGGTGCTTACTATATATATGTATTTTTCCTCACTCATGACAGTAGTATTCAAGTGCCTCAAGGATATCCCTGTTACCAAGTGCAGATTTTCTTCTTACAATTTATGAGTGTTTTCAGCTATCCTGCCTTGTTTTCAGAGGTGAGTGGAATACATACCTCGGATTTTCCTAATTTATCAGAAAGCACCAGGTTGACAAAGGATCTGGAAGGCAAGTTTGGTTTTCCTACACATTTAAATTCTCCTTGCAAGACCAGCTTGCATGTTGAAGTGAATAGGAAATAAAAAGCAGAGGCTGATTGGTTTTGTTATGACCTTCATAAAAATTCTTAGTTCACAATTACCTCAGTGATTCATTTATATCTGCTTTGCAGTATCAGTATTGATGTCTCTCTGCAATCATTCATAAAATTAGTCTGCTGTTGTGGTAATGTAAAATAATTATTCAGAAATAGAGAGGAGATTTTCTTACTGATGAACAAGAGAATTTCCTGATGCCTAATATTTCACAGGAATTATGATCAGGTGATTGTTTTGTAAGTAGTGGTAAAAAGCTGCGTAATCTGGTTATTTGGATACGGCTGCTCTCTATCCTAAGATTCTACCTCTGTTAAATACTCTATTAATAATAGAGATATGTGAAAAGTGACAGTCACTATTAATGTGTGAGTGCTAAGTCTCAGAGCGCTTTAGACCTATCATTGCAGCTACCTACTTAAGTCTGGTCATAGATCTGCTTCATGGGTTCATGGGAATCACTGTTAAGATGAATCTGTAGAGAGTTCACCCTTTGGGTGTTGAATTCTAGTTTCTTAAATAGCAGCAATCACAGAGAGATAACCCAATGCATTGTGCAGTGATCTCCATTATAGGACATGCCAGCAAGGGGCTCTGCAAGAACCTCCTCACACATACCTTGACTATAGGGAAAGCAAAAAGCAGCACCTAAGGCTGACAAGAGAAAATATGATGCCTCTATCTGCAGCACGTTACCTTCTCAGTATTGCTACAGACAGACCAGTAAAACTCAAGGCTAAATTTCTACTAAGACAGATATTCTATGACTCATTTCTTACTCCATTTGGATTTCTTCTGGGGTCATATTTCACATAGCCATCACTCAGCAATTCTGAGAACTTACTATTGGCATTTTGCTACAGAGGCTTAATCTGGAAGAGATTTGAAAGGAAGCAGCAAAGCACGTGTTGCTTTCTTTTGTTGTTTAAAAAAACATTTGTAGTTTATGAACTTATAAATTTATTCTACTCCTACTATTTCTGAGAGATGTCAAAATGTTTGACTAGTATATTTTTCTTCTAATTTGGAAAACGTTGTTAACCAAACACAAAAAAAAGCTTCTGTAATAGCTGCACAAACCATAAAATATAGTCAACAAATGTACACTGCATAAGTCCTTTGAAGAAATATAATAAGCAAATGCTGCCTCCTTTTGGAAAATAAACATTCAGAGCAACAAGATTTAATTACAACTGGAAACATAATTCATATTTTCAGAGGTGTTACCATGATAATAGTGATGGTATACTGACACATATAAAATCAGCTAATTAGTGCAAGTTTTATTACTTAAGTGCTATCACAGGGACTGACTTTTTGACAGGTCTGGGAGTCATTCACATGAATTTTCATTTGGCTGTAGGAGCAACCTGTACCTTTCTCTTATTTCTGTACTTGGTTTAATTAGCTAAGCTAGAGATAGACACTGGGCAAGATAGATTCAGGGTTTAATAAATTGAACTAAGGATCTCCAAACCAAGAAATTAATTCAAGCACATCATCCCAGAATATGAACACTGGTTTTCAGAGTCGTTCAGAAAAAACTAAGGTATTTTCATTTTCAATACTAAAATAAGTAAAAACAAAGCAACATTAAAACCAGAACAATCATGCCTGATGTCTACAATGCACGTTCATTTAGAAAACAGAATTTCCATTATATCACTAAGTCTCTTCAAAAAACATCCAACAGCATAAAATAGATACATAAATCACACACTTCAGGTAGCAAAACAATGTTCCCTTTAGTTTGGATACCATCTTCCATCCTACAAGAATTCAAAATTTGGGCCTTTTCTCTGTAATACAGGAAACAAACAAACAAAACAAAACAGCTTTTCTGTTTGCTCATGATACATTCTTCATTCAGCAGAAATATTTCTCTGACCATTACCATGCCAATCCCGTTTTGTCAGATCTCTTGACAAGTCTGTATACATGGAGGGTTTTTTCATCCTTATTACTAATTTGTGGGAAGTTGAAGTACGCGTGGATATGCTCAAAGATTATTTCAAAACTTTTGCACTTTAGAAAGTGTGAACTCTCTGACACTTGCCTTAAAGTCAAATCCAACCTTATTAAAACATGACCCCAAGGCTCTCATTTGTAATTAAGGTGAATAACAACTGACACGAGAAATTCCAGGATTTTTTTTGTAAAGGTGACATATCTGAGCAGCTTCAGTGGGGCAGGAAAAAGGAAAAATACTCAAACACTGACTCTCTGCATTCCTTGCAGGAAGAAAGAGATAAATGAATGCAATTCTTCAGAAAAATAAAAGTGTCCATCCTCAAATTATGGATTATTATGCAGAAACCATGCTGCATAATTCATATTAATTGATCAAACAAACAGAAATGAAGTTGTTTCTATTTTCAAATACTTCTATAAAAGCAATATTTTATTTGCTGGAAATAGATATGCATTCTTTGTCCAAGAAAGCTGAAATCCCCTGCAAGAAAACACTATTTAGATTTTAAAATCCTCAGTTCCCTCACCCTGCACTCTTGCAGACTAACACATTCACAAACTAAAAATTCACTGCCAATTCTCCAACATCAGTTAGTCTGCAGAAGGTTGCAGGGGTAAAGCAGTTGTTCTTGATAATGCAATACTCAAACTATATGGCTTTCAGGGAAATTTCTTCAGAATATTTCTACCCTGAGCCCACGCACTGAAAACTCATTAATGATTGTGGCACATTAGGTGAGCTCTTCGTGCACATCATACAACTTTTCATTTGAGAGTAAACCAGCTGACCCTCCGGAAAAAAAGAAGGGGGGGGGGAGGGGGGGGGGGTCATAGGGGGCATTCTTTTCAAAAACCATGAAGCCTGATTTAAAT
>VXAB01008518.1:350276-447446 GCA_013399175.1 Odontophorus gujanensis
AAACACGCGGACACCACGAAAAAAAAAGAAGGGGGGGGGGAGGGGGAGGAGATCATAGGGGGCATTCTCTTCAAAAACCATGAATCCTGATTTAAATTAAGACTAGATTGCATACTGTACTCAGACCTAGTATAAGTTTCAAAGGGAAGCACCACCAAAAGTGAGCGTGCTGAATTTTAAACTCTTGGATTTACAGCCAAAAGGGTGACTGGACAAATGAACAATGAACACTTTTGAATGTACAGGTCTTATTTCAAACAGCTGCAGCCCTTCACCTTCTTCTTCTTGTCCTTTTATCAAATACTCATTCCTGATGGAATGATCCTTCACCAAATGTGTATACATGTTATGTAATTTCCTATATTTTATCTGTAGTATCAGTAGAGCATCAGTTTGAAAATGCTGGCTCCATTTTGCTGCTGCTTTTACAATCAATAATAAAAACATCAACTTTAGAGAATACTTCTGAAAAATGCATGGGCAATTCATTTTTGTTTTTTATTTTTAATCACAAAACTGTGAGTTCACAGTGACACTTTTTTTTCTAGTCTCTTAACAGTATCACGTCAGACGTGTTTTCTAAGCAAGACAAAAATTCACGGTTGCTTTACAAAGAGTTTTGCCATTCATCCAAACTTGAGCTTTTTACACCAACCTTTCACTTTTGCAACATCACTGGCCAGGTGAAAGCCATTCTTGCATACATCCAGAGCTCCACTTACAGTATTAGATCTGTTAATGTGCTCAGTTTTTAAAAGTCTAAATAGTGATTAAGCATCAATACAATTATTCTGTAACATCACTTTCTTCTCCAAAGGTTTCCCACAGCTTAATTACCCAAATCTTACTACTACCAGAGGGGACCGTAGTGGTCACACATAGACCCTGTAAGACTGAAATAACACATGCATCTCTCTGTGCCTTTTTAAGTGCTCTGCAAAGACTAGGTTAAATTCTTCTCTTATATGCAGGGGTTACTCACAATCATTAGCATTATCTACTCAACTTAGCCTAATTTAATGAGTTGGTCACTGAATGGGGTACTGTGTACCTTGCAAAAGCAGAGTTAACTACGGCAATAATAGCACTGGGGGTAAAACTTGAAAGTTACTCGGTTTTCCTCATGCGCTGAAGTTCAAGAGAAGTTAAATTCAATGATGGGGGAATCAACCATTGACAACTGTACCATTTTCAAAGACTTTTACATTGAAAGAAAATATACCAGAAAATAAAACAAAAGGATCTTTTACAAAGTTAACATGGCAATTTTAACTAAATCATCTCTGCTTTTATTGACATAATACCCAAAAATTATTACTATAGCATAGCAATCCTACAGATAATCCTAAGTTAACACAGAAAACCAGCCATTTTCACTAACATAAATACTTAATTTCCTGTTTCTTTTTCATCAACCAGCATAGCTGACTTCACAAACCAGCTACCAAGAATGAGAAACAACTGACTTGACTTGTATAGCCAGGGGAAGTAGCCTAGAAATAATTAGGAAAAATTACCTTAACCTCCAACACACCCAAGTGCACACCTGCACACCTGCACACACTACAGTTCAGTTTAATGCCTATATTCCTAACAGAATGCTGCATCGGTCTACTTCTCAGTGTTACTCAGAACGTCTGCTGATATATTGAAGAAATAAAATCCTAATAAAAGCAGCTATGAGAAGATAAAGGTTTTTTAGCTGTGGTGAAAATTTTTTCCTCTTTGCAATGTACCTTAAGTTAAGATGCGGAGATATTTTGCAGCAGGAAAAATTGCAGAGTTGCTCTATAGGTATCACAAATTATGCAAGATGTGACTCAGACATCTGAAGTAGAATTTTACTTTTTTTTTTTTTTTTGCTAGCTAGCTACTGCATGGTGAGATAACTGGATGACCTACATGAAGCACTTTCAGGCAAGGAAGCATTGTCTAAGTGTATAATAAAAAAAAAAAATCACGACTTTTTCTTCCATTACAAATACCAGGGAAGTGTGAATGACTGTACTCACAACCTTCTAGATGCTGTGACCTTTCAGAGGTACAAACATGAAACTGAATGGTAATTTGGGTTAGAGGGAAAGGAGTAAAGATGATGCATCCTGCTGCATTTTTTTGATCACACCACAGAACATCAAACAGATACACATCAACAGTGAGAAGGTCTACAAGAGGTGAGCCATAACAACAGTATCTGGTCCAGGAGTTAAATGAAGGCTCCCAGATGTCGTTGCAAGGCAAATCACAAAAAAGAGGTATGCTCACGTTTGATAAGATTGAATTTGTGTTAACTACTTTTAAGACATTAGTATTAGAAACAATGTACCTGTCTTAAAATACTGTAATATTGCTGAAAGCCTGAAAGTAAAACTAATTGCATTCCTTTCAGATGTCTTATAATTATCTTGAATTATTACCAGTATAAAAGGCTTACAAAAAATTGAAGAAAAAATAAGAAAAGCATTTCTTAAATTCACCACTGAAATGAAAAAAATAATTTACGTTAGATTAGGAATGGGTATTTTCCTCTTTCAGTCCTTACTAGCAAACACAGAGAACTAAAAAGTGAATTAACAACAAAATCCTAAGCAATATACTTGTTAAACAAGTTTATGATTTTGAAAACAATTTTAGTCACGTTTAACTTTCTAAATATATGCAATCTTCATATTACAGCTTTTCTTGAAAAACTTTTGACTACAAGTCCTTGGCTGCTCCAGATGGTTAGTTTTTCTTGTTCTTTTCAGATTTCAGACATGTTATTCTGAGTACTTTATTGTACCTTGAAACCAACTAGTTTACTCAGAGTTATAAGCTCTGGCAGACTTGCATTTGTACTCCATCTCTTTGCTTTCTGTGAGCAACGCTAAATACTTACAGTAAACAAAATGCCAGGAAAGATACAGAATATTAGCAAGGTTTCAAAGGGAAATTTGAAAACTCCTTTCCACCTAGTTAATGTAAAAATTCAATGCTTTTGCTTGTTCTGTACAGAAGGATGACAGGCTTCCTCAGAGACAGAGGGCTGAAAGCTTCAGAATCTGTCAGACTGAGGCAGGTTGTGTAAGAGAGGATCCAGGCAGCGCATTAGCTACAAAGAAGTTTTCACCAGAAGTATTCTGCCCTGTTTTCCTAATGAAAGCAGACTTGCACAATCACATCATCTGTTCATCTGCCATGCTCTCAT
The DNA here is from genome assembly GCA_013399175.1 of Odontophorus gujanensis. NCBI lineage: Eukaryota > Metazoa > Chordata > Aves > Galliformes > Odontophoridae > Odontophorus > Odontophorus gujanensis. Next base: position 353,464 of record VXAB01008518.1, read on the forward strand.
GCAATTCTTAGTTTACTGGACAGATCACAAACTCTGAAAGAGATTTCAAAGGCAGAAAGAATTCTGTACCTTCATGTGACAGGCTGAGGTAGATGAAATTTCATGAAAAGCTCCAGATGGATAAAAGGAAGGAACAGTACATTGTTCAGTTGAACAGTAAGATCAGCTCAGTTCCTTCTGCTTGCTGCCCTGTCAGCACATGCATAATACTAACAGAGTATAGCTGCCTCCCACCTTGAGAACAACATGGAAGACAAGAAGAGACTACTGCACAGGATGTAGGGCATATGCTAGAGAACACTGTGCAGAGGACTGAAGGGCATGGAGAGAACCAACCAAGGAATTTAGTGTATGCATGGAAAGCTATTTTTAGTGGGTTCTAGTATTAATTGAAAAGCATGTGGAGTTCTGCAACTATCAGCCAAAACTACTTTATCCCAGGAAATATTCTACTAACAGATAAAATAAGAAGTAACAGACATGCAAACTGCAGAAAGAATGGGGTAATAAAACAGATCTTCTAAGACACAGCACCAGTGAGGTCCTTTGAGACAGGAAAACATGGAGCTCATTACTGGAACAGTCCTCGATTGAAGAAGTAAAACCTGTATCACTCAAAAGAATAATAATACTGCCATAGTCAACTTCATTTTTTTTCAGTTTCCAAACTTGAGATTATTTTCTCAGCCCAGTTTCAATACAAGCAGGTCTGCTGATAACACTGGAAAGAGATTTCCTTGCAGTACTGAACACATACAATGTACAACAGAGATCAACTGAAAGTGAATGTGAGGATCCCTACTACAACAGAAAAAATAACTGTTAAGACAACTTAGCAGTTCATATTGCAAGTTATTTTCATATTCATAGATTATATGACACACACACACACAAACATTTTTGTACCTCTTAAATAGCAGCCTTTACCATTGCAACAACAGTGCAACAACAACCAGTAGCAGCCAGCTTGCCAAATCTGCCCAGCGTAACTAGAAATATGGCAAGGAAGAAATGTCTCAGAGTAGCAATTAACATTTTCAGTTTAAACTATTGTTTACTAACTTGCAGGAAAATGATTTTTTTAATCGAAGTATAATTAATACTAGTGTCTGAGAAGGGAAGAGAGACTCAGCCTCTCACTTTTTTCTGTTTTTACAGAACAGCTGTGAAAAATAAAATATCCTTGTTCCCACAGCACCTTGAAAAATAAATCGTTCCACTTGTAATGATGGTAGTCATCTGCAACATCAGCTTAAGCAAATGAGAAAGGCACAGCATAGGTGTTGTGCTGGAGAACTTCATTCAGAAACCAAGAACTGAATATATAAACATTCAGTATATAAATGTATAAATATGTATAAAAGAAAAAAAGAATCTGATCAACCATTTTTAGTAGAACGTATAATTAGATTGAATAACTTAACACTGTGGGGATTTCCTGGCATTTACAACTGGAACTGGTAGCACGCTTTGATATAGATAGAATGTCTGAAGAGTTGAATACACGGTATGAGGTTTCAGACCATCTCCTACTGGGGCTAGGAGCTGCAAGGCATATTATCCAGTAACAGACAAACCCACACTTCTATCAGCCTCAGCAGATAATCACCCATTTTGCAAAAGAGGATTTTCCTGCTCATTTCCTCTACAGCTGGTAATTTATGATGGATTCAACAGAATAAGGGAGAATTTTCAAAAGTTTGGACATAGGAGCATAAATCACAAGAGCAAAAAAAAATTAGCAGCAGATTGACTGGCATTCTTGAGAAACTCTCTTCTTCTGTGGTTTATCTTTCATGGAGCCAAGTTCCTCACTTAGTTTTGCTTCGTTTTGCAGAAGCGTATTGTCAAAAGAACACTTGACAATATAGGAAGAGCATTCCCATTTAGAATTATGTCACTAACAAACCTTCCTTAGGTTCCCTTTCCAAAAATTGCAGCATATCCAAATGGCAGCAAACAGGGACACAACAGCAATTACCTGGGCGGATTCAGGGAGTAGTTTCTCCTTTCTAAGTACATTCTTAGATTCTCAGTCCAGACTTACTTTCCAAGACCCTGATATTCCATATGCTTAAAGTACTATTTTGTAGCCTCACAAATCCTAGGTATCTGATGAAAAACCTAGCTAGCCCTCTGAAAGCTGTGCCACCGCATGAAGGTAAAATAGCACCTCCATCCATAAACACCCAAGAATATTTCACATTACCACTTTGTCATCAATTAATTTTGCCATCTACGTCAGTTTGCAAGTAGAAAACTGAGAGATAACAAAATAAGAAAAAATTAAAACTTGCATTCTAGAGAAACAAAGGATGCAAGATTTCAAATTATCTGCTGGCATCAGACAACTGATACCTTTCTTCCCATGGGTGCTGATAAGTTAAAAGCACCTGTTAAATCCTGTTAAGCACATTATTCACTTACAGAAAGGTCTACTGAGAGTTGACTGCAGGTGTACACTGAATTGAGGAAAACTTGTCCTCTCAACTTGCTTAACATCTTTTTATGGCACTTAAAACAAAAACAAAAAAACATAATTTACTTCTATGTAGTGCATAAATCTCAGAATTTTGCAGTGATTCTTTACCTTCCAGAACTTTCTCCTAAATCTAGAGGGTTGTTTTTGTTTTTTTAAAGGCAAATACACCCTTGTTGAGAATGCCATGCATTTAGTTGGAAAACTTGCTATAGAAAGATTAAGCAAAAACTCAGCTGCATCTACGGATTAAGATAAATCAGTGACTTGATTCTTTCAACATTAATGGAGGTTTGCCTGTCTTTTTTTTTAGCACAAGCATTATGTTTAACTCTGAATTCATTGATTTATTTATCTGTAATATAGTATTTGCTTGCTCTACATGCAAGGGGCAACATTTCAGGAATGGGAGTCAAAGCAGAAACCAAGAATCCAGAGAAGGAACTGGTCCCGCAGTAAAAGACAGGAAATAAAAACCAAGATAAAAGATACAACACTAGCATCTAATTATTAATTAACTGAGAAACAGTCACTGTTAACTGTGATAGATGGCTACACAGGGAGGTGGTAGTATCACTGTCCCTGGAGGTGTTAAAGGAAAGGATAGATGTGGTACTTAGGGACATGGTTTAGTGGGCACTGATGACAGGTGAACTAGATGATCTTAGAGCTCATACAACTCTGAGTGCCCACGCTTACCAGCCCCAGGCTAAAAGGATTTGTTCTTATGACATTGTACAGAGTGTCAGATATCTCCTGGAGGTGCAAAGCACTAGAACAAAAAGCAAAGGACTAAGTCAGAAGTGACAACTAGAAAATGTCCATTCCATTTATTTATTCATTTTCTATGAGAGTGGTTAAATACTGGAGAAGGCTGTTCAGACAGGCTATGATATTTTTTCACCCTTGGAGGTTTCAAGACTTGACAATACCTGAACAAACTGAGCTCTTCAGACCCCTTTGAGCAGGGGAGCAGACTAGAAGACTTCTGGAGGTACCTTCTAACTCAAACTACATTTTATGGTTTCAAAAAGAGCATACCTTACAGAAAACAAACAAGCAAAAAAGCCCACCAGCAATAATAGCATAATAAACAAATAAATAATAAAAATACATCATAAGCAACAATGAAACATTTACTCCAAGATCTAAAATATGTATTCAAGAAATGAATGTAAATGAACAACAGTATCATCTGATCAATCTCAGTAGCACTGCAGCTCGCTTTTCACAAGGGAGAAGATAATCAAGTTTACTAATAGAAGACCTGTGTGTGAATTATGCTTTATTGTCTTGTGCTCCCTTTCCAATTTCTGTTTGTGAAAATGTGGATACCTCAGCTCTGTTCTCATAATTTAATATCATTCCTGCATCAGTAACACTTGACTTCTCTCTTTTTGGCTTTGGTTAAACTTCAACTCAGAAGCTGTAATCAAGGAGGTTATATAGCCGCAGTATCCAAATTAACTCCTCATAAATGTTAGTAAAAGGAGCTTCACTACTTGTTTTACCCACTTCATGGGAGGAAGCCTGGTGTCTCTACAGTTTAGTCAACAGTAGAAAGTAAAGAATACCATCACCTCAAACTCTAAAACCACTGTATTAGTCTGATATTCGGCGTAAACTCCTCCCTCAAAGTCTGGCAGTTCTGGATTGACTCAGCATATTATTTAGTTATCAAGCATTCTCATGTTGCAATACGTTGTTATTTTGGTTAAGAAAATCCCCAGAGAACATGGATTTACCTTATAGCTGCATCAGTTTGGGTTCTTTTAATACCCAGATACTTTCCTATTTCCCAATTAAATTTGTCTCAATTCTACACTTGTTCTAGTTGTATCAGAAAGGACCATATCCTCTGTTCCCTTCTTCATCTCCCCTTATTTTAAGTAAAATATATTCAAAATGCTCACAGAAATTTGAAGTCAGAATTAAAATTATTCACATAATACTTCTTAATTTCTGCGCTGGATTGCATTACCCATCTGCCCAGAACACAGAAGGAAAAAAAAAAAAAATGTTGTCACTAGTCTATAATTTAGTACAGCTTATTAATAAAAATAGAGCTGAGGTAAACATAAACTACTGAGAGCCAGAATTTGTTCAGATAAATCAGTAGTATTGATACCTGCAGGGAATTTCAAGGGAAATCAATACGTTAAACTGCAGAGCCCTCTTAAAACTCACCCTTGATTAGTGACAGCATGTCACTGAGAAACGTTTCAACTAAAATGTTTCATATTCTAGAAGACTTTTGCTTATTTTTTGTTTGAGAATATTTTTCACTAATTTGAACCAAAAATGCTTTCCCTGAACATATTACCTTCCCACCACACAACTAAAACGTGCAAGAGCCTGCTGATTCCATATTCTCCATATTTATGAGTTTAGACTGCAATCTCTAAGTTCACATAAAATGTAGCCTTAAAGTACACAGTACTTTAGCATAAAAAAATCTAATAAGCTGTTTATATAGTAATCAGGAGAATGGTGAAAAAAAAATAACGAGATAGGAAATCTTTCTCCCACTTCAATACGGATACTGAAATTAATAGAGGAAAAAAATAGTTATTATTTAATCATCACCTAAATCTTGGCAATCCAGAAGGAAAAAAAAACAACTATGCAACATCAACCTGGCAGCAAACATTGTTACATTGAGTATTAAAGCTCATAAGTCTCAAAATTTTTTCTAATAAAAAGAAAAACATGATGCCTAACTGATGAAGGGTAAATAAAATGCCAGTCATTCTCAGCTAAAATGGTCAATTCTCTGTTGGATTTAAACAAATAATGTATTCTGTAACATTACCTTCACTGCTCTGAGGAGCGCTCTATTTGCTTATGACAAGGAAGTTCTCTGCTATAAAAGGGGTCACTAAGTTGGGAAAAAAATAGAATAAAAACCACGAGTGTGAATAAACTTACTAAATGATGGAATGCTGCCAGCGTCACCATTTTCTAGTTTTCTGATCCAGGAGTCAGGAGGATGGATATACATCATGTATACACATCTAGGCATTACCATTTTTATTTTCTGCTGCAGCAAGCTGCCATTTTCATGAAAAGAGAAATTACTGTCAGCATCCACTCAGCAAAGGCAACCTCTTTGTCTGCTGTCTTGTAAAAGTGTCACCATCAGGTTCTCCCAGATCTGTCTCCTTGTTTCATTAGATTTGACACACGTTACTCTCTGAAGTCAGCGGTTAAAAGGCTTTCAAAATTCAGCAATTCTCTTCCCTTCCTCACTTCATTCCTGATTGCTGCCTCTCTCCTACAGACAGCTGAAGGCTTCATCAAGGTGCTGCAATTCTGCTATTTGTTTATTAGTACAAATGAACCCAAACTGAGCTTCTACATCATGCTGCTGTCACAGGCTCATGCTTCCAGATGACTAAATAAACTGCATCTGACTCAGTTGTGGTCTCTAGCATTAGTGCCTTGGCAACAAACATAAGAAGTCCTACAGCTTCACATACTATCTGTCTGAGACAGCATCACTCATACAGAGACTGTTGATTGTTGAACTTCACAAAGAAAGCAGCCAACAAGACTTCAGTTCTAGGTTGTCAGCTTCAAACACAACATAGCTTTTACAGTAAACTTTGGAATAATGTAACAGCTTTACATCCCTGTGAAAGCATGCGACTATTTTACCAATCCAGTACAAGTTCCATACAATCACATATTGGCCAATTTAAAAGGTATAATAATACAAAATTAACATAGCTTGAGTGCCAGTCTAAAAGAGCTTATAACACAAAAGCCAATATCATAATAGAAGTGTAAAGGAGTCTTGAAGTAGGAAGTTTTTCTAAGGACTGCTCAGTATGCTTACTCTAAACAGCTTATCCTTGTATTCAAGCCCCTAGCTGTGTAATCAAAATCACAGTTTTCCTCATCAGCAGTATAGTTCTGAAGTAAATGATACATTTGTTTACAAACCACAAGATATGTTTGTGTCAAAATGTTTAGCACTGGTGCCCAAATATTTTGGAAAGGAAGAGTCACTTCTTTATCAAGATCAAGTTGGCCCTTACCCTTACAGAAATGTACTAGGAACAAAGGAAGCAACCAAGTGTGCCAAAACAACAAAACTGACCTACAGTCCACTCACACAGACTGCAAGTGAAGAAACAGAGTATGTGCAGAGAGATCCAGAACAGCACGGAGTGATGTGAAAGAAACAGATTTCCTATTATCAACCTTCTTTTCTGTGCAGGATGCCAGTTCAGAAAGCATAAGAGTGACAACATTTACTCCAGGGTTTTGTTTTGTTTTTTTTTCACATCAAGGCAGGAAATATTGCATTCATCTAATCATAATTTGAGCTCAGAATAGCTGTACCCTCAGCATTACCTAATTCACTTCTTAGGAGACATTTATTTCCAAGTCTCTCCCTCAGGAACATGAGGTTATGACAGCACTTAATGGTTTGCCATGATACCCTAAGATTTTACCTCCCACTCCTCTTTGTGTGCTGAGTTTTATTTAGTTTTGCTTTTACAGTGTTCTTTAAACCAGTAGCAAGATTAGTTGTTGAAGTATTTGCTTACTTCAGCCCTTGCATTTCATTCACCAGCTCTCAGACGGCCTTGTGTGTCACCCCAATTTCTCACTAAGGAGCAGTATGAATATTGCTTGATCAAATAATTCAAATGATTATATGTCTAAAATCTATACTAGACTCCCTAAATACCACACTGTCTGCAATGTCCTACAGAATAGGAAAGGCAGAAGCAGAATCATTTTAGCTCAGTTAACATCTGTAATCCAATGCATCCCTCTCATAGAAGGAAATGGTACAAACTCAAAGACTTTTTTGGTACTTCAACAGTGATGAAATCCTTGGTCTTGAGTTCAGGAAAAGCTAGAAGGATTTCAAAAGGTACTTACTCTAGGATAACAACTATCAGTCAGTGAAGGAGCGAAGGGATCAAGCACAGTCTCAGGAATGAAGATAATTAAATGACAGAAAAACCACTGCTGCAACATGAGGCAAGAGGCTACAGACCACTATCAAAACCTAACAAACTTCCACATGGAGTAAAATCCTTTAAAAAGAAGAGTCCTTGAAACTAAAAACTTCCTTGCTTTCTTATTCCTTTATATCCTGCCTTATATCAAGATCCAGTTTCACATGCTCCCGTTCCTGGGCTCATATTTAGCATGATCCGGTACCTGTATCTGATGTCCATGTAAACAAGCCAGCAAATGTCACAAGTGTCCCTACACAGGTTTCTCTGGGAAACCCTTCCACCATCACAACCCTGATGCCTCACATCACCTTCAGCCAAGAACCTCTGACACAGTGAACATGCACACAGTGACGTCCATCATGAAATCTCTACATTATCATTTCTGAGATAGGCAACCAGAAACAGATTTCTGACAAAGACTGGTAGAGCTGTTCTGTTTCCCGCCTTGATCTGGCCTGTCCTCATTCCTATTCCATTAAGATGCAGAAACCCCGGCGTTGTGGATCTCTGACTGAGGACACTCCTCAAGGAAAATTTCCATACCAAAAGGACAAAAGAAATAATAAAGAGATAGGGAAAAATCAATTATAAGAATGATTTGAAAGATAAAGACATTCTAGCAGCTTGAGACTCAGTGAGTCCATGTTTGTTCACAGTTTGCAACACTCATAGTTGTAATGTACATATTTACTTAATTACATGCATATTATTTTTAGTTGTTATATTCTTCTACAGCAATATGTAGGAATCCCTGTCGTGAGTCACTACTGAGTACTGCATGCAAAAGACAGAACTAAGAAAAATCCCTTCCACAGATATCAAAAGTTTCTTCAGCATATCTGAATCAGTACATCCTCCCTTTTGGGTCTTTCCCAGTACCTTCTCTTCCTATCCTCTCAATTTAGTGTAAAAACGCCCTGATTCTTAAATAACTGAATAATGAAACGCTCAACAATTTGTTGGCACTTATTCCCAGCAGCATTTATCACTAATAAACATAATCTAGGGCAATTCTATAATGGTTTTTATTGTCTCATTATCTTTAGAGGAGTTGCAACCACTGATGATACTATGGGGGGAAAAAACACAAACCACCTCCTCTTCTGGTTGTTTGCACCTGTGGCATAGTTTATAACTAATTCATAAGGGAACTCAGCACTAACAATGTGTGTGCGTGTGTTTCTATCAGCGTAAGGTGAAAAAGCAATTTAGATGTGAGAGATAGTGTAAACTTACTTGGCATTGTACACAAAAATATTTTCAGCTTGCCTGCCTGCAAATAGATCCTAAATAACAATGCATTTGGAATGACTGATTGTGGGAACCCTGCTCATAAATTCTAAACTTGACATTTTAAAATCAGATTTACTTTTCAATTTTAAGCAATGAAATGGCTTCTCCACTTTGATGCGATTTATTATTTTCAGGATGAAGTAACTACGCAGACAAAAACCTCTAGCTGCAATGATTCGTTACACATTATCATCTTCTATTTACAGCATGCACTCTGTACTTTTATAGATGTCTTAAAGGAAATAAATAGGTTGATTCAGTTAAGAAATTCCCATTCATGTCAATGAGCTACTTGCATGAGGTGCTATATAATACATAATTGAATGCACACAGGAGCACGGAGGATTCTACCTTCATGCAGTCCACTGCAACTTTAGGAGGACAATGACTAATTTTTATTTTTATATAAGGGCCTGTGTGAAAACAGTTGTCTTGGCCTGGCTTATTGCCAGGGGGTATATCCCATCATGGAGTGATTCGTACCTTCACTGCCAAGTCTCAGGAAACGAGTTTACATTGTTTCAGACATCACATTTTTCCAAAAGAAAAATACAAAACTTTGCTCTCTTTTTAGAGTCATTAAAAAAATACAAAAAAACAAATGGTGACTGAAGTTTATATAGGTGGGTACATGAATTGATTAAATATGTGCCTAAAATTCATGAAATTCTGAAACAACCTGGTTTGATTCAACTCTGTACCTGAACATCAACTACCATCTTTAAGTTTACTGGAGTCAAGTCAAATATATAAAATAATAAATCCCATCATACCCAGAGCAGAAAAGGATTGCCTCAAGAAGTTATTTAAGAAATCTTGCACATATAGGCCATTATGTTACTAAAGGGAGAAGTAAAGTACTGTGGAGCTGATGGCTGAGTTCACACTTTCAATATGAAATTTATTTTCCTGAGGTTTATAATTTGGCCATGAAACATTCCTTCAGGCTGAATTTTTACTGTAGAAACTCAACTTGAATTTAAGTTCACTCTGCAAGTCTAAAATCCAGTTCAAACATTAAGAAGATTAGTAGAAATTTAAGAGAAAATATATTTTTCAACTGCAAGTCAGTAACAGAGTAAGTTGCAGCAGGCAGGAGACTGATTAAATTGCTAATGTGTCATTTTGCAGAATCATTCCAATATTATCTGAAATTTACATATATAATTATGCAAACATGACTCCAGACAGGGAAAACACAGTGCCTATGGGTCTGGCACACTGCTCTGCACAACCACACAGTTGAAAAAAACAAGTTGTAAAGAAAACTGCAAACTTTACAGTCTATTAAACACATACGCCGATGCCGGAATCAAAAAATGACTACATTTTAATAGCTTTCAAATCATAAATCTGTTCTTGATCACAGACCTGTCTCCAAATGTAGGGTAGATCACAACAGACAGCTGTAGGCACTTAGAATTTCTTCAGGAATAACCTGAAATGTTATAGCAGGATTGAAAAGACACCAGACTAAACAGAAAACTGAGATGACATTTTCTGCACTTCAGCTGTGGGGTTCGCTTTTTTTTTTCCCTTATAGTCCTCGTGACAGGAGAAACAGATACAAAATGGAGATTCTAAAGTCAAATTCAGGTCCAGTATGTAATGATCAAACCAAGACTCTCTCATCCACATAGAAACCTCTTCTCCATTTGTGGGACCAAATGAGACATCTGAGTATTTTCTCCTACAGACCTAGAGTATTCAGTTACTTAAGCCATAATAAATTTTAGGACAAAATACAGTCAAAACATACAGTAATTCTTCAAAACAATTTTTCTACACATAATTTGTCCCAGCAGATGCTAGAACACACTCTGGATGGCCTTACATGCATTAGAAAAAGCACTGTAATACTCTTCTTTCAAAACAGAAAAAAATATATATTGACAGCAGTACTGTCTTTTCTGAGTCTGAGGTCAACGAGTGCTATGAAACTTAAGACTACTCAGGTTGCCTGCAGGGCAGTGCTGCCTCTAACAAAGGAAATAAATTAGACAGAGTAAATAAAAATAAAAATTCTTCCTGAAATTTAGCAGTAATGTTAAAGGTTTTAAGAGCTGAATTCTACCCAACTGCAGCGCTTTGCTAAGCACCAAACTGCATATTTAAAGACTGTGTAGGACTATACTGCTGGTCAGAGCAGTACAGTGTTCTTGACTAAAAGGCCACCTAGGTTTTCTCTCCAATAATAATTTAACAGCACTCTGCCACATCTTCGTGCTTTGTTGGCTAATTCTGCCAGTCTTATGCCTGTGAAAATACTTAATATCACAAAACTCTGCAATTTAAAGAGAACCCAGAAACTCAGACCTGAAATTGCTGAGATGCTATCTTAATGACAGTGGAATCATTATACGCAACAGACTTCAGGGTGCTGTCACCATTCACACCATCTCAACACCCAGTCTACCTTTACTTCTTCATCCTGTGCTGAGATACATTATCCTAAAAAAACAAGTACCAGTTTTTCTGCTTATTTAATGAACGTCAAGCATCTTTACCATTAAATTCTCTTTAAGTGCATCTAGACCAGGAAATAGAAGATTTAAAGGACCAAAAAACAAGTCAACTATAAAATCATGGAATGGTTTGAGCTTGAAGGAGTCTTTAAGACCATCTAGTTCCAACCCCCCTGCTATAGGCAGGGACACCCCCCACTAGACCAGGTTACTCAAAGCCCAATCCAGCCTGGCCTTGATTGCATCCAGGGAAGGGGCATTCACAACCTCTCTGGGCAGCCTGTTCCACTGTCTCACCACCCACACAGTAAAGAATGTTGAACTCCGCATTCAAGTGAGAACTAGACTTCCCTAGAACTGTTCTGATTTTTATCTTCAGCTCCCTGTACTGTTTTAGTATGCAGTTCAATGAATTTGAAGTCAAAAGTGTTTAAGCAGTCTTTGAAACCCAAAAGAACTTCATCCACTCCATTACTCTTTCAACTGTATGGCTATCTACCCTATTTTCATGCCTTTTTCTAGTCTTAATTGACACTTATTATTTCAGAATACCACTACCTAAAGTGAAGATCTGCTTCTGCTACACCAACATTCTCCTTTTTGCAGCTTACTACATTGATGAGATGCCACACAACATCCAGACAAGTTCCTCTCACTGCAGCAACTATGACTGCCTAAGGGGAATGTTATCAAGTGCAGAGACATACCTGTTTCTTCACTGCAGGTACTTAACACATGCACTTAATTGCCTGCTTGTTTGTGAGAAGAACCTCGTGGTTCTTACACCTGACATAAGCACAGCTCAATGGCAATGTGTCAGGAGAATGTGATAGAAGCTAGGAAGTACAGAGACAAGTTTCTGAGAGCTGTTAAACTCTCCGAGGACTGCTTCCCATAATGTAAATAGATTACATATCTTCTAGAGCTTCGCAAAGGTCACAAATTATTATTTTCTGATTATTGTGTTTATAACGTATAAATGCATAAACATTAGCTTGAAAGTTAGATTAAAGTAGCTTAGATTTACACCCATCTTCAGCTGACCTGTTTTGTGCAGCAATTTTGATCTGCTGGAGCAACGGTGGCACCCTGTGGCAAGAAACATAAGCCTGAAAGCTGCTGAACTGCTGCATAATTGTCAGGCACACAGTCCTCACTTCCTGTCTGCTACCCAAAATGATGTTCTGAACTACCAAATAAAATAGACAAAAGAAGCCTCGAGTTTCATTACATACCGATACGTCAAATACTCCATGTAGACTTTAGCTTTGATCCCCAAGTACGAGTAGGAGAGACTGCAGTGCTACAAATCTGGAAGCAGAACATACTACTCAGGCCTCAGACAGATTCTGAAGAAAGCAAAGCGCCTTGCAGAGGAGATGAGGCTGAGCTGCACAGCAGCCAGCATGGCGAGAGGGCTGCACATCAGGGCCTGCCAAGTACTACTGAAATAGCTAAATGATTCATCTTGTCCAAACATTTGTGCCTTGTGACTTTGCAGCAGGATCACTGTGAGGACCTATGGGGACACATCCGGCTCTGGAAGGTTCCATCTGGTCCCGGAAGGTCCTTCCGCAGGGCTCAGCCAATCAGCAATGACGGCAGCACTTCCGACTTAATACGAGCAAAGGCTGAGCCGATGTGGGGCAAAGGCATGATGTGGAGATGTGCCAATAGTGAGCTAGCAAATGTTCAACAAAATCACAAATTGCCACAAAAAACACACAGGGCAGAAGTTTCCATGGCCTATCTAACAGACTACAAGGAACTTTAGTATTCTTTCTACTGTTCCAAATTCCACAGTCTCTGCGGATTTCATCGTTATCTATGAACTGAGATACTCATTTTGACTTCAATTCCAAATCTTAGTTTGGAAAAGATCCCTTCACAGCATCCTGAATAAAACCCCACAATGTATTGGCCATACCAGTGACTAATCTTGTGCTCTATCCCAATAGTGTGTTGGCTACACTTAGGGTAACAGAAATAAATATGGCTTTAGTAAAAGAGGAATTCGGGAGATGCAAAAAGGAATAAGATTTTTGTGTTCGCTTTGTTTGGAACCATAAAACTTGAGATTTTTCTTAGTGCTGATTTACATGAAAACTTTCTAAACTGGAAATACAATCACCAAAACCTGATTGTAAAAGTTCCCAAACTGATGTGTAGGAGATCATTAATAATTTGGTAACGCGACCGCTGATCAGTAACAGTTTTCTGTCTTCAGTTAACAACAATTAAAAAGTAATTTAACATTACAATTAAAAGCAAAGTTTTGTAAAGACCTAATGAGAGCTGAAACTCTACCACAGAACTATTACATGGTCTAAAAAAGACAGAGCCTCTTCTCCCAGGTAAACTAGCGATAGGACAAGATAATGGTTTTAAGTTGCACCAGGGGTGGTTCAGGTTGGATATGTGGAAAATTTTCTTCTCAGAAGGAGGGGTGAAGTACTGGCACAGGCTGCCCAGAGAGGCAGTGGAGTCACTGTCCCTGGAGATTTTCAAGAAAAAGGTTTGTCCCTTTTCAGGCTGACAGTAATTGAGTGTAATAATTATTTTTTCAAACACATTGATGTGTTAATCATGTATACAAAATAGGCTTTGTAATGTATCTCAATAAAACAGACCCATGTAAACTGACAACTTTTTTCCCAGCAGTTAGCATAAAGAAAGATTTTAAAGGTCAGTTTCAATGCAGCTTATTTAGAAAGAAGCATTTGGAAGTGTCAGCCCTGAAGATATCATATTTTTCATTTATCCCTCACAGCCCAAAGTGTTAGTCTTGAAGGCTGTTGGAACTTTTCCATAACACATTTTCTCTGAGGATGAAACACCAAAAAAAAAAAAAAAAAAAAAAGACGAAGAAGAAGAAATAGCATTTAGTGTTTAATAGATGTAAGAACGCTTGGTCTACCTGATGCCCCAACTATTTTGGAATGACCAATAATAAACATACAACTTGGTTTTTTACTCCATCTTCTAGAGGGCTGTCTAGACTATTGTTCATCCAGCTGCTATAAGCTTCTGGCACTTCGGTTGCCCAGCAAGAAGACAGGTTCTCCTCACATGTCAAATGTGCACTTACTACTCCAGGAAGATAACACTTCCATCATTGCATAGCTGTGCATAAAATTATTAGTCTCTGATCCAGAATGCCATTAACAGTTATTAGTGGAGAAGTTCCGTTTTTGTTTTTATTCATAACAACGATTTGTGTGAACTTTCAGCAGGTCCTCCAATACTCCCGATAATGCACACTCTATGATTTTGAATTGTGAATTACACCATTGAATTTTGCTTTTAAAACCAAACTAAATTTATTTAGAGACAGACTTGTTACAGCACAAAACCTCCTCTGTTAAAAGGTAAAAAGGCTATTATTGTGAAGACTCAGTCCTAATATAATACATGAAAGTCCCCAGCAAAAGAATCATCCAGAAATGCTATCTATATCAGAAAGATGCTATTTTTGTATTTTATATTTTATGCTAACTTTAGTTCGTAGTAAAAATTATGGGTGATTCCTTTGAACATCAACTGTATTTGCATTTTTTGCTCAAATTATTTGGGTTGTTCTAAGCCACAAGTTAATAAGAAACAGAAAAACAGTAAGAAGTAATTTACCTATACTACAAAAAGTTACAATTTCACCTATTTTCAATAAACTGAGTACTTGTGCAGTAATCTCACATTAGCTAAATACAGTTAAAACTGAAGTACATTTAAAAATGCAGGAAGTTTGAAAGCAATTGATTATTGTGTCTTTTTAGGGCCCAAGAGCCACAACAGATAACATTTATAATTATACTCTAAATTAGCTGGTCTATTATGCAATAAGATTGTCTGATAAATACCAACTTAATTTATACTGACATTACTTTGACTCACATCCTAATTAAATACCTTCAATACCATGAAAATGAAAACACAGTAACGAACTAGACGTACACAAGTGGCACAGCAAATCTTAAATCTTCAACAGTTCAATTTAAAATACATACATATTTCAAACTGAATCTGAACCACCACATTTGGCCTCTGCACTGAAAATCCATGCAAGCAGAATGAAGAAAAAAAAACCACACTCAAGCTTTTATCATAATTTCCTTAATGTTAGAATTTCATTACCCTCTAAAATTCTATTTCTGATATAAGTATCTCATTTTTTCATTGGGACACATCTGTTGCACTGGTTATTCTGTTTCTGACTACAAAAGCTAACACAGCCCTCCACAGCTGATTCCAGTTTCAATAACAAATAGATGTTTTCTCTGTGATCAACTGCAGGCTTGTCACTATCAGGGCAACAAAACCTCTCAAAGCCAAAAAGAAACAACAGTGGTTATTAATGATATCACATTAAAGTAAGAACGGGGATACAAATTTACCTTCCTTCTTCATCTAACTTGTTATCTACATTTTGCAATACATAGTAGACCAATGGATAAATTCAGTTTGTTGATACCTTTATTTTGTTTTCAACTCAATTCCTTTGATGTGCTTATGGAAAACTGTTTCAACGTGCTTTGGTTTATTCTTTATTATTAATTCCTATCATAGAGAATGAAAAATCATATTGACCTGATGTTTGCTTTTTTCTCCCTTTACTTCTGCTGAAAAAAATGCTTATACATACATATATACACAGATACACACAGATGTAGTATATTTTATATATGTCATTTTGAATATTACAAAGGGAAAATTGCTGATCAGACCTTAAATTCTGATTTACAAAGATGCTAATGTATGATTGCAAGCACCTGGATATACAGCCTCATCAAGTACAGGTAAGGTACAAGAAAGTTACAGAACATTTTACAAGATCAGTATTCACTAAATATTTTGGATAGAAGAACTATTTTGGACTAAGTAAGAGTCAGTCATGAATAAACCACAGGTTCTTAAAAGGTTTAACAGAAACTTATTTTCTCTTACTTTTTTTTTTTTTCAGTTCACTCTACGAGGTCTGAGTTTTTGAAAAGCTAGAATTTGAAAGGAATCTGAGGTAACACTTGACCTAAACTTCTCACAGCAATTCGTATCAAGTCAGAGCTAACTGTCCACTTCTATAAAGCTGTACTATTTTCTGCTCTTCAGTTTTAGAATATTTCTCTTTAACAACAATCCCATGAAGCAAAGCATATTTTAAAATAGATTAGGTGTAGAGCACAGAAGAGTTATTTGCTCAAAGTTCAATAGAAATAAGTGAAAACCAATACACAGTCTGATTATTATTTAAGTGCTCAAAAGGAAAGATCACTGGTAAGATTAAAAGCCTCTGACCCAGCTTCCACTCAGAGTTTCTATTTTATTTTATTTTTTTGCCATTTTTCTCAAACTATCTCAAAGTGTTCTATACTAGTATCACTGGGAGTTGAAAGTTGGTACCTTTAAGAAACATATTTGCATGTATTTATCCCACATGGTCATTTGTCTCTCCTTTAACTATACGCCAGTCCCTCCAGAAAGCTCTCCGCACTATCACTTGTACATGGTGCAGGTTCTGTTTCACTTAAGTCTTGTGAAAGCTGAGTTTTGTTAGGAAAGGTCTTGTTGTTCACATAAATTGCATCAGCTCTTTTGAAAATCTACAAGGAACTTTTCTGTGTCAGTGGATTCCTTAAAATCATTGCACAAAATTGTTATGTCTTTCTGAAGCCGTACCTGTTTCATCCCTGGAACACTGGAAGGAAGTTCCCTATGTAGTTGTGGAACCAGAAGTAATATAATGATATTGTTAGCAAAAATACATCAGAAAGTTTCAGCATTAGCTGCAGCAGCATAAAAACAAAGTACTGCGCCAGCATCCAGTAAATCGCTGTATACCATGCCACGCAAATACACTGCGGTGTGCTGTACTGTGCTTTGAAAATGCATCTCAGAAATCAGTCCTATTAACCTGGTACCATTTTAGTTAATAACTTCAGAATTACTGTTTGGCAAAATATCCCATTATTTTTAATGAACCTCAGAATTTTCTGCGAAAAGCTTCAAAGAAAATATATTACTTATCATGTTAATGAATGACAGTTAAAAAAGTAGAAATATCAACTCTCTGAACCTTAACCTCTGATTAAAGGTTTCAGTTTTTCTTTAATTCCACATTTACTATTGTACTTTATAATGTGATGTCAGAACTGCATTAAAATAAATGTACAGTAGTTGCTGTTACATAAAATGCATGCTACGTTAAGAAAGCTTAACGTTCAAATTAAAGTGAATGCTTTTCTATATTTTATTCATGAAGCATCTTTCACATCCCATTTTATGACTGTAGCTGAATATTAGAGGCTTCCTTGTCAGTGAAATAATGATAATGCTCAACCCTATAATATCTTTTAATTTCCCATTTTCTCTCCCTGAAACAGCTTGAAATGCTTTTCACTGGAGTTACTACAGTGAAAATTCTGGCATTTCAGTAATGAACATTCTTTTCAGAATGAAATAAAACACCAGATTGGTGTGAAGGCTACACACACAACTATTCTATTTAGTGAGATAAAGCACTGAAAAATTCCTGTATTCTTTGATGCATGGGAATTTTTACCAAATGAAGGAAATATTTAGGTGCATACTATCAATTATACAGGTGATGGACGTGAAGAAAATGGGACATTTAAGCTATGTCCTCAATGATCATGGTTCCAAACAGCACAGTGATGACCATTACTCTCTAAAAGTTCACCACAGGGAATTAAAAGCAAGTACTAAATAAAAATCTTTTATTATACTCACATAAATTTGGTCATGCTCTGGTTTATGAATGCTTGTTCCTTTCTTTGAAGCTTCCTACGTTGTAATTTAGCAACAACAGCACTAGTCAAGTAATTTTAGGAGGATGATGCAGCCTTCTGATAAGAAGGAAGACAGAACTAACTTCCTGCTGAAGTAATTGACACTTTGCTGAATATTAAGGAGGACATTTCTGCAGAGCACAGTGCAAAAAAATGAAGAGGAAACTTTTTTAAGGCAGAATGAAATACTGCATTCAAACCACAGTGAAATAATTTTTCACTTCAAAGGCCAGTATCTTTTTCTTAATGTAAACACCTGTTTTTGTATTCTAAATGTTAGGGAAAATGTGTGTCCCATTTATCATCTCAGAAAAGTAACTCAGAAACACTTTAGTCTCAACCATTCCTGTCACAACTTTTAAGTTGCTACAGAGCAACTATGAAAAAGAACAGAGGCCAAAATGTCACAAGATACGGATGCATTTGTGCTGCCCAAAGAGTAGGGTATACAAAGAAATTGGTCAGCCAAGAGAAAGCCCAGTTTCTCTGAACACTCCTCAGCCATCTCCAGGGGCTCAGGTTTCCAACCTCATGCACCTGCAGACTGCTAGAAACACTTCTGCACTCAAATTAATTTACCAGGTCTCAAGTCAGAGCTCAGAACCATAAACTAGTACCACTTCCTAGAGCATTCTGCAGCTCCACCTCCTTTCTACTTAATTCCCAACATATACGTATACGAGAAAGGTATTTATATACATAACCTCTAATATGCACTTGCAAAAGCTCCCATATCACCTATTTACCACATTACTGGAAGTATTATGATCTCTCAAGCAAATAGTTAATTACTCAATAGACAATTAAATACTCACTGAATTGAATAAATGTGCAATTAAGTAGCTATTAAAATGTTCATTATAGATATAATGGCTGCAATGGCCCTCACGGAGTTTGGAGTATTCTGCCATCAAAGTATCCCTAGAGAGACCTATTGATGCTGTACATGATTCCTAAACTGCCACACTGTTACCTCTTCATCCTTGAACTACTTGCACTTACTTGCCCATATCAATGAATTAAGCAAGGTGTCACCACTGCCATCATTCCATGGTTAAAAGAAGCAGCTCAATACTCCCTTGGGGAAACAATATATATCCTGGAATCATGTGTACATGGGTTATTAAATATTATGTAATCTTTCCAAGGTAATGCAATATCCTTAGCTCAGGCCATCCGCTGCACATAAAGCTGCACTGATTGGATAAGATTCAGCTGAAGTAACAGCAGCCTTGTCAGATTAACCTGAACCAGCACTGATAAAATATTTTCATAGAACTCTTAGAAATTAATATAAGCTGAGCTTCTGAAACTCAGATAAGAGTAGCAAAGAAAATGAGAGATACAATTCCACTACTCTTCATATGTCAGTTCTGACCTGACAAGACTTCATAGAAAAGGACCTGAATCTGCATAAATGCAAAATAGCCAAGTTGATCCAGTGTCAGTGATGCAAGGAGGAATGAGGAAAACCACAGATTTTCCCTTAATTGCTAAAATGTACTGGGAATTTCACCCTCCTTTTCTTTATTAGATGAAGTTGAACTCTCTCCACTTCTTATTTTACTTGGACACCGCAGTGTAATATCCTTCAGCTTATTACTGCTCAGACCAAATTCTTCCCTTAGCAAAAGAGATATTGGCTAGCAGAATTACAGGGAAAATTGCCCTCTCCTTTATGGAGAGCTGGCAGAACTAACTGAAGAGAACAGAATTACTCACACTGAGTCTCTCTTTAATGAAATCATTTAGATGAGTCCGTTTTCCCTTTTATTAAACAGGAGAAAAATCAATAAAGGTTGATTGCTGTTCTTATCCATTCTACTATTTCTAGAATTATCCCACACACCTGAACTTAAAGTAAGGCAGAATTAAGAACACTGAATGTGTTACTAACAAAACAAAGTTTTAGATGTAAGTAAATATCAATAAATGTGCATTCCAACCCAATGTTATCTTCAATTGACATCAATGTTATTTAAGTAGTCCTAAAATATAGACAAATTATTTGCTAAAGATAGACACGGTAATATGTAGATCAATAATATATATCAATTAAAAAATCCTGCAAGCATATTATTGGTTACAAAATAATTGTTTTGTTCACATTTCACAGTAATCTATGTAGAAAAATGTTAAAACTGACAGGCTAAAATAGTCACTAATAAATGTTAGTGAAAGATGCTTCCAATTAAAATATATATCTGAAAATTGTGTTCGTAGGTCATACTCAAGGTCAGATGCAATATTATTACACTGAAGTGAAATACCTTTGGAAAATAGAGTGAACAATGTATCTTCATAATGAGGGCTATGCTGTGTTCACAGCAGCCAAACTGAAGTGACCAAAACAATCCCCTTCTGATGCTGAGCTAAGGAAACCAAATCAGGCCTGACTGTGACTCACAGGAATAAGGATTTTTCAACGTTACATCACCTATGAAGTTTATTTTGGAGATCCATTATCAGCATTCCTTGATTTCTTCCCTAAGTCTCTGCAGGTTATATCTTTAGTGCTAAATAAAATAAAAAAAGCCTACCAGCAGAAGAAATAGCAATACCTTGAATACTACGAACACTGTTTCATTTTTTTCATGACATGGCTCTACACAGGTTCCTGACATCCCCAGCCCTTAGTTTACTCTGATGTAATTGAACTATTTCGTCATTACAGAAGGAAAGAATTCTTGACCATTTGAGAGGTTCCTTCCGAGAAGAGGAATTCCCATGGCACTGGTTTATATAGGTTCTCTATAAAGCATGCTTACCAAACTGTGAGATGGTTAAAAAGGAATCTTATCAATATTCAAATAATTAACCATTGTGACTTTTTCTTTGTCTTTTAGAAATATCTGAACTGACAGGGTGTGAAGGTAGGAGTGAGCTAAAGCAGAATGAAATTTCCAGAAGTTTGCAAGAAGTTACTTTTAAAGATCAGTGTATGACAGCTCCCTGCAGTGTCCTAGTGAGGCTATAGACTGAAAGAAGAAAATAGCCTCTAACAGAACCACACAATCCACAAAACTCATCTGTAGTTTTCTCTCTAAAAGAAAAAAATTGAGCAGAGTATATATGTAAATATAGAGCAGGAGGATATGTCTTAATCCAAACACACGAGCACTTTTTTTTTTTTTTTTAAAGAATGGCAGAAATGTAACTTCCATGATGGGATAAGATTGCTCACCTAAATAGGAGGCATCTTGCACAAATGATAAAACTGAATTTAATTTAGAGAAGATTTTTTCAGTATTCTACTGTACTTTTTGACTTTACTCCATAACGATGCTCCTACCTTTTATAATGTAAAAACAACCTCTGCTTATCATTACACTCACTGCAATATGAAGTACTAAGAACTTCAACATGTGCTACCTCATAGTGACAGCTTAGTATAAATTTCAAAACACAGGTCCCCTAGGTAACTCTAGAATAAGTTCTACTGTGCATACAAATGAATGCATGGGAGAAGCTGCCAATAAAACCTAAATCTTTTCAGAAACCAAGCAACCTTACTTTTATTCTACAAACAGTTATCAAACAGAAATGTTTTCATCTGCCCCCTTCACTTCACAGCATTTAATATCCAGTCATAGAGATAGAAGTTTGCGGGAGATTTGGATCTGAGAATTTTGTCAGGACAGTTCTGAGTTTTAACATCCACCCAGGTTATCTGTGGAAAGCTTTCCAGCCTTTAGAGTAGGCTTATTTTAAATGACTATTTATCATTCGGATGTTGATATAAACCCAGGAAGATTCACTTTGATTTCAAGGCTCACGCAAGTTCCAACAAGGATTGAAAAAATATTTAAAGCACAATGTGCAGGACAGCGGCTATCTTTTTAAATTCTGCTTTTCCTAATAAAAAAAAATAAGGTGATATATTTAAATAAAGGCAATCATGTCTTGGTAACACTTGCCTCCAGAATACAAATTATGCTCAGGCACTTAGGAGAATATGAATTATACTACGTATGTCTGGTTGAGAACCTGAGTATAGGACAAATTAATGTCTCGCTCCTGGCTTTGTAACCTTTGTGTATTTATTAAATAAACTACACTTCTGAAAGGGATCATGTTCATTGGCTGGCCTTGCCCCTAAGTACATCAGCACTAAACTGGCTGATTTCCATGATGGCTATTTCAGATTTCCTGCATTGAAAACTAAGATTACAATCAGGAAAATTCATTCATTTTGACAAAACAATACTACGTGGTTCTTCCTATTGAGTTCAGTGAGTTTGTCTGAGACTAAAATCAAAAGATAATAAAAATTAAAACTATGGTTTTACAGTCATGCAATACCCAATCTTCTTGAGCTTCTAAACTAAATTTTCCTTTTCCATATTTCAAATCATTCTTAAAATAAACTCTGTCTCTAATCTACACTATGTAACACAACATTAGCTTATATTACATGTGGGAATGAGAGCATCTATTGATCCATAAGATCCACTGATTTCTGTGGCAAAAAAGCACCAGTCTTCTGTAAGATACAGATGGGAAGTTATCATTTGAGTAACTGCCTGTGCAATACAAGTTTACAAGACACCATTTCTGTGCTTTCTTTTTTATATTAGAAATAATATATCAAACACACACAAGTATTATTAAGCATGAGGAAGAGTTCTTCTAAAAAGGGACAGCTTCATTTATCTGGAAAATGGATTAAAGATCTTATGGACCATTCAACCAATAAAAAACACTTTCAGTTCCAGTGATCATTGTGGTTCAGTTATTGACCATAGTCCTTGAACGATCACAGCTGAAAGAATACATAAAAGTTCATAACAATTTCTGCATGCCTTAAATGATTAAGAAGAGGAGAAAGACAACTGGTCAAAAAGTTATTACAAAGTTGGGATTAAACACAACTAGCAACAAATCCTCTCCTGGACATAAGAATAACTAGAATATCCATTTCAGCTACTCCATATGCATGTAGCAATCCCTGACCAATTGCCTGCCAACACACATGGGCAAAAATGAAGTGAACAGAGAAGAAATGCGTTTCCACTTTATTACTTTTTTCAAAACTCAGTATCTTAACTGAATTCCATTTTCTAGCTTCTGCATTTCCAAGACAACAGTACAATCTAAAGTACTAGTTTTCTGAACCTTACATATTCCCATAATGGAAGGAAAAAACATTGACTTATTCACCTTAATTCTGAGGGCTACTGAAGAATTTGGCCTCTAAATACAGCAAATCCACTTTGATGGAGTAAATTTCCCAACATGAAGGCTTTAAGAATGTGGATCCTACTGAACACGTGAGCTATGTGACATTCTTT
Organism: Odontophorus gujanensis; assembly: GCA_013399175.1. Lineage (NCBI taxonomy): Eukaryota > Metazoa > Chordata > Aves > Galliformes > Odontophoridae > Odontophorus > Odontophorus gujanensis. The sequence goes on from VXAB01008518.1 coordinate 376,771, forward strand.
TCATTAACTCAAAGTCAGTTTCTAATTTATATACACATACAGTGAAAGATCAGCCACAACGGGGCATGAACTTTCATTATGTAGGAAGTAGAAATGCATCCAGAAACTCCATGTACAATCTCTTCTGATGTAAGTGAAAGTTTTGACCAGTTAAAAAAATTACAGCACTATCAAAATTATTTTTATATCTTGATTAGATTTTAAATGTCACAAACAAAATGAAAAAACAACAACCAAATGAGAGAAATCATTTTATTTCCCAGCCACATGGGAGTTGAAATTTTTAACAAGATACTTCCACCAGAAGAGATGTGAAAGGGACTGTTTAACTGTCAAAACTGTCACGAATAATTCTAACACTTAAAGTCTTACACAAACTTAACACAGTCCTCTTAAAAATTAGTTAGGCTTTCTGCTCCTAAGTAAAAGGTTGTTGCAGAACTTCATTTGCCCAATGACTATAAAAGGAAGTTCTGTTTTCCAGCCTCAGTACACTCTCAGAAAGTTATATACATTCATACATTAGCTTTAACAGATCTCCTTGACTAGTGTTGATTTCCTGACAAATTTATGGAGTGCAGTAACGTTCTCTTTCACTTCCATTTGCTAGCCTAAAGAAGCTAAGTCCTTTAGCATCAAATCATTAGATAGGATGAACGATGGGTAGAAAACTGACTACTAGGGAGACAGAGCTCCAGTTTCAATCTTCAGTGTCCCTGGTGACACACTAGATAAGCGTGTTCTATGTTATGTTGTTTCCCATCTGAACAAATGAACACTAGAAATATGTCTACCTCAGAGACTTTCTGAGTTCCCTTCTTAAAATTTTTCCACACATTGCCTATTATGCAATGCTGCATCAAATAGGAAAACCTCATCTTTGTAAAATTAAATTACCTGTATGGAATTAAATAGATTCTTATTTTCATATAAACAAACAAACAAACAAAACAATAGTAAAGCCCAAAAATATATTGTGAAAAATGGGTGCAGACAGGTATTAATAACGTACACGTTGACCAGGGAAGTAATAGTTTTCATATTTGTGAAAGCTGTTGCAAGAACATAGGAAATAAATTGGTGTCTTCTATCCATAGGGGAAGGGACTACGTGCAATGAGTTTATGGATCTAGATACAAGAAAAGTCTTTTAGTTTAAGCACTGAACTTGACTGCTGTGTGTCCACTGCTACAGATCTTTGTAAAAGGGTTAAGTAAACATCATTTGGGAGGGTGTTCTGGGTATAGGTTTTCCTGCCTGCAGGCAGAAAGACAGGCTAAGACAAGCTGTTGAAGTTGCACACTGCTCTCTCTGCTATGGTAAATTCAGCTGTTTCAGGGGTGGTATCTATATACGTGGAAACACAACTCTATGATGGTAAGATGAAGCAGACAGCAGACACTATCCTTAATCTTAATAAATCTTAATCTACTCCTACTCATGGAGAAAGGTATCGTCTCAGAGGTAAGTATATTCTTTTTCCAGAATCACTGTGGATTGTTCCAGAACTCTGCTCTTTAGGGGCAGTAATGGAAAACCGCCACTGACTTTTCTTCATATGAGAATATCCAGTCAGGAGACTTCCATCTGTTATCAAGCACAATAAACCACAGCTCCTTTAGAAAAGTCTGCAACATCATTCTGCACTGTCTTAACCTTTGCTAGGAAAAGGTACTTTAAATGCTAATAAGTACAGTTAACCTACAGCTATTGATTCTAAAGCTTTTATTCCTTTTATTCTTTAAGGTGATAAACTGAAGTTATTTTTATGTAAAATAACCATCTGAATAACCTTTCGAAATTGTGATGCCTCAACAATAACGTCTGTAATATATATTTTTTAAAGTAAACAGTGAGGATGACACAACATTATTTACATATCATCATTGCTTTTAATAACAATAGATGTATTAATCTATTTTTTACCATTTGGGTTGTGATCCTTTTGTGTTCAATTAATACAAAAATACAGTACCAATTCACGCTCTGCTACTGAGTAACTGGAGAATGGACAAAGAACCATTCCAACAAAAAGAAAAGTAAACTTTATCTAAAATTACATCTCCGTAGACCACTTTTAACAGTAAAAAAGCAGTACAAAACCAACATGGAATACTATACAGTCCTTACACAAGGCGCTTTGAAAGTTATGCCATTTGTCTGCAACTCCTAAACACTGTTTGGAAGCAGAAATCTAATAGCAAACCACAAAAGAGACTCAGGTGTAAGTCACTGAGATACAAAAGCTATACCACAAGTTAATAAATGCACACATCTGGTTTAAAGACAATCATTAATCCAGAAAACCCTCAGCAGAAAGTGTCTGGTTTCCTACTAGGCTTTAAGTTTTATTACAGAACAGATAAACAGGAAGTTTTTTTAAGGAAAATAAATGACCTGGAAACGTGCTTTGGTTTGAAGGTATGATTTCACAAGGGGTTACCAATTATTACTGCTTGAAACACTCCGTTCTGCATTAGACAATGCTGAAAGGAGAGTTCTACTTGCACACGGATCTCGCTACACATTTTAAAAGTTAGCAATCCCTACTGACCAATAGCTTTTAGTTCACTGCCTCAGGAGGTGCTAAGTACCATAAAAGCATAATGGTTTGTGACAGAATAACTCAACACTGCTTCTTGCCTCTCTCTCTCGCTACAACAATTTGGCACATGGTATTTCCCTGACCTTATCGCTTCCTGTTTGTAGCAGTTAAGTATCCCCAAAAGGAAATGACACTTTCCACCTCATATATTTTCACCAGCCATGGAAGGATGAGCTACAAAGGGAAATAGCATGAATGTTAAAGGTTACTTGGGATAGGCGATCCACTGAAAGTCTGGGATCAGTCAACATAACAGCATAGTCTAGGAAACCTGCCCCTGTCTATCAGCCCTGGTTTTAGAGCTCAGCCTCTTCCTGTAAAATAATAAATAATTTAACACTTTTCTCCTTGACTAAACAAGTTTCACTGTGAATCCTACATTTCTGAAGTAACTTCCACCAATTTCAAAATACTCTTGCTGCACACATTCTGTGGGTACCCAAATATATCACTGCAACGCAGGAGGAAAACGGTTAGTGATGAAGAAAGGACAAATGTATGGATCTACTCCGGGGAACTAATCCTCCCTCCCTAAAACCCACGTGCAGCTGTTGAAGACAATACACACATGTGCATTGTGTTTTTTTTTAAATCTTGCTAAGTCTAAGCTCATCCTCAGTTTCATTCCAAAAGTTATAGATTCATTACTTGTCATTTTCTGTGGTCTCCGTAATTTCTGTCAGAAAAGTGATGCATATGAAATTGAATGCCTCATGTATTTTGTAAATTATTGCTGTGAGCTGCAATGCTTTGACCTTTTCAGTATTCCGTAATTTCATTTGCTGCCATGGCTATTTAGGTTCTTCTGCCTCAGTCCCACTAAACAGCAAGTGTTAAGAGAAAACAACGGCCAACGAGTAAAATAGAGCAGAAGTTTAAAATTAAATTGCTAAGTATTTATTAAGAAAAAAAAAAAACACCTGTACTTTTACAATAGGAACCTTATGCTGAAATGTTGATCCTTCATCCCTGCAGGGATTTGGACCAGGTGAATCTCCTCATGTAGCAAAACTTGTAATAACAATAATATGTGAAACATGTCTAACTCATTTTAGCTACAATGGTGCCATCACCTACTTTGAAGTACTAAAATGACATAGGCAAATGTCAAAACTTTGTCTCTTATCATGCTTAGGTGCTTTCCTTATCTCAAACAACTCAAAATTGAATCTGTTCATAGTATTGACTGATTTTATTTTTCAGAGCAGTGGAATTAACTCTAATAGGATAGGAGAGATGCTTTGTCATAATTCAAGAGGAGAAAAAAAAACAAAAAGCATGATTATTGTCTAATAACATCTATTAGAGAAATAAAAGAAATTGAAGAGTGCAGATCTATGTTTTGTGACTTAAGTAAAAAAAAATTAAAAACTACATATCTGATATTCCTCCTATCAGCTCTGCCTTTCTCTCTGATTGAATAAATTATTTTACCATTTGAGGTATATTGACTATACCACTGATCTATGCCATTCTCTAAAACGTTCATAACATTAACATAGTGATAGAAGTATACAATTTCTAATAATGCCAAATGCACAAATATTCATTCATTCTATAAATTGCAGAAACTGCTCATTTCTTCTTTCCAAAGAAATAATTTTTCCATTTAAGACAGAAGGCCTGAAACAAAACAGCACAGCTCTGCAGATACCAGCTGTTTGTTTCAGTACATCTGCATTTAGGGATATTAACATGAACAGAAGCAGTTCAGCATCTTCAGTGTGTATTTGAGCCTTAAATAGAGGCCTAATACATCCCTTCTTCATGGAGTAAAGAAAAGCATAAGCTGTGGATCACTAGAAAATATGTTTCTTAAAGGATAGTCACCCTTTCCACAGGGCATACTAAATAAGTCATTATACTTAGTTTTCATTGCTTTACATGACTTACATCAGGTATGACTTTATAGCCCTTCTCTTTGTCCTAAACATACAATCAGCATGTTTTAGTACAAGACAAAGTGGACAAGTCCTTTGAAGATAAAGCAGATGATGTTAAAAAGTTGCCTTGAGCTAGAAAGTCACTGGCCTCAAACTGGAAGCCAGCAGGAAGCAGTAAAGAGAACAAGAGGATAATACTCCCAAAACCAAGGATATTTATTTGCAAGCAGAAGAGAGACAATCTGAAAATGTCAGATGCATTGAAAACTTTGTAGAATCATAGAAACACACCTATCACTAATAGCCCTCACTAAACTATGTACATGAACACATCTGAACGTTCCTTGAACACTTCCAGGTTTGGTTACTTCACCACCTCCCTGGGCAGCCCATTCCAGCACCTGACCACTCTTCTGGAAAACTGCTGCAACTTGAGGCCATTCTCTCTAGTTCTATCACTAGTTGCACAACAGAAGAGGCAGATCCTCAACTCACTACAACTTCCCTTCAGGTAGTTACAGAGAGCAATAAGGTCTCCTCTGAGCCTCCTCTTCTCCAGAAGAGGACAAACAAAGTTTAAGACCCAGCACAGGGTCACGTTGAACCTCACTCATCCCATTGGCTTCAGCCCAGAGATCCAGCCTGTGCAGATCCCTCCATAGGGCCTTTCTGCCCTCAGGTAGATCAACACTTTCAGCCAACTTGGTGTCATCTGCAAGTTTACAGAGGGTGCATTTAATGCCCTCATCCAGGTCATCAGTAAAGATACTAAAGAGGACAGGCCCAGGACTGTTTGCCAGTTGGATTTAGTTCAATTCACCACCACTTTCAGGGCCCAGCTCTACAGCCCGTTCTTTACCCAGCGAAGCCTGTACCTGTGCAAGCCATGGGTTGCCAGTTTCTCCAGGAATATACCTTAAATTTATCACTGCAATCTCTCAATTGGCCGAACTTCCATATTTTGCTACAGTCCTATCATAATCATCACTGCAGAAAGGGGCAAGGAGGAAATGGAAAGCACCTATTTCCAGCAGTGAAAAAAATGTTTGATCCCCTGACAAATGTTTGCTTAAGTAAAGGAAGTAGTAAAGTAGTTATTAAATACAGTTTCTTAAACCAATGCTTACTAGAGATACAGTAAGCCTGCCATGTATATAGTTATTTACTGATAATTCTATATGCTTATTCAATATTAATATTTACTTTTAACAGTGGTACTTTCTGAATTGATAGAACTAGATAATTTGTCTAAAAAGGGATCTTAGAGTTCTTTAAAACATGCTAATACTTACAGAATTTTTCAGTAGGTATGGCTGAGGTGTTGGTCCCTGCATGACTAATACTGTTCTGCATTAATACAGGTTATCCCACAAGCAGGTCATACAGCTGCCTAGAGCACAGCTGGGAAGAACACTCCACTGAATCAGAATCCATTTTTACTACTATTTTACAAAGTTCAGTGATACGAAGGACTTTACAATACCATACTGCTGCTATATTGTAAGATCACTGAAAGATTCTATTAATTTTGTTTCATGAAGACCTAGCTTACAGCAGCCTTCCAGTACCTGATAAAGGCCTAAAGGAAAGCTGGGGAGGGACTTTTTATAAGGGCAGGTAGTGACAGGACAAGGGAAAACAGTTTTAAACTTGAAGAGGGTAGATTTAGACTAGATAATAGGAAGAAATTCTTTATTGTCTGGGTGGTGAAACACTAGAGCAGGTTGCCCAGAAAAGTTATGGATGCTCTCTCCTCCGCCTCTGGAAGCATTCAGGGCCAGGCTGGATGGGGATGTGATCAACCTGGTCTAGTGGGAGGTGTCCTTGCCTATAGCAGAGGCATTGGAACTAGATCAGCTTAGAGCCCCCTTCCAACCCAGACCATTCTATGATTCTATGAATAATTCAAGGCAATATTTAGTGTTAGTTGAAACATCCAATTATCATCTTTTTTCCTTTTTCTTTTTTTTTCCAGTTAAGAAATTATACCTCACCTAAAACAGCTCAGAGAGTGATCCTGAACAAAAAGAAAAATGATGACGGCTGAATTCTCTTCATGACTACTATTATGCAACAATATGACAGTCCTGGAAATCCAGTTCCTTATATGCATAGCGTGGAAAGAAAAAAGAGCCAATCTTGCTAGTGAAGAAAATCTACTTTACTTGAGTAAAATCTGTTTCACTGTTAAGGGCATAATAAATCCAACTAATGCTTTCTTGGGTCATGCTTTTAGTACGAAGGAGGTAAGAGAAGGGTGCAAATAAACATAACTTAAAATACACTTTTATCTGTATTTTAAATAAATGTACATCCATGCACAGCAGAGGAGGAGAGAGAGGTCAGAAGTACAAAAGAGATAAAAAGCAAAGAAAAGGTCTGACAGAAATGAGATGAACAACAAAGATCAAAAGAGTTACTGAAAATGAAAATTTCCTTTATATTAAACAGGAGGACTAGGAGGGGGAGGGAGGAAGAGAGGGAGGGTGGAGCAGAAGAGAGAGGAGGAAAGGAAAACAAGAGACTTCACAGGATGCGTGATATGAAAATAGGGAGAAATTGAAAGAAAACAAATGGTTGAAACCATGGAAGAAAAAAGCAAAGGCAGAATCCCTTAAAATATGTATTTGCTTAGCAAATAAATCTTAATAATGGTGGGAATAAGTAAGCAATGGGAAGCATGAACCATGAAAGCAGAAATAAGCTGAGAGAAGGGACATTTAAAAGCTGGCTTCCAGCTGCCCCCTCAGGCTGAAGTGTCAGAGCCAGCTCAGCTGGTGAGTGGAGATCTGGCACAGGAGAGATCCAGTTGTATATACCCTCTTTCTATCACCTCAGAACATTATTCAAAATAGAATGACTGAAAACAGTAGACACTCAATTCCATTACTGGCCATATTAAATGACTAAAAGACTAACATGAGCCATATTAAAATGGCTAAAAGACTAACGTTTATGGTGTTAACTTGACGACAGTTTTCAAACTTGTCCTTACCAGCTAATGCAGAGCTGGGATTCAGACTATAAGGAACCAATAAAACTTCTCCCATAAACTTCAGTAGGACTTTGTTTTCTAGAAGTAGACTTCACCATCAAATAATCAGCACAGTACGACTGCAAATAGTCTTGAATAAGGCTTTACACTTCCCCAAGGTCACTTTTCCACTGCTGATTTCCTGTTGAGACACCAAGGCCTGCATTCACAGGTCCTGCTGACCACTGATCTGATGTTATAGCCACTAAACTAAATGACAGTAAGGTAACCATACAGTTGAGTGCTTTTCCCTCCAGATGCATCTTCTGTCTAGAATTTCTGGTAAATATTCTATAGTTCCTCTGAGACCAATATATCTTTTCAAGAATAGTTGGAATGCTATACTAAGACTCAAGTAAAATATGTTTAAATTACAATAAATATTATCCTATTTTATACCTGCTGTGTTCTGTGCTACTTAAGCACCTCCACTGCCCAGTTACACTATGCAGACCAAGTAATTTCAGATAATCAAATTTCTCTTCTAATAATCACATGCTGCTTTGAAAGGACCAGCCCCCAAAACCAGGAGTGATATTGCAAGCCATTCTGATTCTTGCACCAGGACCACAGATCTGACTGTACAGCTCCTATCTAACTAGTCTAATTTTCAAAGATCTTCTCAAAGCAATGTTAAAAAGTTGACAACTACTTCTTCCATATGCACTAAGTGCCTCAGATGCAAATTACCTAACTGCAGCTCAGCTGCTCTGGAAATCAGGTTCAGCTTCTCACTAGTTGAGCAATAACAGACCAATGTATTAAGCTGTCAGAGCCAGGTTTTGCTGTTCTCTGTAAAATCAGAAGCAGATAACGAACAAAATTGTTTCCAGAATACAGTCCTAATTGCATTGTGCTGACTATCAAGTACCAAAACCCTACCTGCCCTCACTGGAACAACTCCAAGTGACACAACAGCTGGGCACAGATATTAAGACTTAATGCGAGACGTTAGCATGCTCAATGCATTGATTTGCTGAACTGGAAAAAAACAGATTTAAAAAAAGAACTGCTTTCTACATTACTAACAAAAAGACTGAAAAATTTCTCTCAAAGGATGCACAGGAAACTGTAGGCTAAGCCTCTTTACAAAGAACTACAATTATCTTGACAAAGCCCTGAAGAGCTTCTCTTTGAAGACACACAGACACAGGAAACGACTTATTTCTGAGGGAAAAAAATGCGCGTGAGAATGAATAGAATGAATTTTGATTTCCTGCACTGACTCTAGATCACATATTATCAATTCAAGTTTCAAAGAACAGCATCTCAGAAATGCTTGACACATTTTCATCCAAAGCAATCTTCAGTGGAAAATGAAGCACTGGTTGGTAAGCAGTGTATTTACCAGACTACGTGAAAAACAAACGAACAGAAAAGCAACATTATGTATTTTTGAATTGGATGAATTCAGCAAAGCAGCAGCCCATTTTCCACTGCCACTGGTAAACAGGGGATTCAGGTAAGCATGACAAGTTGCTTCAGAGAGCTAGTGTCATCAGAATAAAACAGCCAAATGGCAAAAGTGAGATAATTTATCTTCAAAACATCCAAAGAAACACACTTTCCTGTTCTATCAGAACGTATACACTTCCTTGGGTGCTGAGACACCTCAAAGACCTACGTTTCAGTGTTCATACCACTAATTGCATACTTGTTCAAACATGTTATCTGCATGTTATCTGCAGGGATAACTACCAAAAAAAAAAAAAAAAAGCCCTGTGCAATACTGATGCTAGAAGCGCACACACACACAAGTTAAAAATGAGAAGCTCTTTACTATTATCCTTGATATCAGCAATGCACATTAGAGTCCAAGTGCTCTTAACCATTATACTTGTGAAAGGAAATTACAGTAATCCAATCTTAGTTTGATAAAGACATGGACTATTGATAATAGGTCATCATAACCGAAGGCATTATCCATTCCTCTGTAAACTGCAATTATCAGTTCCCTGTTCCCAAGGTGAAAGAGGAACACAGCTATTCTGTCTTCCTCTTATGATCTCTCCAGGGTTGCTAACATTACATTTGTTCATTAGAAGATAACAACAGGTGAGTGGGTATAATACTATTCTAAGGTCATGAAGATAAGAGTCCAGGACCCAGTATTTTAACTAAAAATTAGTAATAGGCACACAGCTGTTGCACAACATTGTTCACTGATCAGGTTTACTGAGGCTGTGCCAGTGAAACTGTTGGATATGCCTGTGTATCTGGATTTATTTCTGACAAAACACTACAAATGGCCAGGGATGAAGAGGAAATCATAGCAGATAGCAGGATAAAAGAATGACAAGTTCTTAAAGTCACTGAAAAGCGTCAAGTTGCTGATGGGCTGCAATAGCAGAAGCCAACTTCTGCCATCAACGTAATTTTCTACTCAAGAAAATAAGCCAAGTAGAATGAAAGAGTCCAAACTAGTAAGAAAACAATAGTTGGCAACTCGGGTATTAGGTATGGATATTTAAATTTGAGTTTTTTCTCAGCACAGCACTGAAACACAGTATCATAAAAGAAAAATAAAGCAATAAATATTTTTTTAAAGTCCTTCTCCAAGGAAACCCATAACACAGGTCTTTACATTAAAAGAAGGAAAAAGTTTCTAACCCTAATATCTAGGGTATGTCCTTTTAATAAACATTTTTAAATCAACAAAAATAACTGCTTTCCACATCCTGAAATGCTGAGCTTACAGTTGCAGCTAATAAACTTTCTAATTTGTACCCTTTCTTCTTCAGAAGGCAACTAGCTAAGAATGGGCCTTAAAAGCTTGGTTTATGTCTCCTTTCCCAACAGGATTACTATCCATGAGGATTAACAAGTTTTTTGCAAACTTATAAATCTTCTCTTACATCTTGTATTCAGTTGCTAATGTAGTACAATTGTTCTCATTTTGCTTGTAAAACAGAGTTGGAAAATAAAGTAATTCTTATCTTGTACGATTGCAGGTCACACTTGAAGGTTGTTCAAATTTCAGCAGAGGTTTTCCTGTGCACATTATGACCTAAAGCATCCTAGGTATTCTATTCCCTGCCCCCTCTAGACCAAAGGGACTATCAACAGATAAGAAGTTTGTAAAATGTCATCCAAAAATAATAGTGAGGGACAATGCAATCCCTGTTTCAATTACAAAACCAAAAGTGAGTGCCTAAAGCTCAAATCTACTTTCTACATAAAAATAAGAAATTGAGTCATGTCATTTTATCTCTGTTCCTAATACAGTTCCACTTATCCATCTTATGGTTACCCCTGGCTTTACCTGAAATTTCTTTCATCAGAAAAAGAGTTATCTATAAGCAGACTGAATAACAGAACAGAGCTGGCAGGCTGAGGTTGAATGTGATGAACAGTAGCACACTGAAAATAGGAATATAAGCACTGCTAATGAATCATTTCCACAGACTCATTAAGTGATATTCCCCAAAATACAGAAATTGTTAATTCAATTTTATACATTTGTGTTAGGCTGGGACTAATCCAGAATACAGAAAATACATTTGTAAATGGATTAAGTACTGCTTTCTGAAAAAGCAGATTTCATATTCAGAATCTGCATCTCTAGAAAGACACTCTGAAAGAGGCCCTGTTTTTATACAGTGCACTGAGGAACAGCTATTTTAAAGGAGAGATTGTTCCCTCCCATAAAACCTTCTCCTTTCAGATTAATATGACTATCTCAATACCATGAAAAATTCATTAACTACATCATCCAAAGAAAGTACTCCCGTAAAACAGGACTGTTCTGATTCCACAGAGATACCAACAGGAATAGTTACTGCACTGCTTTCATTTCTGCCATCTCTTGAGCTCTTCAGAGAGCTCTCTCCATCTCAGGCTGTGAACAACCCATCTCTCAAAGCAGCAGACCCCAGGCTCTGTGCTGTACACACACTGCCATGGGTTCACAATTCACATTTCCGGGTTGCATCTGAACCCTCCCCTTCAGCTCCCTTTGAGGAAGGAGCAGTTATCATCAGTGACACTGCAGTAACTGAGATCAGAAAATTACTTCTAACAGCATTTCCATACTACTTGGTTCTCTAGAGAAACCAACTAATGTTTTAAATATTGGTAATCCAGGTTAGAGTGAAGCTGCCTTAAATCTGTTACATTTCAGCAGAGGATTTATATGTCCTTGAGAAGTTATTTTGTGACCTCTGTGCACAAAAGCCAATGATGAGAGATTTACTAACATACAATAAGCATTTCCTTACCCTCAATTCATTGAACCAATGAATTCACACAATCTCTAGAAAGATTAAGTAAATTTGTTTGGATAATTCTTTAAAACCCTGTGAAAACACACATAACCTTGTCACACATCAGTTTTACACGTCACTTCTTTATTTTAATCAAACTCTCTCCCAGTTTATTTTTCATTCACATTCTAATATTCTTTATTCTTAATCTATTCCCTTTTATTCCACTTCCATTTTCATCTCATTCCAAGAACTGGAGCAGTACAGAAGAAGATTTTAGTTTTGGAAAAGAAAGAAATGATGAAATCTCTACATCATGAGACTTGATTGGTATTCTGAAATATGAGGGACCTTGTATTGATTTTGGAATGACAAAGAAATAACACAGTTTACCACCTTAAATCATTTGACGCAACTGAAGAAAGCAAGGAAACCACACTAGTTTTGCAGGACTGACAAAGAAAGAAAATGAAAACATCGGTGTTCACACAACTGTGGTGTGTAAACACCATTTTGTTTCAAAAGTATATCAAAATAAGTGTTTAACTGGCAAGAAAAGCATATCAATGAAGATATGAGAAAGCTTTCACACAGACTCAATCTTTTGTTCATATCATGCAGTGGTCATAAGATCATCATACAAAGTTCTGATACTTCATAACCTGGCAGTGCTGGTTAGATACATAATTAACCAAATACCACGAATAACATTAAACATTTTTCAGTGGTCTTGAGAATCTGGAGAGCTCACAGTTGAGCAGAAGCTGGCAAACATTCCAGTTTTCAAGGAAGGTAAGAAAAACAACCCTGTTAATTGCAGGACTGCCAGTCTCAGTGAAATTATGGAAAAAAAATATGCTGGGAGTTACTGAAAAACATCTCAAGAACAATGTGAGCATTGGTCTCAGCCAACACGAGTTCACGAGAGGAAGATCATGTTTAATTAATTGAATTTCCTTTTATGAAAAAGTCACCCATCTAGCTGACCAAGGAAAGCCAGTTGACATTATCTTTTTGGATTTCAGTGAAGCTTTTGATAATGTTTCTCAGAGTATCATTCTGGGCAAAGTCAGAATGTGATGGGTGATCAATTGCGGTGGACTGCCTAGACTTCTTCAATTTCTGGTTCCAGGTTTGAGAGCACATGGTAGAGACTTGAGGGATTCTTACGTGTTCAGTAGCACAGCTTTTTAAGGCTTTATCTTCTGGACGTGCCAGAACCTTTTAAACTTCTTACCCTCACAAGAGCACACAGGTAAATAACGTCTCTTTTTTGCTGCAGTATCTCTTTTACCACCGAGAATCATAAATATTATTACACCCCATAAACTCAAGCTAATCAATGTCTATATTTGCTCTGTTATATGTAATAAAATGGAACAAATGTTATCTCAGCTACCATTTCTTAAATATACTGTCAGCTTTGAATATGAACCCAGATGTATTATAGTTCTAAACAGGACAATACAGAAAAGCAGCCCCAATGGAACACTGACAATGCAGTAATTTTACTTTTATAACCAAGGCCATCTTGCTTTCAAACATGACCAGCTCTGCCAAAATGGTGCTGTGCTATGCAGAAGTGCTCAAAATATAAAACAGGACCAGAACTTTATAACGTGCAAGTTATTAACCTGACTTGTTTTTACACTGTTTCATCCTTTGTGTATTTGCTGTACATGTTCACATGACATTGTTTTTAAACTAACATGCTCCAAAAATGCATATACTGAGGATCTAATGCATTTATTACACTAACAGACCTTTAGTCCTAGGCTGCATCAGAAGTGCAAATACAGTTCCTCATATCTCAATAGCAATTTCATTTTCCCTCATTGTAGATCATTATTTATCAGGTTCTAAGTACATATTTAATTTTCTCTTTTTCCAGTTTCAATGAAGTAAGCTCATTTCTAGGTTTTGCTCCCTTCCATCATGACCTGTGATATACTTAATTATTTATCTTCTTCAAAGACTCTGAAAGCTTGTATCAGCTATCTGTCTATCTAATCAGAATTAGGTGTTATTTAGAATATAGTTCTCAAAGCTAGGTGCAACAGCAGAGAAAAGTAGTGCATTGACTTCAGTAGAATATATTAAACTATTATTAAATTATTAGGAAATATATTACAGAATAAAAACACAGAGAGTAAAATGCCATTATCATCAAGTATGCCCATTCTTGCAGTTCTGAGGTGACAATCCAGTGAATTTTGAAGTATGTCAAGAAATAAAGAGAGGTAAATATATTCCTATGCACAATCTCCACATGAAAGATTTCTGAATAGAGAGTGGTCTGCATTTGGTTTTGAAGTTCTATCTACTTAGTTCATAATTTTATTTTAGAACATTTCCTGATATATCCCATAAGAAGATATGGGATATTAAACTGTATGTGGTATAAATGGAATGGGTTATTGCCAGTGACATTATAAAAGCTGCGTACAGCATTTTATGAAATATTATAATTTACATTGTAATGTCTCTACTGCAGTTTAGCAAACATAACAGTGTTTCTGAAGGAAAAGAGGTCACCACAACTGAGAATGCCAGTCATTCAACAACTTCACTCACATTCACAGGTACTGCAATTATCTCCACGGATCTCCTCCTGGTGTATCTTGAGTTCATGTCATTCATAATGAACACTCGGACTTAAAATAAATACTATATGCTGGCAGTAGCCATGTCAGACAGAGATAAAACACCAGGTTCCTCTGCAAAATGTACAAATTAAAATACAGCATTTTATTTATGAAAAATAAAATGAGATGGTTTTGTATTGCTATATTGAGTTATTTCCTTTAATCTAGCATAGGCCACATGATAACACAGTGAAGCAATTTTCAAAGGCATTAAGCTAATTTATAAAGGAAAATTAATTTTGCAGCTAGCTGTTTGTATTCATCCTCTTGCTTTGTAAATCCTTCACACCAATATCTTTTGCTTACTTCTATAAAGCTATCTGAGGAGTAAGATTTTCAGTATGAACAAGGAGACTGCCATGATTCCATTGTTGATTTATTAATTCACATTAGTATATTAGAAAAGGATTCAAATTAATCTATATAAGGACGTATTTCTTGAATGGTTCTGGGGTTGTCTCTGAGGTACAGTATTTATATTCTCAGTATACCCTTAATGCATGGACAGGAGAAGAGCAGAAAAAAATTAATTATATAAAATAGCAAATTTAATTGAGATGCAAAATGATTTATAAACTTTAGAAGAGCCAGATGAAAACTTAGAGTTCAAGTAATTTATCAGGATTGACGATAAAAGCTTTCTGGGATAATTCTCTTCCCACCCGTGATGAATATACAAGTTAATACAATTATATCACATAATTATGTAGAAGAAGAAATCTCATCCCTGAGAATTCAGAATTACCTCACTTTCCAATACAGAGTACTATGTGCCTGCTATCACAGAACTCAGGGAGCACAGGATGCTGAATTATGAACATAATACGAGGCAGACTGACATACTGACCGATCAAGTATTAAAGAGCTCCTATAATATTTAAGAAATTACATAAACATGACTTCTTAAAATACTCAACTGAAACACACAGGAAAAAGAGCTATGAAAAGAGCTCCTGTCTACTGTTGATAAACATACTTTGTTTCATTTTTCAATTTACTTTCACTTCATGCAAGTATTTTGTTTGCCAGGCAGATTATTTGCTGTATTTTTCCTTTGAATTTGATTGACATGTACACAAACCAAGTTAAAGACGTTAATTAATTTAGCAATAGAACACTAGGATTGAGCAGTATTTGTTAAATGGCAGAATAAAATTCAATCATGACTAAACATGTTTATACAAGGCAACTTCATTTCAAAAGCATGGTATTATTGTAATCAGAAACTGATTTGGATGTACAAGTGTACTAGTATTAAAATAATTCTAAAAGTAACTCATCTCCAAGTAAAATGCCATTTTCTACACCAGCAGAGCATGTAATAGTTTATCATTACAAGCAAAGTTTAACTTACACAAAAGTTCACTGCAATTCCCTGCAAGCTTTAATTTTGAAGGAATGGATCACATTTCCTCATTATGCAATATATAGTCATGTTACTGCAGAGGAACATTATTGAATATTATTGCAGAGGAAGAAAAATTACTGTTTCTTTCCATGAGACATTCCTTATTTTTATTTATAGCAAATACTGAACTGTAGACACTTGCCCACTTAGAAGTCACCTGAAAAGCTTAAAATGTGTCTCAATATGCTGTTGACAACACACAGTTACTTCAACTAATAGCTACAGAATTTACTTACCTTGTAAGAGTTCTCATAAACAGTCATTTCATTAACAGAGTAGGGAGAAATAGGCTGAATGACAGTATTATACAGAGCCCTGCCACAGTGGCTATCCCACATTTTTTAAAAAGGTATTGGTAATTGGAAGCATGTTTGAAATAAAATCCATATCAACAATCATGAACCAATATTTGTAACAGTCAAAATTATTCTGAAGAACCTCTGGAGCACAACAGTAATATACATTTTCCTAACACTAACTCATGTAAAACTGTTTTTCTGAGATTCCATGTGTAATTAGAATCTGAAGAGACCAATTGCACTTCTCATTAATACCAAAATGAACCCACTTTTCTAGCAGGATATATTGATGCCACATTCTTCATTGAAGCACTACCCTGAAATACTCTGTGCATTTCATTATATTCCTGAAAGCGTGCTGGGATAAGATAATGTTACAGAATACAGTACATAACATCAGATATGCACTTTCAGCACAAAAAGAATGTCATTCCAGTTCTGTAAGTGTCTTACACTTGGATCAACACTTTCTGAGTTGTCCTACAGTTTAGCCAGTCACAACTTCTATAAATAGTTGACTTATTTATTACATACCTGTTTCTTACTCCAGAGTTTATACAGAACTTCAGACTTCCTCCAGCAGATTAATCTTTTTAATTTGGTTCCTTCATGTGAATAAGCTAAAAAGGTATTAAAGAAAAAAAAAAATGTTACTTAGAGCTGACATGTTCAGATATACCTTCATTGCTTGCCTCTCCAGAACTAGACTCTTCTTACTGAGTTCAGTTGTCTGCAATTCAGGACCTACTCAAAGATAGTCACCTTGGTTAACTCTGCATGTAATAGCAGCTTTAGAGAATGACCAGACTGTAACTAAAACAGGTACCATATCCACAGGCATTGATATAACCCAAACGTCTTTCACCACTGAGTACAGGTAGGTAGCTTACCCTTCAACATTGTTGAATTTTAATCAAGATTAGTTTAGTAGATCATCTTCATATCATCAATCAGTAAATGCTTTACATCAGTTTCTACCATTTTCCAGTAAATTATTGTCTTACGCATATTATCAAATAAACACTTTCATTTAAGTAAAAAAATAAATTTGCATAGGATGAACATAAAATTTGTTTAACATGCTTAAACTCGCACGCATTCTTTCCTGTTTAGTACAAGCTAACTGCAGATACTCAAACAAGGTGAGGCAATTTTGCAGATGAAGGTAATTCCAATTACCCTCAGCTACCTCACCTGTGCCTGAAACTGCACGCCTTGATGAAGTTCAGGTGCCCTCTACAGACACCCCATAATAGGCTATTCATGTCCTGACTTGTGAGATGTTTCATATTCCAAAACTTTTTGTAAGGATTCCTTTTCTTCTCAGAAGTACTTTGGTACTTCTATATCACCATGACACTAACCAGTATGTTTTCAAGATTTCTTATGACAGTTACAGTTTACACATTGTCATTTGAATCTATTGAGTGTAATGGAGCTGAGCATGCACTGTACACCAGGGACTTAAGAAGCCATGTGCTGCTGCCAGAGCCCTGGGCACAAGAACACTAAGTATTTTAGTGCAAAATCTGTGATTTGGGAGAGACTTGTAAAGCATTCTTTAGGGGAAAGTATCACAGTTAAAACAAGTTAAGAAGCAGGAGCTAGAAGTATGATATCATTAATAGGCCACTGCAAGGTATAAAGGTTATCAGAAAGAGAATGGAGACAAATCCTACAACTTAATGCAGATACAGCATGCCTATAGGAAAAAATTAGGAAAATTAGAACGGAAGGAAGACTGGCAAATTAGCTACAGTATACTATAGCTGCTCCACCCAGCTCACTGAACATACGTACCACTAGTCGGTTTATAAAAGCCACCTTTTTTGTTCTATCTTCAGCACAACATTTTCAGTGAATTAATAACTACTTTTCATTTCTGCATAGTATTGAACAAATACATGATGACAGAGAGTGACTCGCACACAAATCTTTTTATGCGCCCCAATTTATCATACTCTGATTTATAAACCATAGATTTTCAGCACCTACAACACGTAATCTTTGTATTTTTAAAATATACAACTGAATATAAATCAAGACAGTAATTTATTGGCCAGATAATTAACTCCGAGTCATGCACAAAATATATATTATTCAGCAATTTCCTAACTGATGCCATTGATTCATAAATCAGTTACATGATTTATAAAGTATAAAATCAAGTCTGTAACAGAACATTCTGGAAAGCAAGTTAGAATAAGACAGTTTCTATTCAGGTACCTTGCTTTTATTTCCCCCTCTTCTAGCTACTAGAGTGAAAAAAGTCACTTCTCATATACTACAGCAACATCAAAACATGGAAATGAACACAACCACTCTACCAACGTTGCACACAAATGAAGTATCTATAAAAAAATATCAGCACTATCTTACCATGTAGAAAACACGAGTCTTCCTCTGTCAGGACCTCCTAACTCACTAAAGCTGGCATCAGATTTTATCACAATCACTTGTTTAGTTCTAAACAATTATACTTTCAATCTAACCAAAACAGCTATATCATAATATTACCCCCAAAAAAGACACTTTGTTATGTTCTCTCCCCACCTACACTTTCCAAGCAGCTCTCAGTTTTGGAGTGCCTTCCCTCTGACCTCCTCCTGGGTGTGCAGCTCTGCTGCCAGGTGTGCCTTATGCCACAGGTGCCCCTCATTGGGCAGCTCTAATTGCTGTGCCCTGACACGCATGGGGAGGGGCAAGCCTTGCACAGGGACCTCAGCTCTGAGGGAGCACAAAGAAATATTGTAATGCATTCTTGTTCCAGTTCAAAGTTAAACATTTGGATGCATAATCAATAGAGATTCTTTCATTTATCTCAAAAAATAATAAAAAAATAAAAAAGCACAAAACTTCAGTAACTAAGAAAATTAAAAACTTTGATTAAAAGCAAGCAGAGTTAGAAGTTTCTAGCACTGCTTGGTGGAACTGATATGGAGCTTTTAACAACTAGAGATAAGCAAAAGCTGCACAACGAAGATTAATGAACATTTACTCAAACAGTATTTGCAATAATTTCTTAAATTGTTGCTAACAAGTGAAGTAATCAAAGTACTTGTCCCTCTGCTTCTGAAAGACAGCTGAAGGATAAGTCCACTTATTATCACTGTATTTATAAGAAAAAAGAAAGCAAGTATATCACAGCACTTGCTGGAGCAGTGGTGTGGCTTTCACTGCTAAAAGCTGGTTATCGGTTTTGGTGCTGTGTGCTCATGTCACATCCTGGAGCTAAAGTCTGTGTCACGCTATCTAGGATAGACATTCTGCATCAGCCTTACTGCAAACACTGCAATGGACAAAAGTAGCCACGTAAACATGCCCAGAGCCATTAAATTTGATCAGCTTTTGCCAAACTGCCACAAGCAGAGAATTTGTTTTGCTACAGTTTTTTTATGAACAGCTTCCAGCTGTCACTAAGGTTCAAGAGTGTAAATACTCAATTTTGAATTGAAAATAATTATTTGAAAGGTGGGTTAAGTTACTTTTTTTTTTTTTTTTTCTGTTCTGAACATACTGAATTTATTTCTGTTCTTACATTCAGGAAGGTAATTTTGTTAGAAACATTACTTTAAATATTTCCCTATAATGTTATATTTTCACTGTCATGATTCTTTTCACCCCTGGTTTTATTGTTAATAGTTTCCTTATGGTATCAACCCAAATGTAAGAACACCTCAAGTGATTTGATTCTTACACTGGTGGTACAAAGAATACAAAGGCATTCTTGGTAACATTCCTAAAGCTCCTATTTTTAAGGTCCAAATCTTTCTGCCACCTTAAAGAACTCTGTCGTGGTTTTGTGGTTTCTGTTATATTATTGATATTGAACATCATGACATCGTGTAGTGTATTGGGAGTTAAAGAGTTAATGCTCCAGCTGCATTCTGGGTATGCCTGAACCGGGAATCGAACCCGTGCCCCTGCAGTGGGAGTGCCGGCTCCCAACCACTAGCATTAGCTCTTCAACTTTTCAAACTTTTCAAACTCTTCAAACAATTGTTTGCCCAGAAAGATTTAAAGTAGTTATCTGCAGGACTAAACATTGTCACAGACAGAATCCATGTCAAGAACAAAGTGGAACAGGTCAGCAATGTGAAGGTTGCACAGCTGCACACATATAATTAAAAGAAAAGAAGCGAGACATTTATATGCTTGGACACCTTTTGCAGACTTCTATGTTCACATTAGAAAAAGTGTCTAAAGGCATTTAAATATTCATGAGAATACGAAAGAAGCAATATTTAATTGAAAGAAAAAATATGTTAAAACGAGAAATAAAAAGTAATCCTGAAAGAGTTACACTGCACAGAATCGTCACTTAAATATAGACTTTAAAACATAAGACGTGAAAATAAATACATGTTGCAAAAGGAAAAGAGTATATTACTAATAAAGGAAGAAGCATTTTTCTTCACAGAACATACTGGTTTTGGCTGGAATAGAGATAATTTTCCTCACAGTAGCTTTTATGGTGCTACATTTTGGATTTGTGACCAAAGTAATGCTGATAACACACCTGTGCTTAAGCTATTGCTGAGCAGCAGTTACACAGAGTCAGGCTCTGAACTAAAAATTGAACCTTAGGTTCTGGAAGGTACTTAATATACTTCAAGGATTGAAAACAATTTATTAGAATAAATTCATTTTTAAAAAATGCTTAGGATACCTAACACGCCCACCGTAATTCAACAGAAGGAGAAAGAGTTCATCTAATACCTTTCAACACCTCCTGAAAACTTATCTGTACAGTGGGAGTGCAGCCTGCAGTTTGGGAACAGCACCAGGGCTGAGCAACACAGACACGTTTCAAAAAGGACCACCAATTTCTCTGTAAAGGTCGGAGGCTGCATTAAATCAAAGCTAGAAGTGCTAGTTCCAACAGCTGTATTTCAAAGAGTGTGTGACTCTAACATAATTCAAAGTAGGCAGTAATCCGTAATTTCTGAAGAGAAAAAGAGTCATAAACAACAGATTACTTTTCAAAGTGACTTTAATCACATTCTGATCGAAGAAGACATCTGGTTTTTAAAAAGCAGTCTTACAGTGAAAGCTGTCCCTAGCCTCATGCAGCCATCCTGATGTCCTGAAGCTTTAGAAATTTAGCTTTGACTTAGGTACTTTTAGGTATGATGGCAGAATAAGCAAATGGACATCCTGTCCTCACTGCACAAGGTATAACAACCAGAGGGAGGGAAAACATGAGGAATCATTTTCTTAATTTATATGAGAGATTTGTGGACTTTGTTTTCACAACAACCATCCTCAGAACAAACCAGGATTATTTAGAGCATGTGGGTGAGTCAGGTACTGCTATCAGTTACGTGAAAATCATCATCTGTTTACTTCTTAATAACAAGACAGAACAGGATGCTTACTACAAAGGAAACTGCAACCACCAAAGAAAGTGGAAATTGATTAATTATTTTTCCTTGGCTAAGGTAACTAAACTCCACAATGAGACATTAAGGAATTGAGAAGAATCATCACAAAGGCTGCACGTTAAATAATACTACTGATCAACAGTCCACTTTTACATCTGTCCAATTTCAGAACCTTTGTGACACTGAACACTGGAAATACGTCCAGCAATGCAGACTGAATCAATGTCTCTATTTCAACCTGTGCTTCACAACAGATTATCAAAGAAGGACAATTTAAAATTATATGACAATCTGAAAAAGATTATTTCTAGTGTGTATAATCAAATGAAATAAATCCACAGTGATAAGTAAACATAGGCATAGGTCACGTGTCCAAGGTCTAGACACCCAGCTGTACATATTTAAATCTATTTTTGAGAGTCTAAAGATATGGCCCTTGTTAAAAGAAACTGAAGTGTATATATGTTCCTACTGACTTGGGAGAGAACTGATTTGAACATTATTTCACACTATTTGTTTAGCTATCTAAGTGTGGACCAAAAAACACTGACAATATGCTTTCTCAATAAAACCACTGATGTAATAATGGTGGTACTACATAATGAGTTTTCTTTACAGTTCAGTAACTCCTTCAATAACTGCATGTCCACCACTAGAGTTTTCACACTGTCATGTTTCTGATATCACTGGTCATGCAGTCTAAAAACTCAAATCAGAGAGACATAAAGTAACAGTATAGTGTTACAAATAAAAATGATTTGTCACCTGGCCTTCACTTTAAGAAAATTAAACTATGCTGGACATATTTCATCAAACTCTTCTTTTTCCCTGAAAACAAAAAACAAAAAACAAAACCACTGTATGATCTTCAGTCAGACAGAAAATGCACAGAGGTACCTTCAGATGTGGTTAATGCAATAAATAGCAAAATTCTGTTAAAGACAAGGGAAAAAAAGATAAAACTATGGTGACTGTAGTATTACCAGGTTTGGCTAGAAGTAAAACTATAAAGTTGACTATTTATGCGTAATTTGAATAACTAATAAGAAGTGAAGATCCCAGAAAGAAAAGGGGGAACAAGTTCTGTAAGATCCATCAATAAAATCAAGGGAATGTAAGCTCTGCTGTCATAAATGAATAAAATCTTGATTATTTCAGGATCACTTACTGGGTGACTTAACCCAAGCACTTTTAAATTATTTACTTTATGACCAAAAAAAAAAAAAAAAAAAGAGAGAGAGAGCTACTTAGTACCTGAGCAGCTGAAAACTACTTAGCACAGCTGCTGATGCTGCTACAGCTCCTGCAGCACCAGTGCGAGAGAAGGTTACAAAACTCATTAAGTCTCAGCAAGCTAATACTTGACTGGTTCTTTGAAAGTATTTGAATATTTGAAAGTCCTTGTTAATTTGATTTTATTAACTGATAGGCAAGTATCTATCAAGGTATTTATAAAAGATGAGACTTTATTAAACATTTCAATACTTGTCCTTCAAATTTCCATAAGGTTCTTATGTGTTTAACATTGAGCAGTATTTTCACTGTGTGTGTTTGCCTGCGTGTGTGGCTGAGTGACCCCTCTGACATATGAGTTTGCACTTAGAGGTATCAAACAGCAGACAACAGCAGAAGGCACAGTGGACAGGCTACCAGCTGCCAACCCCAGAGTTTATAATTGGCTGCCATCTGGGATATATATATTTTTTAAAAGCTACAGGTCAGTAATTTTACTCTGTGAATTTTTAAGAGACACAGACACAGGAGGAGGTAATTGAAAACAAAACAAAGTTATACAGAGAAATGAATCAAAACAGAATAATACCAAGAAATATAAAATTAAAAATTTTTAATGAATAAGTGATCAAAATATTAGTTAAGTCACTTGAGACCAAAGCTATGGGAATTAACATGAATGAGCTCCGTGAAGACAAAAAGAGTGATTATCATAAAATATTTCTATGTCTGGCAAAGATAATTAAACTTACAAAGCGTAACTCCAAATAAGAATAAATTGAAAATGAGAAGTAAAACTCTAAACCAAAGAGATAAAGAACAAACGAAACAGAAAAAGGAACTGCAAAAGAAGCTGTGCAAATGAAGAAAGTAATAATGATAAACAGCATGGCAAAAAGGCAGAACACTCCCTGAGAAGTGGTTCAAGGGAACAAACTGTTCAGCTATAAAGAAAGTCCAAAGTAATCTCAGAAAAGTTGATTTTGTTTAGTTGCTCTTTTATTATTTTTTTTGCTTGTTTTGTTGTCTAAAAGGGAAGGTGAAATTGACTCAGCTATTCCATACAGCATTTTCCATACCTCTTCTTCTTTGTTAATTTAGTAAGAGAAAAGAAAAAAGAAGTGAATTGCATTATATCATGTTTGGAATGTAATATGATTAGAAAGTATGAAACCAAAAGATTAAGCCATTAAAAATAGATCAAATAAAAATAGAGATAAAACAGAAAATACAATTAGAAACAACTGATGCACTGTTGTGATTTTGGGTAAAAAACCACCCAAAAGTCACACAAACCTGGTTCTTCCTGAATGTCTATGGGAGAAACTGTCAACAAAATCATGTCTCAGATAGCGAAATGAATGTCTAAATGCGGGTTATCACTGACATCTGAAAACAGCTAACTCAATTTATGTTAGAAGTCAATATGAGAACTGCAGGTCACCTCTACTGTGTCAGGTACAGGACTGGGAAGAGAGGGGACATAAAAAATTAGGTTTTCGTTTTGGTATAAAGTAAGCAAATGATAAAATCTATTCCAGGATATAGCATTCTGAAGAAGGCAAATAGACATACAGAGTCTTGCTGCTGAGGACCACATTCCAGATGGAGTGAAATAAAATATTCTTGCTACTTCATGTCTCAAAAAAGCACCATGCACTGACAGCTCAGGATAAACTATACTACACTGTCAAGCAGTGTTACTGCCACATCTCCACTGAAACAGAATTATGCAACCTGTACTGCAAAGACTAAAAGTTTGTCAGAAGAGTTACCACAAGCATCATTCAGAAAAGATTTTAAAGAGAAGAAAAGGTGACCATACTTTCCAGCTCCTCCCTCCTAAAATGGAGAACTATTGGACCCAAATCGCAGGGGGACTGCATGGTTCATTGACAGGTGATCGATGGTATCTAGTTATTAGGGCAGATATAAGGCTAGGCATAGAGTTTATTGAGTACCAGTCATGAAAATAAATTATTCAGTGAAGAACAGCAAAATTCATCTATCATTTATATGATTAATATTTTTGTAGGTCTCTAGCCAACTTTACTGGATATGGTATTGTTCAGCTGCAGGTCAGTACTATGAACCAGGCTGCCAGTGTCAAAAAATGATTAATGATTGATAGCTAGCTGAAAGCCTTTCTCTAGTTCTGATAAGAATGAAATGAAAAAGGTTGAAGCAGTATGCTGAATATAAAAGCGTAGTAGAGAATTGAAGAACCAGGAAATTCTAACCAGCTCTAATGACTGCCACACACACTCGTGTGTGTGCGCGTGTGTGTAATCGCTCTGTGCAGCCCATCAGAAACACCATGTGGGTGTAAAGTGAGATCAGGACCTTAAGAACACACTGAAGAGTAGGGAATCCAGAACGTCTCAGTGCTTACTCCAACTTGTCGCTGTAAGAAAGCCCTGCCCATTTCCAATCTGGCAACAAGTTTACCACTGACTTCCACAAAGAAAGGGTTTAATCTTTTAGAACCAAGACTTCCTGTTTTCACCTCAGAAAGAGGCTCTCAGCTTTTGGAGCAGACCAGATCCCTGTGATGTACTTTTTTGAGAGTTCACTTTTACTTCCTGGTCAGCATCTTCTGTCTGAAATTACATGATTCAAAAATGCTTAGATACGTCCTCTGTCCTATCATCTGAGTTCAGTAAGCTCTGTCTTTCATTAATTGTATTTAGTATAATTCAACTCTGTAAAAAATTATTGCTCTTGCAAACTCCTAAATGCAGAAAAGCCCTTTTAACTATGTTGCTAGTGACTGAGATTACTCTGTGAGTAAATATTGCTTATCCTCCCTTTCAAACAGGTCTTTCCACTTAGATATTCCCAAGTGACTGCTTTTGAAATAAACACCTTCCAGTATTTTCCTTCTTAAGCACCCACTAAGCACACTTTTCACAGTCTTAAGTACACAAGGTAAATTAACATCAGTGTTGCATTTCTTATTTGGATGGTGACCTTAATTGTGATAAAAGTTTAATAGCCCATCAGGTGGTCTGAAAGATGTTGTAAACAATCAAATTACTTCACGGGTCTTGTTTATCTTAACACTTATTCTGTACCTATCAAGGTTTAAAAGAAGAAAAAAAAATAGAACAAAAAAACTTTCCATTCCATCTTACGCATGTTTGCCATATTTAAAACAGTCCACAAGTGGTTTTGAGGGCACTGGTATTGGTCACCACTGTAGAAATACAAGATAGCAGGAATGACAGAATCGGAGTTACCTGGAATGGCATTGAAGATGCCTTACCACACCTAAGGGCTCACACTGATTCCAGCTGTTGCTGTGCCCTGTGCTGTTGCAGGACTGTCAACAAAACAACGCTTTTCTGGGAAGAGCTTTTCTTCTAGCCCCTTTCTCAGAAAAGCTGAAAACTTCCACTACAAAGGGACAGCACAGGACTTCAGGACAAACAGACTAGCTTGAGGAAAAAAAAAGCAGGCAGTATCTATTGCTATTTAAAGACTGAGCATTGAACAGCATGTGGAACCACGTGAAATGCCAGAGAAGTGGCTGAACAGCAAAGCCAACCAAGCTTTAAGAGGATGGTGATTTCTTCCTTATAGTGAACATGCCAGAGAAGACCAAAAGCTTTTAAATTCATAAATAGGTTACATTTATAAATATGTATAGATATGTTTTGATACATGACCCATTAAAACATCTACTTTTTGAGTAGCAAAACGTCAAAGCAAATAGAACACTGTGAGCTAGAAAGCTTTATTCATTATTTCATTGCTAAAGGTGGAAGAAAAATTTGTCTCAGAGGAGTCTGTGCTTTATCAAATAAGACTCTTTGACACAAGATGTTTCCCAGTGCCAAAATACAGCCTCACAAATGGAGAGAACGGGGAAAAATACTAGGGGATAAAAAATCCCCAGCACTAAGGGAACAAGAGGTTGTGGAATGACATTAGTAGCATCAGATTGTCTTTGCTGAGCCCACTACTGGAAAGCCACATTCACCAGTCAGTGCTACACATTTACAAAGCAGCGGTATTCTGGACTGTAAGGGCATAAAGGAATACAATGTAATTGCTACATAAACACTTCATACAGATAGGTTTACTCTGAAACAGGTCTTTGAAGCCAGGATACCTGCAGAAAATCTCTCCACGTGAAGTAAATGCTGTCTTCCTGCAAGCAAATTCCTACCAAGTCAATTTGGGGAATTATTTAATACAAATTATCTAAATAAATAATGCAGGAATCAACCTATTGAAAAAATTAAACTTTCTGCATATCAGTTAATTCTAAACTAAATTAATTAAAACCTTACTGACAAGTAGCAGCATTACACAATTGTTTATGATCTGCTTGGTTAAAAGAATAAACTTGTGAAATAAATATGATTTCAACCACATCAAGTATGACTTACTAAAGTAATAGGTTTGCCCTTCCAGCATTGCACATAATACAGAAGACCATTAAACCAGTCATATTTTTTTCACGCTATTCATGAGTTTGCTAATCAACGGCAATTGATAATATGAAATATTTAATTGCATAATGTTTTATTAAACTGTGTTCATGAAATGTTAATTGGGAAGTTTTGCTAAAACGATAAAGGACTCTTACAGAATATAGTAGTTTCAGTTCTTGATGGATTTCGATGCTGGGTATTTTGTAATGGTCACAGAATATCTAAAGCAAAGAAGCAACACCATGAGAATGTAATGCGTAATTACCAGCACCAGAAAAACAAAATGCAGTTGATGGTCGCAAGAGCAGATGGAGGAGTCTAAATTGCCTCATGGCTCCCCAGAGATCTGGAGAAGGCCAAGATGATTAACATTCTGCAACAAACTGCCCAGAATTTACTCCAGTTAAAGACAGAAGACATTAAGACACAACACATAATTTTCAAGGTGTACACAGGGCTGATCTGCTGGATGCTTACAACTGCAATTAACACAACACTAAGCCTGTGTGGGGGATGCCTGTGAACTACAGTGCAAAGACAACAAAATTAGCAAGGTGTAGCAGAAGAAAATCTCAGAGCTTCTCTTTTAAGGGGCCTTACAAGGCTTTTGTGTTCTTCAGCACTGTGCTTTCTCCTCTCCCTTCGTACTTCTTTTTCTCTAAGAACAACCAGGTTTTGCCTTCCTTCCCTTCCTCCAGGCCATTCTTTCTAGGAGTGCACTTCAGCTACCAGCCTGGCCTAGAGAACTGCAGCATTCACTTAACAATGAAACCACCAGAGATGATCATTCTGAAGTGGTCTTTACCACAGCCTTAGCAGTGCACTTTCCTACCACTAATGTCTGTGTTCAGAGCAGTGGCTCTAATCCACTGCAGAGATCTCACAGAGTACAGATCCTCCTGTAGGTATAGCTCATCTCCTATTACCACCTACCCTTTGAGAATATCCAACAATTCCAGTCATCCACAGGTAACAGCCAGAAGGGTCAGACAGAGAGAGCCCAGAGGGAAAATTTTTATCAAAATAGATGACATAGGATTGGTTCTAAGAAAGAAAGGCAGACTTCTTCAAAACAACACTTATCTGTAGAAACTCACCGAATTTTCTGGAGACTCAAAAGAGACATTTTGCATAATTCTAGTTTTCACAGTCAGAAATACCCTTTGTACTGCTCATCAGTAGAGAGTTCAGACACTTGGAGGAGTGTTGCTTTTTATACATGTAAAAAACAATTTTAGCAAGCACCAGATTGATGAAAGGGGCTGAGACCAACTTGGCAACATGTGCTTAGTAAATTTTACCACAACTGTGCAGGCTGCCATATACCTAAAAGTCCAAGCCAGCTAAAGTCTTCAGAATTTACCTCAAATTTCTGAAACATTAATATAAACACATAGGACTTTGTTGTTCTTTTGTTTGTTTGTTTCTTAAACCAGCCTGTGTTCAAATGTTAAGACTGAAATTTCTTTGAGATTGTGAAAATTAATATAAAATAAATCTGATATCACAATTGGTGATAGGTAGAGGGTTGGGCAAATACAGTTTTCAAGTAAAACCTATGGAAAGACAACACCAGCAGTTTGCAATGTGAAGTGAAGGTCAAGAGCTTTAGCATCCTGAATTACCCTTAGAAATGAACTGCCCATGCTGCAATCCTGCCTCCTCTTTCAGTTTGAAGAAAAGTCCCAAAACTCTAGGTAATTAGCTAATACTGCCTGGACAAGCATGTAGCCCTTGCCCTGTAAAAAGACTTACTTCATAACAGAAAAAAAAAAAACAAAACAAAACAAAAAAAAAGTTTATGAACTTCTGACAACATGTTACAAGTTAGGGAGTTTTGTCAGCTTCGGTGAGAACCTCTCCCAGCAGACTTACTAAGTCATACACTTGATGAACTTGATATACTAGTAAATTTACACTTGAAGTTATGTCTATGCAGTGTTGGCTTCCTTAGTAAAGTGTGCAGACAAGTGCTACAGGCATCAATATTCAGGATTAGGCTGAAAGCCAATGAGGCTGGACAAATCACACGAGGTCAGCTAGACTGTGGTCTTACAGAGAGGTTCCAGTGAGGTACAAATGCCAAAGATGAGGGAAATATGTGAAAACAAGTTTTTGTGGCATTTATTGGAGGGAAAGGCCACAAGATAAGGGAGCTGTCATACAATGACTGTTATTAGACAGTGCTCAGACTACAAGACTGGTTTTTTTTACAAGACTTGAGCTGAAACAAGCCAGAGTATTACTTCATTTCCTTCAAGATAAAGCATTCCCACTAGCATCATTACACCTAAAATGTGAGAAAAAAAGTACCAAGTAGCCAGAACATTAAGCTCACCTTCAGAAATCACTTACAGTACTGCAGTCATTAAAGAGAAATACTTCTGAAAATAAATCCCAATAAAAAAGTTCCAGCTCATGCTACATCTCTTCCACACTGTGAATGTTTCTCTGACACAATCACTTTGTTCAGATCACATGGAAGAGTGTACAGCTGAAACAGCTGCTGTACTGCCACCATACTCACCACTTCATAGGAAGTGAACATTATATAAAGAGGTTGGAAGATGGAGGGGAAAAAATAAGACTCCACAGGAGTTATACTAAGTGTCCCCACTTCCAAACTGCTCCAGACTGTACAGATGAGCAGAGGCATACCCCCAGTGATACCCCCACACAGCAACATCTCTTCTTTAAAAGTGGGATATGTAAGCATGAAAAGGCTGTACAATCCTGACAAATTCTGACAAAGCTGAGAACTAGTCCTCAGTTTCCTGTTTAAAATCCCTTAAAATCATTCCTTATTGTCCTTATTAGAAACATATGCATATGTATCACCTATTAACATAACCATTTTCACCACTGTAGGAAAGCTGATGACATGCAACTGGTTTTCTACAAGTTCAGACAGTTCTCAAGTATTTTGTCTTTCCAAGACACATCTGTGTGCAACAGGATGAGAAAGTGCAAGGGAGCACAAGGTCT
This sequence comes from Odontophorus gujanensis, assembly GCA_013399175.1. NCBI lineage: Eukaryota > Metazoa > Chordata > Aves > Galliformes > Odontophoridae > Odontophorus > Odontophorus gujanensis. The sequence continues at coordinate 406,888 of VXAB01008518.1, forward strand.
CACACGGATGACTGCATACCACAGAAACAAAGAAGCACAGGAATTGCAACTTACTGCTGAATGATCACCTGGAGCACCTAATCTGTAAATAGCATTGATAGGTCTTTGGGATGATGCCCCAATTCATATATTACTCCAGTTACTTCTGTTTACCACTTCATAAATCTTGCAAACATAATGCCTGGCAAATGGTAATTGTTCTGTATCTGTCTCATCATCACAAGCATTTGTGGCAGGAGATCTAGAGCTGAGCTAATACCCTGATAAAATGTACTGCTTCTTTCCACAGTCCTCATCTGCTTACTCCAAATATCCCTTCCACCACCATCAGCAAAAATGCCAAAGGAGGGACACTAGATGCATGAGACCACAATGCCTCAATAAACAACTAAGTTTCTAAATGCAGCAATAGTCTGTTCATCTTTACATGGTAAACTTAAATAAGAACTGTATTTCCACTCCTTCTTTGTTAGTATTTCCTGCAGATCGAGTCAGTGCACACTTTCCCCACTTGAATTTTGTCAGTTCTGGATTTTTGGACACATTTAAATGTTTGCTCTGCATTTTCCCTAGAAAATAATGGAATTCTGCATCCTGCCAAATGGCCCACTGCATTTCTTGTAGCAAACCACCACTGAAACTAATTGCATTGAAGACAAAGATAATTAAAATCCATAGAGGACCATCGCATGCTTAAAACAGTATAAAAGTATATACAGGAAATTGCATTACATTATTGTTCCTGAAACACAAAGCTGAAATAGAATTTGAAGGAAATGTTGATCTCTCTTTTCAGTACCTAAGCAAATACCTAATGTTCCTAATGTTACTGTCTCAAAAGGGAATGTCCAGTAATGACTGATATAATGAGTAACCGGTTGATTGCTTTTACACCTTACAAGAGGAGGTTGATGGCACAGTGCAGCCCCTGTGAGTCACCAGTGGGCAGAGCTGGGCTGTCAGATGCCACAGGAACCCCACTGTGGTCCTCCACCCCTAGCACTTCTGTGCTTGTGTTCTGGGTGTCTGAGTGCAGGTGCCAGCAGCGTGGGTTGCAGGGACTGTGTAAGGAGAGGGCAGAGCCAGAACAGGTGGCTCCAGCCAGTTCCAGAAGGTTCCACATGGTGCCAGAAGTGTCCACCACATGGCACAGCTCAACCTATGAGAGGCTGCTGGCAGTGTGGCTGGAAAAAGGGTTTAGCACAGGGAAGATGTCAGCTGTCTGTGAGAAGTAAGCAGCAGCAGTTTGAGCAGGGAGCACCTTGCTCTGAAGCACAAGAATATTCCCTGAAGGAACTGCATGAGGGAGCAGTGGCAGAGATAGCCCAGCTGAGTGTACTACAGTCTGGGAAATAAGCAGGAAGAGTTGGCAGCCACTATGCAATTAGAAAATTGTGACCTAATTGTAGTTAAAGAAACGTGGTGGGATAATTTATGTGACTGAAGGATGACTATCGAGGGGTACATTCTCAGAAGAGACAGAGAAGGAGGGGTAGGGAGCTGACCTTGATGTTAAGAGGTGGATAGAGTGCAAAAAGCTGCCTCTGAGAATCAGGTTAAGATCTTCTGGGTGAAAATCAGGGACCAGACCAAGCACTGGATGTCCTTCATTGGTCTGACCCCTGACCCCCCGTACTACATGTCACCTGATGAAGGGGAGTCTTCCTGCTTCAAAATTCATTGTGAAATCAGGTGGAGCACACCATCTCCCAGAGCGAGAGGGAAACAGATGCCAAACACAAGCATGGAAGAGAGAAGGTGGTCATGTATTTTACCCATCCTAACAAATGATATGAATGGACAAATATTACTACCAAAACTACAAGCAATCTTGTTCATATTGTTCTAATACTTAACTGCTTAACGTTTCTAGTTGCTCATCTTATTCTGTGACCAAGTGTTGTAAAATCTTATGGACATTTTCTTAGCTTTCTAGCATATTTTCTGAATAATTCTTTTTCAATCTCTAGCTGTGAAAAACAATCTTATAAAAAGCAGGCTGCAGATGGAAGCCATGTCTTTGCTAAAGAAACTGAGCACTAAGCTCGTTAGAGCAGCTTTGAGAATCCCAGCTGCTAACTATATTTTTAAAGAACTTTTAGAAACATTGAGGACTGAAGAAAAGTTGGAACTAGTAGTTATTACTCATCGTACAAGGGAATTTGTCTTGTAGCTCTAGAGACAAAACCTGGGGGACTGGCACTTTTCTGTACGTAGATGACTACACTCACTTCTACGACATAGTTTAAGGATTTTCTGAGCTAACAAGAAAAGAAAAAAAAAACACACAAAAATGCAAGTATATTTTTTTTAAATGTACAAGTTTAGATCATAAACATAAAAAGCTTAATTGGGAACCATCAGAGCATGGAGTTTCTAATGATACTGCTGAAACATTAACCCTACCAACAAGAACACGCCTCCCAAAGTAGGTTAACAGCCCACTCAGAGCCCCAGAAGGATCTCAGGAGTGGCACTTATTTAGCTTTTTACAATTTTTAAAAGCTTTTCTTGAGAGAAATAACCTAAATTCCTTTAGGCATCTGGGGATGCACGAAAGTGTGATATATTCCATCTTTCCTGTAAAAAGCCCAACTCACTTCTCACTTGCATCTAGCCTTTGTGCCAGTGCCTGAGAATCAGGGGTTCAGATGGCACTTACTTATCCCTGTGTGAGATGACTGATTTTGCGTATCCCTCCCTTTCTATTATGTCTTTGGAAGATTTCTGCTCCTGAACAATCCCTCTGCTTACACGGTATTGTAAGGGAAGCTGTAACTGCTGCTTTCAAAACTCATAGAAGCAATTCATACTCATACAATGTGTTCGCTGCCCCTGTGCACCAGCACACACGGATCCAGCTGCCACATGCTCTGCACCTGCACTTGAAGCTACTGCAGCTGCAGAACTCCACACTGAAATAAATCTCTGGGCATTCTGCAGTAGTCTACCTCACAGAGACACCTGTGTCTAAAATTCACACATGCCAAAACTGCTTGGGCTACAGTTGCAAAGGAGTGAAGTTTCCAGGGTCAGAAAATACACTGTTGCTTCTTTATCAACATTTAAGCACATAGTTGCCACCAGTGCAGTCCTAACATAATTTCCCTTTCTAAACACCTTATTTTCCTCAGAAATGGGTTCAGATCCTGCAACATTAATCAAAGAGCAATACAGAAAATGTAAATATGATTATGATTCCCAGGGTAGATGAGAGTCCATAACCTCAGTTTTGTGCTGCCTGGGGAAAATGAAAGTCCCATTGGCATTCACATGAAATGGCATCAGCCAGGGTGTCACAAACAGGAGTGTTTTACTTTATAAATTAAACATCTTAAAAATAATTATGTTGCCCAACAAACCATTTGATTCAATCATGATAAATTTAACTGTAAGCACCTTTGATTGATTATATTAAAGCCAGGAGTGGGCAGAAAATATACTTGATTCAGTGGGGAATTATCTGATAAGGGGTTGTATCAGATCAAATGGACTGAGCAGTAATCCCGGGTAAGTGCACAGTGCATCAACTCAACCAGTGAGTCTCTTATCAGCCACAACACCAACTGTGTAAAAGGCATTATACAACAAGCTCCTCTCAGTGTGCCATGTTCTTTGTGCCAAGTTTGTTTTGTTAAAAGCACCAAAGTGGCAATACTGGAATCCAAGCTCCTCTTTTATCAGAAGAACAGCAAAGAGGAACAGCAGCTCCTGTGTATTGCTGTGCTTCAGTTCAGCTCTGGAGTGGCTGCTTCCAGAGCCAGGAGTAGCTTTTCACTCAAAATACTAATTCCTAACTAATTAAATATGATGGTCTCATTACTACCTTGCTACGTGTTAACTTATTACAACACCTTATTTCTGCTACAATGGTTACAGCTAACAGCAAACATGGGCCAAGATTTTTAGATACTTTGCACTATAAACCATTTTACTCATACTGCAGAGACCAAGCAGCAATGTGAAGCACCATCAGCTGCGTCTATGGGATGAATTCAGCTGTGTAATCTGTGTGGAAGAATTTAGGATCCCATTATCAGTCTCTCAGGATGTGTAGTCTCAGAACATACTAACAATTCCACGAAAATAACTATCTGAATTATTATACAATTAAATCAGATACTTCTTACCTATATGCCTTGATTTAGCTGCCCCAGAGACAAACTATTATTCCTCTCAAAGAGCTGATAGCTCATTGATACTACAATGCTTATTCTTTGAGAACTCATTGGAGCAGTTTAAGACAGAAGGTTCACAAAAGTCTTTAACCTCAGGTGAGGAGAGTGACTCTTAGCAAATCAAAATACACAGAAGATATATAGAAGGTGAAAAAACTAGCGAGTGTCAGGCATAAAAGATGCAAGGAGAAACGCATTATTTAAAAGATGCCAATCTTAGAAGTTCTTCATTCCTATTCATATAAGTGGAAAGAACTTTAGTGAGGGCTTCTTGAAAGAAATGAAGATTAAACAGGACACTGTACAGCTACAATTCATAAAGCCGTATTAACAGAGAAAACTGTCATAGCCTCGGCTTAATATATTTAAATTCAGCAATAAAAGTTTCAGGGGCTCTTAACTCATAGTGAAAATATGATGTCAGTGAGCTTCAGAATACACATGGTTCAGATGCATGAATGCAAAGAACAAAGCTGTATTTGCACCTTCTCATTTGAATCTTTTGAGAATGGAACAAAACAGATTGACTTCAGTTCACAAATGAATTCTGTAAGATCCAGCCTACATTTGCTAGCTTCACAGAAGGATTAACAGAATCATAGAATAGTTTAGACTAGATGGGATGTTAAAGACCACCCAGCTCCAACCCCTTGCCCTGGGCAGGGACACGTCCCACCAGACAGGTTGCCTAAAGCTCCAACCAGCCTGGCTTTGAGCATTTCTGGGGATAGGGCTTCTCTGGGCCGCCTGTGTCAGTGCCTCACCACCCTTATTGTAAAGAACTTCTGCACTGTACCTAACCTAAATCAACTCCTTAGTTTAAAAAGAAAAAGAAAAGTAGACTACAAAACAATACAAAACTTAAGTATTTGTTTCTTATAATTTTCATCCAAAACCAGTCACTTCGTGATCAGCATTTCAGTTAAGGCAATGAATGTTAAGCACTTTATTTCACTTGCACTTCACTGGGCTACAGCAGAACCGCGGAGCCAGTGGAGCAGCACAGGTTTACACCAAGGGAAACATTCACTCATTAGCAGTTAAGGTCACGGTCACAAGTAATTTTTAAGTCCTCTGGCATACCATAAACCATAATCATATTGAGCTGCTCATCTTCTCCATTTTAATTTCCAAGAATAAACGAAGCAGTACACACTCACAGTTTCCAGAGCATCTCCTTGAACATATGCATCTTTGCTAGAGTACTTCTAAGGGCATAGCTGTCAGATTCATCTGCCCATTTGTCAGCTTATCATGCATGCATGTCCTCCCCTCAGCCAAGCTCCCACTTACACAGAGAATGACCTGTGAATTAACTGATTTTTCACAGGCAATCTAAAGATTTCTTCCTGTTACTGTGCCTCAGGGAAAAAAAAAAAAAAATCAGCCAGAAAAAAATTAATCTCTGAGGATTTGAGAGAAAAATTTGTCATCTAGATATAAAAATGACATAAAGATCATCAGTATGTAGACAAACAGAAAATATTACCCTTACTAGGTTGTATTTTCTTGTTCTGCATAATGTGATTTCCCTAGCTGTGAGCATTTGAGGGGATTCTATAAGTCAGATTCTTATATGTAATTAGGCCGTTTTTTCTACTCCATTGATGGAAAATCAATGAAGAAACTTGAAGAATATTTACTGCAATTTTAAAACATCAGAGTAAGGAAGCTTTTCCGTAGATGTGAATAAAGCCCTCTGCTTTTTATGTAACTGTGATAATTTAAGTGATCGTATTTGCAGGTGTCACAGCACATTAATGACTGTGTTATCCAACAAATGCAATTATAAGGGAAAACAAGAACCTAATCTGGGAAAATACTGCACACAGAAATCACAGCATTTTGATCTGCAGTGCAAAACTCCCCAGATATCAGGTACTCCACAGGACACAGATAAAAAATCTAAAGGCTTATGTTTTACCAGTAGTGCCTCATGTAAACATAAAACATTCATCCTTTTCTTGTCCTTTCTGGTCACCTTTCATATAATAGAACTAAACAACAAATGCTTATTTTTGTAACTCTACTGTCTTTTCTCATTTTCCTGGTTCTTTCCTTGTAAGGGCGAAGTGATTATGCTGAATTTAGCACAATCTCCTTACAAAGAGAGGGAATTATGTGCTCCTTCTTGACTTCACTTTTGGATAAGACACTCTAGAACAATTCCCCAGATGCTTCAGATAAGAATAATAGGTTGAGAAGTGAGAGAGAGAAGCAAAACGATGAACAGAAGTTTGAATTTTGTACTCCACTAGTATTAACATACTCCCAGTTCAACTGTGGATTTCACAGGGAAAATCCTCTGATCCATGCAGTTTAGGATTTGACATTTTTGAAGTACACATACTTTCCTTTAACTGATGTAGTTTTTCTTTTCTAATTGCTTGGACTCATTTCTGAAACATGTGAATGTTTATGTTCAACGTTGAACAGTACTTTCCTGCATTAAATTGTCAAAATTTTGGCTCCATTTCAAAACTAGTACTTTGGGAATACTTCAGTATAATTGGTTCAGCCAACTTCAAAGACAAAAATGGAGAAAATATATTGTATTGCTTATGCTGAAAAAGTTACTAAATTATTTCAATTTTATATTGTAATATACTGAGACTTCAGAAGGATTCAAACTCACTACAGAAGTAACACCTTCGTGTAAGGTAAATGTTTCTCATTTTTCCTTCAGAAAATGACTTCCATTCAACTAGAATAAATTTTAATTAAAAAAGAAGTCTCAACTCAAACATACCCAGAAGATCCAGTAAATAAACTCTTGGCCATCTCAGCAAGAATGGGCTGTGCCCATAAATGAACCTGCAACTGAAATCAAGGGGAACTGTTCTGTAGTGTTAAGGAGCAGGTATGTTCAGTTCTGAGTTCTTTTTATTGACATTAAAAATGCATAATTTTGATCTTAATGTTTTCAGACATCAACTTCCCATTTACATAACTGGGGAAATAACAGTCTTCTTTCTTGGGAAAGAAAACTCTTCAGAGTTTGTGTCAAGTGCAGATTCCAAGATGCCACAAAAGAACTGATTTGACTTCAACATCCTACGGTGAAGGAATATAAGGATGATATATTGAAGATACATTCCATAGGGAAAAAAAATAAAAGATTCCATATACTCTCAGCAACAATCTTGTGCCTCTAGATCTGTTTTACCGTGGGAACTACTTCTAGTCAAAACAGGGCTAGACGGAAAACCTAGACAGTCTGGGTTAAATGACAGAAAATGACGTTAGCCTCTGGCAGCCATATTGTGTAAAATATTTTACATATAGCCTAGGTAATACCTTTTTGATTCTAGAAAAATCAAACACTGATCTCTCACAGAAATTATGGCTGGCAATCATAGATCTGATTCCAAAAGAGCTTTCATATCCATTTCATTTTTAACTTGAAAAGATGGAAAGTATAATAACTGCACAGTTGCAAAATCTATGTGAGCTTAAAGAGATTTAGCCCTAGATTTATAACACAATTTGGGACACAAGCAAAAAAATCTGTTTTTTTAAACTTTCAGTCAGTCAGTTTTGTTTAATGTAGAAAATGCATTGGAACTAACTGAAACCCCAGTGGACCTCTTCCTAGGAAACTCATGCTTGTCTTTGCTCACTAACTTCTGTCTGAAATCAATACGCCAACCCAGAAATTGGCAATCTTTCCTGCACTAATAAGCCACTGATAGAGGAGAACACCGTGGCACCAGATATTCTCAAGAGGAAAGCCTGAAGATCTCTGGGTTCATAAAGAAGGGAGAATATTAGGGGTTGTAAATCTTAAATGAATGACAGGTATTTTAGTTACACTGAAAAAGGTACTTAGGAAAGACGTTGTTAACATAACACGGCATTCCCTATTGTCTGGTTTACCTGGCCTCTTGCCTACATATCTGTGACTCGGAGACAAAATAGTTGAGGAGGAGCTTGATTACAATGAGAATCTCTAAATAATGATGATAGAGATGTTAATCCCAACCTAACTAAAGGTAAGATGGGGATGCTTGCTTCAAAGATCATCTGCTCTTTACCCAAACATAGCTCTGAAAGTTAACACAAAGCAAAAGCCATGCAACTGCACCAACTGTTTCAGCTCTGATCCATCTCATAACTGAGATATTCCTCTTCATGTACATACACCTTTTTGTTCTTTGGAAACTGAGTCTCTTTCCAAATGTGTGTGAAAACTTGTCCGCCTATGGCTTATAAATTCATTGGTCAGCTTCCCTGAAATTGAACAACTTCATAGAAGACTTATAAATATTCCATGCTAGACACCACCCACACAAAATAAAACTCAGGGCTTCTTTAATATGACAGGCCATCAGCTGCAATGCACAAATCCAGAAGAAAATAGGCTCCCTCATTCATACCTCAGTAAAATCATCAAAGTCCTCTGCAGCACTGACAACAGCTTTTATACTTGGTGGCCACAGCTACTGAAACCTGAGCTGAGACCGTCACAAAAATGGACTATTACTTTCACATGTAGTCTAGTCCACCCTCAGAGCCAATGATACTGCACATGTCCATAGCACCTAGGACTGCAGTAGCAGCCCATTATTTTAATTATATAGGAAGCTACCCAGTGCCTTCAAGGGTTTTAAGATAGAGTAGTAACTAATTATGAAATAATTCTGTTTAAAAGAGGTTTCCATTCAGGGAAGAAATTAAAAGTACGAATTCCCAGTGGAGGAAATCTGCATAATTTCAATACATTCCACAGATCTACACCTTTTTAGCTTAAATAAAAAGCTAGATTCAAAATGCAGCCTGGCAAACACTTCAATCACACTCAATTTATACAAGGTACAAAATCCTTGCTGTTCTGTAGCATTAGCAGAAACTTTACCCTCTTAATTATTTAAGGTAGTCGATGACCTGGATAAATAATGAGACAGACAGTCACACGGCTGTAGAATATACTTGAAGCTAGCTAAATTGTCAATTTTTCTGCAAAGACACCGTTCAGTAATCTATTCAACACTGCCATCTGCATCTCTCAATAGGAAACGCATTTCTTTCATAATAAAACATGAACAGCTAGAGATCTATGTTAAACCTAATATTTGCCTTAAATTTACATCAGGGAGTACTAATACACAATATTTTACCAACAGCATTAACTTCCAGGTTGGACATTCTTACCTTCTCCTTCACAGTACTGCAGCTTCTGCACATTCAGTCTCTTCGTAAGGATCTTCATTAGAAGCAGTGACAATGTTTTGACACTGTCTTTTAGGGGGTAATCTGTCCTCCTCTTACCAACACAGTAAGCCCTTAAACCCAGGTCCCAACAAAATTGGCTCAGTAGAAGTTGGACACCAAATCATTACTTGCACTTCTGTATTTCTTTGTCAAAAGCAGAGAGGTAAATGGTTTATCCCACTCTGATTACACAGCTTTTATCTGTCTTTCCTAAGCGTGTTTTGGGCCAATGGCAAAGTGAGAGCAACTCTACTCAACTCTGGAAACTTGCTATAAGGAATGTTTAAATTTGTACATAAACTGGAGCAATGGGAAGGGCAGAGAAATGGGATTATTTCTAGAACATTGTTTGCATCAGACCTTAGAAATTGTCATGAGAAATGGAAGATCTGCATGTAAATCACCACTTCAAAAGAACAGGCATCTGTCTTCCAGATGAGAGATGAGTTATTGTGTATGAGGTGGAAACTGTACCACCAATGTAGAAAGCCTCTGGATACAGACGTAACTGTTATTGAACTCTGCCAGGTCTCAGGAGGTATGGACTATGGCAGTATCATCAATTAATTACACACATATTCAGTGGAATAATATTTATAGGTCCCTCTCTGTGAGAGCTGCCTCCATAGTCAGTCAAGAGCTGAGTAGAGATTTTTGTGAATGCCAGTGACTTCTAAATACTGGCAGCTAACAGAGGATTTACTGCCTATATGTTCCTGCAAATCAACCCTAAACAGATTATTCCCCTCCCATACTTTCAAGAAAAACAAACAAACAAACAAAAGATTAATTAATCATTAATAACATTCTGAAACTTCCTGGCAAACTTGCTGGATATAAAATGCAGCTAATCATGTCAATCCATTTTCTTCTACAGTTGACATGAAATATCATACACCTCCAGGCTTTTTTTGATATTTGGATAGTTTCAGGGAACTGAAGTAACCTCCAGACAGTTGAGTGAAATTGCTGAGGGAAGGGTGTAAGAGTGCAAGTGTCATTTTAAAGGCAATTCATCATTACTCTTTGCTCTCTGGAAATTTAGCCTTTCTACAGTCTACCCTTGAATTTTATCTTTTATTCCTTCAGAGAGAAATGAGTCAGAAAGTTTAATAAGTTTGGCAGCAAATCTTTGAAAGACACTGACCTTAGAAACAAAACCCAAGGTACTATCAGAGAAAAAAAAAAAGAATAGACAGTGTTCTGAACATCGCAGAACCACTCCTAAAATCTGCTAGGAAATGATTTAGAGTTATTCCATTTTCCATTTCAAATACAGCCACTCTGTAGTTATAATCTTCAGTTTAAATCTCATGAGATCAGTTCTCCTGAAGATGCACTGGTATGTCTGCATTACTGCCTCACAACACACATACAAAAGAAAAAAAAAAAAAAGATATTTAGCTATAATTTTACTCCTCCTATAGTACCACTTAACTGTCTTCTTGCTAGTTGTTAGCAAAAAAGCAGCAGGATCCTGTCAAAAATGCATCAAGACAATAGCTACCTGAAAGTAAGTAAATTATATATTCCATCAAACATTGTAAAAAAGATCTTATGGGAAAAAACTATATTCAAATGTTCTCACAGAGATTTAATCATTGGTACAGATGTTAAATAAATTATTTCCCTGATGTTACATTGCATTAGTATCCCAAGCATACCTGTTCCCTTTTTCTGGGAAGAAACTGAAGCACAATACGCATCACATGGATTGTGTTGTCTTTAGATCAAGAGAAGCGTCCAGTCAGACTGTGTTATTTATACATAGCAAGATCTTGACCAGTTTGTCAGGTACAGTGTCTGTGGTCATAAGCACATTTCTAAGTTATGAAAATTAGTAGACTGGAAGCAGAGATAATATCAACTTACATTCAGCTTTCAATCTTAAACCATCTTTAACACACTTCTTTTCCCTTAAATTCAATTATTTCAAACTTTCAGAAGAGTACTGCTATAGAAGTGCAGTTAAAAAAGTCTAAGTGAATAAAGACCACCACCTCCTGCTCCAGTTTTATTTATCATTTGGTATGGGATACTTTGAATTTGAAAGTTTTATGAAATAAGCCTTTGCAACACACTGATAAAACATGTTTAAGATGTCTGATCGTGGCCTGTGTTTCACCTACCCTCTAAGATAATGTTTTTTCCTGAGTGGGTATTCAGGCTTAGCACTTCCACAGTAGTAAGCAGGAATTATTTTCCTAAGCAATGTTGTCTAGGTGGGCTCAATAGGTTAAAAACTTACTGTTGCTACAAGTATAATCTATAGCACCAATGTAGCAGAGCACATAAGGGAGACAGAGCAACAGAGCCTTGAGACTCTCTCACAACAGTCCTGGCAAAACCTCAGCATTCACTCTTTGCCCACCAAGAGAGAGCAACACACAGGCAAGGTGGGAGGCAGTACTGCCACCTTCAGCCAGCAGCTGCTGAGGTACACTGCTACAGAAGCTAGAAGTACGTGCACAGGACAGGAAATGTGCAACAGGGAAAATGTCCATGGAGCTGTGCTCTATGCAGAGGAGTTGGACTCACTGAGATTACACTGGTAGAATAAAGGAAGCCCATTTCTAGTATATTTGAAATTTTTGTTTAAACATTATCAACTATTTGGAATTTATTTTAACAATAGAAGTCAAATGAAGCATGATATTTTCTAATGAATATTTAAGTCAGCTAACAGAGTCCCAGTAAAGCCTTCCTGAAACTTGCATGTAACACATTCGGACCGAAGTCTTTACAGTCAGTAGAGAAGAAAGAATTTGAGTATCTTCCCAGTTCACAAGGCACATGTTTAGAACTAGGGTAACAAATCCTTCTGAGTTGTTTCTGTACTTCAGAAACAGAAATACTACATAAAACAGTTTTTGCTGTTTGATCGTTAGAAATATTTCTGATTTGGAAACAGGTCTCACTCTTCATAAAATTATGTCACCAGTATTTACACGAACAATAGAGATAAAATTGAATACTTATGGAATAAGGAGCATTGGTAACAGCTGCCAGGGGAACCTGGCATTTCTAGTCACTAACTAAAAACAAAAAAATAATAATAAAATGAAAACACCATAAAAAGGTGTGATTATTCATCCGTAAGCCTTAAAGCACATCCTTTGCGAGCAGCCACAAAGAGAAACCTGCCTATACTTTTCTATGCAGCTCTAGCATAACAGTCAGTGATACTAGGCAACTTGTAACCAGCAGAAGTATGAAGTAAACCCAACCTGGTGCGTCTAAAAAGGACTTATGCTGAAGTTTCTAAGGTGATTACCAATTAATGATTGATAAAACAACTTTAAGGATGCCAGATTTCAGATTCATATATTGCACAGTTAAGAAACTGAAAAATATGGCTGTCGATCTATCTGGTTTTAATGATTTTTATTAACACTACTACTAGATGTACTATTGTACACTTAATTGAAGTTATTATATGTTAATTAACAAACAACTGTCTTCTCAGAAATAGAAATCAGTAACCTCCTTTTCATCTTTGCATATTCAAATGAGATATTTATGTTGACTGAAATTTCTGTGTTGGGAAATGTAACATACATGGCAAAATATTTTATCTCCCTTAAGAAGCCAAAATTAGGTACAGCAATTTAAATCAGACATTACTATCTCATAGAATTCAGAAGTCTAGAAACATGTCTCTTAAAAAATCGATCCCAAATACAATATAGAAAATGCATCAGAATAACTAGATATTACTTGTTCATAAGGGGAGTATTTTCCTTGCAAAGTATGTTCCTCCAAGGTGAAGAAGAAATCCTTGCTGTTCTTTGTCTTTGAACCACTGCCTCCTCTTCCCAGCCTGGGAACTGTCCATTTTTTACAGTTTGCCCTTGAAGACAGGTTCAAGTAATAAAGCTAAATGGGATCCCATTTTATAAAAAGGCAAATGGCTGGCATAGAATTAATCTTGCAAAAGGGAGGCAGGTGATAACTCAGATAAGAACTAAGCCTCCTTCTCTTATTTAGGACTCTCTCAAACCTCAGCCAGAGAAATAGAAATCTAAGAACCAGTACCTCGCTGAACTGTGATGGACTACATCTGAGAAAAGATTAAGCTGCAAGATAGACAAACGTTGATGGATTTATTCTATTAGGCTGTAGAAAAGGGGGACATTAATGTGAAGAAATTCTAGTGTAAATCAGTGAGCCAATTTTACTTCAGCTGTAACTAAGTTAGATCCCAATAGAGCTACAACCAGAATAAATTTGTCCCCTGGGATTGATGTTTTGATTGTGTGACTTAAATATTTGATTATGCACCTGCTGCGTTAATTTTATATTACACTACCTTTTTGGTCTAAAGTGAGGCAACTAATTTCCATTCTTGTGGTCACCGCTATTATCTCCAAAGCATTTATTCAGATGTTACGTTTCACTTGCAATTTGATTCTAGCTTCAACTGTATTGCTTTCTAATTACATTTCTGGTGGACATTTCACCCTGGTATCTGTATGAGCTGAGTTATTCACAGTTAGAATTTTATTGCATCTAAATTACAAGTTTAGAATGTTCCTTCACATGTGATTAGTTTGAGTAATTGTCAAGAGTCTGCCAAACAGCTCGTGCTCACTGAAACGAGGTCTGTATAAATTAGGCAGGCAGTGGGTCTACTGAGAGAGTTTATGCAGTAGATAAAGACTCTGCAATAGCTAGTGGTGCTTTCTTATGTAATTAGAAAATGCATTGTTCTCCAATTAAGAAAATTAATTAAAATCAAGCAGATAGCAATCAAGGCATATTGCAATATAATTTTCTCTGGCACATGCATTACTCTTAGGTGCTATAAATGTACAGTATTGGTTTTACATTGGAAATTTAGCTCCAGGATACATTAACCTGACTATCTGTAATATAGATTTTTCATTCTTTCTTTCTTTTGCTTTTCTTCCAATTGCACAATTAATCTTTTGATACACACAGAAGTCATTGGCTACAAAATATAGAATTTATCATGGGATTTTTTCCTCTCCTCCACAGTGGTCCTGGTCAAAACAAAACCAAATAAACAAATACTAAACAAACAAAAAAACCTCCACTAAAAAAAAAAAAAAAACAAAAAAAACATCAACGACAAAAACCACCTAACTTAGTAAATATTTCACTAATGAAAACTGCAAATGTATTTTATTGTTATGACTGTTATGTATGGTGTGATGTCACTGATCATACATAAGAAAATGAGAATGTTCATTGAATTAATAACACCTAACAGCTGGCAATGTTGCTCAGTTATCAGAAATGTAACATTCTTCATAAAAAATGTCTGACCAAGACTTGGAATAATTTGCTATTTCCTTACAAAATGTCATACAGTTCCCAAACTAGATAACAGAACACTAAGCTCCTGGAAGGGTTGAGTTCTCAAAACATGCAAGTCACAATAGCTAAGTAGACCTTCCAGCTTCATTCAAAAGTATTTATGTTATTCACCTTAATACAGAAAAGATACACATACACACTCCATGTATTTCTATGACATAGATCATGAATAATTCAAATGCTTTCAGATTTTAATGCAAACATATGCACGCACATCCCTTCAAGGCATTTTTGATCTGTTCCAGTTGGTAATTATAGCTATTTACCTGCCTGATGCTCTAAATATCATCTATTTTTAACTGAGTTTGGCAGAAATGCATAAAGAATCTCAGACGTACTATTGGAAAATCAGCTTGCTTATGACTAACACCCTGGGGGGCATTAAAATAAAAGCACTAAATGGCTGATTTTCAAAGAACTGCACTATTGGAACTCCTTGCCATGCTAAGACACGAAAACAGGCTAAAGAGAGGAACACACAATTCCAGAAGGAATATCTGCTATGACCTTTCCCCTCTAGCAGAAAATTCAGTGTGTGTGAAATGCAGAGCTAACATCAAGCTGTACTTTATAGCGATATTTCAGGCACTGCTGAGTATCAAAAGGTACATCTCCATCATTCCCTCCTTTCATGAGAGACACTGGGCTGTACTTCTTAAGGGGACATCCCTTATAAGGCTCTGTTTCAGGTTTTAACATCCCCACCTTGCCATGGAGTTAATGATCACCTCATGTTCCACTGAAAGGTACCTGCCCACCCTTCTCTGCTCGGATTTCCTATGTTAACAATATAACCTAAATTCATAACTTTCACCACAATTCATCTTCCTGGTCAGCAACAGAAAGGCTTATTTTATTCCCACAGATATTCAGAGGCCAATAGCCCTGCACAGGCAAACACTCCTGCCTTGACCAAGGTGAGGCTGTCTAAGCCACTGGTCAAAGTGGCTGACTGAAGAAATGTTATATGCATTTCTTCCCAGCAAAGATACCACAATGATACTGTATATATAAACACGTGTTTGAGTATTAAAATCTTGAATTGTTAACTAACATATTCTAAATGCAAATACAAGTCTCAGCAAGAAAAACATTGACGAAAAATCTGAAGATCTTCCAGATGTCAAAAGGTTAATCTCTCTTCCCCTATTTGGTAAATTGTGCTGCTTCAGATAAGCAGCAATTATGTTCTCTTCAAGGAGTTTGAGAAAATACATACGTCTTTTATTATTCTTCTTTTCATCAAAGACTAACTGAAATAAATCTTGCATGTTTATATAATTTTAGACATTTTCTTCTGGGTATCAATTACACAAAGAACAAGGCTTAGTGAACCATTCAGACTCCTGCTGACATGGTTTAGAAATTCTATGATTCATTATGATCTGGGGTTCAGTTCTTACAAAATAAAGACTTTTTACAACAAATACAGACAATATGGCAGAGAAAAATACGTAAACGTTGCAAACTGATTTTCTTCTGTACTTTGATACCTTCTTAATCATAATGCCAACCTACTGATATCATTGGAAGTGCTTAAAATAGGAGACTGTGAGAAATGGACAGCTATTATATAAATAGAAAGCTACTAGCATTAGGTGTACGATGTTCTAGCTTGGCTTTGCAATTAATAATGCAGCCTTAGGAAAAGTCTTAAATCACATGTTTTTGGACCACCGTCTATAAAATGGAAGCAATGCCTCTTACTGATGATGATCATGACTGGAGCAACAAATGCTTACAAAAGCTTTTCAGATCTTCATATTGCCAGGATAATGACAATGCAATCTTCTAAATGAAAAAAAAAGTATCTTGCAAATTCAAATGTTAAGGACAAGAACATTATTGCTGAGTCTGCAAAGGTCTGGAGCATTTGGGTTAGCTTGCTTTTGTAGATGTGTTAGCTTGTACATGCCTCTATCAGGCTATTGATCCAACAGAGGTCAAAGAATCTCAAAAGCAGACCAAAAAGAACATCGATCTGAAAGATCACTGCATGTAAAAATGTGACATTAAATTATTATTTGTCCATCTCTGTTCCTTTTTGTTAGATTTTATATTGAATTTTCTCAGATGTTATGACTCCATTGCCCTTTCATATCATCTAGCAGGTTCATGAGGTTACCCAGAGCTGCGGACACATTAATGCAGAACTCAGTAAGAAAGAGAGAAAAAAAAAATAGAGGTAAAATAACCCTTGCTGTTCAGTCTATCTATATACAATGACAATAAGGGAAGATAACAAAAGGCAGTGGTGAGAATCTTGAACTGGGGAAGCTGTTTAGTAGAACATGGAGATATTAGCCTTCTTCATTTTTTAATTATTATTGTTTGGGGTTTTTTTTGTTTGTTTGTTCTTTGTTTTTTTACAAAAGAGAAGACTAACCTTATTTTAATGTTAAATGAATTCTCCTGAACAGCTGCACAACTTTTCTACTTGCTCAAACAGTAGTACTAGCCATGGAATGATCTCATCATTTCTTTTTTTCCATTATTATGGGATCATTCCATGGCTAGCCCTACTGCCCTTCAAATTGAAGACAGTTGATCACATTTATTAATAAAGATTACCAACAATTTAGAGCATGCATTTCTCTGCCACAAGGATAACAGATCCATCTAATAACAATGGGTTCAGAATATCAAACCTTCGACAATAATCAATTAGCAGACCCAGATTTGCTTGTGCTAGAAGTAAAAACAATGTCAAAGAAGTAAAAACAAATCAAAATGAAAGTAGAGAGTTGAGCAGCAAATCTGGTTTTCCTTCTTCTCCCTGCTCAGTCCCAAAGTGCTTCAGTGTCAATTCCATTACAGACAAGTGGAAAAAAATAAATAAGAGTGAATGTAATAAGTCTCTGTGCAGAGATGTCAAGAAGCACTTGATTTTTTACAAAAAGATAAGGGTTTGCTTCCTCTGGCTCTTCTCGTTCTTCGTGCACTAACAGTGACTGTTTAACATGAAAAATAAACTATCAAAAAGGAATAGCTCATTGGAGATCAGAAGTCAGCTGTTTCCATCCTCTAGTCAAATATAACATTTAATACAATGGAAATAAAGTAAAAGAATTTCACCTTCGCTACACAGTTATGAAGCAGTACACCAACTATAAGAGAGATTCAAGTCCCTACAACTTGAGGTTAATCCAGAGAAAGAGTCTTCTGCACAGGAGAGAATGTTGTACATGAACCAGTGGCTGAATTCAGGATTTGCCTAGTTTCTCGTTGTTGAAAAATGTCTTCTCTACTGTACCTTAAGGAGAATATCACCTAGTCTCAGTGCCATCAAATGAGCTTTCAGACCTCTATCAAGGTCTTCCAAATGTAACAAAATGTGATACTAGACACTGCAACTCAGGTTTACTCACACAGCTTTGTATGCCATCTGTTAAGCAAAACAGCGACCTTAAATACTACTCTATATTCAAGGTAACTTTCTACTGCCTCCAGATGTCTCCTTTGAAAAGATGCTCCCAATTAAGCATTGCTACTAGTTTTATATTAACACCTTGCAGACCTTTTCATGTTTGCTATTAATATACCAGTACTCCCCACGTCAAGGTGCATACTAGTACATTTCTATGCATTCAGACACATGCATCAGTGTATGACTGCACCTGCCAAAAACTATTAATTCACCGTCAAAATTCAGCACGATTGAAATCTTCATAATAATCTCTTAGTTCTTTGGAGCTATCTGATTACTTTTTCAATGTTGAATACAATTACAGGCTAATGTTTACGTTGATTAAAATCTGCAGCCACAATGCATTCTGATGCACAGAGAAACACATTTTTTCCCTTTCAGCTTGAAACTGGGAACTGTGGGAGTGGAATTGTTTCAGCTGTAGCAAAAATTAAATGAGTTTGTCAACCCCTTCTGCATCTCTTTAACACAAGCAGGAAGTATCTCTTGCAACATGAAATAAAAACAACAGCAATGAATGAGAAAATGTTCTTCAACTGGATGTTGAGAATAACTTAGCAAGCACCACTTTGTCTCTTTCGAACTCTGACAGAAAGCATCTTGTTTACTGAAGATGAATCCAGATATTTCAGATAGCTGCTACAGCCACCCGGTTCCCCAAGCACAAGCACAAAACAAATGTCATGCATGCTATGCAGCAGAACCCTGTGAGATGAAGTCAATCAGCAGAAATACTCTAGTGATGTCAGTGATACTTCAAGGCTAACATCTGTGGCTTCCACAGCTGATCAGATGCCATTGCTTGAGAGCTGCTCCAAAAAATAACACCTCCTATTTTATTATTTTGGCTTACAACGTCACAGGCAGATGGTGGTATGAAAGTAGAGGATGAATCCTCCATGCAATATTCCATCACATTTTATTCCTGTGCAACAGATGGTAGCAGAGGGACAGTCTGACAAAATGGGTGGAAACGTGGATGAAGTAAAGGGGTGGAACTGAATTCTTTCATGTAGCTGAGAATTTGCTCTATCAGAGTTACCGTGCTCTTTATATTTGTTGTAGTTCTCATGGAAATAAATAGGAGGCATTACTTTCAGAGTGACCCACATACAGCCTGTGTCATTTACTTTGTGCAGCCTGGGCAGTGCCAGATCAGGTATCTCTTCACAGTACCCCACGAACAGGGCAGACACAATACTGTTGTGTCATTTTTTCCTGACACTGTGTCTAACAAGAGAGGTCTGCAGTCTCACACTAATGTTAATAGAACTACTAATGCATTTCAAATTTTATTTTTTGCATCTTCAAGTTTAAACAGACAGCTGAGACAATTTCTAATTCAACACTTCTCAGCACTTACTATCCATGAAATCCTGAGCCTTCCTCAATAGGAAATGGTGCTTCACTGGTTGGAATATCTATTTCTGCTAATCAACATTTTTAGATAAAGTTTTATTGCCCTTTGCTTTCACAGCATACAGAATCAAAAGCAGAACAGCACACAAAGGGAAATGTTTCCAACGTCCTTCTATTGCCACCTGGTGTTCATATTATGTAACCACATACATTTATATCTAAACCTGCAGTTTTCAATCTGAGCTACAGAGCATCCATAGGTCCATGGTCTCTTTCTACGAGTACTGAAAAATTTAACTATAAACCATATTTTCTGTCATTATTCTTAAATTTTACATTCAGTGTTGAATTTTTCTTGGAAAATTTTATAGATATAGATATCAAAGAACACTGATAATACTCTGTATATATAGCTAATAGATCAGTAATGTCTGCACATACATATATATAAAACTCACCTGCAAGAATAGAGCTTCCAGGCAAGTACAAAGCACTCTGCACTTTTTCTTCCCCTGCACGTATTAAATAATCCCAATATTCCAAGAACACACATAGAGTAACAAAAATCATGAAATTGTCTTAAATGTAATGACAGTTTTAGAACAGGTATTTCATGTATCTTCTGAGTTCGTGTGTTGGAAGCTCATATGTTTTAAGGTCTTTTAACTATGTTGGAAACATACTGTAAGTTAAAAAGACATCTATGATTGTGATGTAACCTCTTGACTTACAGAGCAGGAGAGCTAAGGAAGCTGCTCTGAAATTGTAAGATCAAGGCTTAACTCACCAAGTTTGAAAACATGGTCATGTTGCACTGTTCAAGTTTAATGTTTCAGGAACTGCTCCAAAAGCAGAGGCAGTTAATGAATTCAGCTCAATAAAGTATGGATTAGTAGCAGCTGCCCACATCTGGATTAAAAAAACCCAAAACTTCATGGGAAAGAACATTACTCCATTTTCTCCTCTTCCCTAAAAGATAACCTCTACGTCAAACGAACAAATAAAATGGAAACATTACTTTTTAATGCTATGGTTTCATTGTGCTTTGGTCTAAGACAATACAACTTGTTTTTATGTGTTTTTTCAATCAGTTTGTTACACGCTCAATGCATCTGAAGTTTTACAACTCTAAACTGTAGAATTCTAAAGCAATAGTTGTCACAGCAAAGTGAACAATAATGACCAACCCACCACCAGTGTCTCCAATAAATCTGAATTTCACTGTTATCATTAAATCACAAACTTCAGTCGCTCTACAGACTTTTCTCCACAATTCAAAAGCTTTCTACATCTCTCCTGTCTCTGGTTCTCAAACCATTGTATTTCATTTCTTTTCAGTTCTCTTTTGTTCTTCTATTTTGTTGGGATTCCACAAAACATTTGTCATTTTATTCCATCCTTTTTCTATAGAGCTAAAATCTCGCCACGTATGAAAAATAATTCTCTGGTTCTCTAAAACTTTAGACTTCATTTCAACTTTAAAAGATATAAATTCTCTGAGAAATTCAGCTACGGCTTCCCTAGCTACTTGCCAGTGCTTTATTTATGTGCCTTTGATTACTTCAGAACACGGTTTACTTTACTTAATCAAACAGATTAATTTTGGACAGAGTCAAATTTCCAGCAGTTGCTGAAAACATTTCCTAGACTCCCAATGAGTTTTAGATTAGATTCTTTATCATTATTGCTATATTTTTTTTTGTCCCCACAGCCTGAAAATTAAAATTCTGTTATATATTAAACATTATAGATTCAAAACACATCAGGCAAATTAAATACCGTTCCATCCTTCTTCCAGCTAAAACTCAAACATAGTTCTGTCATTTTCTCAAAGGAAATAACTCAGACGTGTTTGCTGCTGGGTGTTTAAGACCTTTCCTTACACCAGCCACCAATACATGCTTTATATATTCACAATTCATCAAGAAATATTATGTCTAGAGCTTCTAGTGAGATAAGAGAGAGGACTAAGTTCCTTGCAGCTTTGAGAATCATTCATGCAATCTGAGGATTGTGTCAGCCTGCCTTCCCTACTACCTAATCCTGACAAAGAGCCTTCATCCACATCAGCGAGGCTGCTCTGACCCCGAGGCTAGCGGGGTTACAGGGAACACAATGACAACTCCTTCTCAGTAGACACCGCTGAAACTCTTATACTCTGCATGAAAAGCTTCACAAGGTACTGTATAAAATGCTCACTGAGGCAGGGGAGAGATCCCAGATACCCCACTCTGCACAGTCCTAACCACAGCCACATAAACTATAAGGAAATATCCCCTTTCTATAGCTAATCCCCAATGCTCGTTTTCATCTCACCTAAACCTTGGTCACAAAGAAAGACTTCTGCCCACACTGAGATGGTAGACATCAAAAACACGTAATGGTGAGATACGATTCAAAACATTTTGCGACAACCCTAGAGTTAACTAGTTACTTCATACCTATATCTTCATACTAGTCCCATGAGCCAAATGCAACTTGTTCAGTTACTGTCATATTTTTATTATTTTTAAGTCAATTTCTGATTCTTTTTTTTTTCATTTTTGTTTGTATTTTCAGCCAAACTTTGAATACCTAACACTAGATGGTGCTTTCTGATGAGAAAAGTCTAAGCCAATTTCTCTTTAAAACATGCTCCTGCTGCAGCACTGCAACAAAATAAAATGAGCACTGCAATTATGGCAAGCCTTGAGGAACCATGCCATCTGATTTCCAACATCTGCCTTCTGAGAAGAGCACACTAACCACACAAGTTAAAGTGCAATCTGCAAACTAAAATTAAGTATCTTCGTATTTCTTTTTCCATTGTATGAAGTTCCAGTGTTCAGATTATACGCATTCAAAATATTTCTATATAAAGTACTCAGTATTAATAAATAAAAGTAACCTTTCTCACAGGGAAGTGGCAGCACTCCAAGAGAAATGAGAGGGAAGATGCAGTTCTTATACATTAAACACAGGAATAGGCAGCCTATGGGATATACTGACATAAAATATTAATTATTTTTTTTTAATCTGTGTTAGAAGAAGTTAGTTGCAGTTTGCCCAGACTAGTAGCTCTGAACTGTGGGTATGCTTGTTTTTAATATTTCCATTTCATAAATAGGAAGTTGCACTGTAGGAACAAATGTGATCAGGGTTAATAATACGCTTTAAAAGATCTTACTCCTTAACCCATTATGCGTTCCTACTAAGACTGTAAGCCTCGGATGTGTGTCCCTTTTAATTAGATTAACAAATTTTCTGCCAATACTAAGTATATTCACTTACTATGGAAAATTGTAGAATCATAGAGGGTTGGAAGGGACCTCAAGAGATCACCTAGTCCAACCCCCCTGCCAAAGCAGGGGGTAGTGAAATAAATGTGGCGACCAATTACGACTTCAACAAATCAGTTCTGTAAGTTAAGACACTGATGAGTAGGACATAGAATGAACATGAACTAATTAGATCAAACTGAAGACCAAGCTGAGCTCTATACAACAGCTAGTTCTGCAAGGAGGACGATCACTAACTATTAGTGAAGTGCTATCTTCCAAACCAGCTGATGTATGCACTTAGGGAAATATAGATAGTGACCTCTCCATTGAAAGCATTAAATCCTGCTCTCTGCAGGAATTGAGGAACAGCTGAAAGAGCTTTTGCTCCCACAGAATTCCTCATTGTCTCCATAGTCAGAGATCTATTTAACAGGAACTAACCAGCTGTGACTGAAGTGAACTCCCAGCCTGGCTCTCTCCCCCTTGCTGAGGCTGAGCCCTCTCTCTGAAACACACAGCCCTGTTCCCTCACAGGAGTGCCTGGGTGATACAGCATTATTCATAAAAACGATGCATGAACTAAACAGCGAGGTAGAGAGAAGGAAATCTCATTCCCAAGACTCAAAAAAGATTACTTATTAATTAACTATATATTTCCATTACGAATCATACAGAATAAAGCTTATGCGGCAAAATATCTCCAGGGAACCTTTAGAGGAGTGAAATGGTTGCTGCTTTGAAAGTTGGCATACTACATCCCTCTCAGACATGGACTCTGCTTCCCACTTCCCTTGTAGGCAAAGCTCCTTCCCCTTTCCAAAGAAAGGCAGAAAAAGGGCATCACTTTTTAATCATCAAACTCAAGGACAGGACAGTATAAATTAGGGGATCTTCTTGTAGGAAAAGGTTGCAGAAAAGGAACCTTTTCTGAACACACTACTACCAAGTATCACTGCAATTTCTGCAAAACTGACCTTTTTTTGCAGTGAAGTTTGGATTTATTTTCTTAATGGTTGCATTTAATTTTGTTGGCTTATTTTGTTTTGCCTTGATGAAAATACAGTGATTGTCTTCATGTCACATGAACCTGTTCTGAAAAATCTTTATTACACCTCAAGTTTGAAGTTCACTTTGAACTCTTCCAACAACAACCACTATTTGCCAAAGGTACCACAAAAAATCTGGGTTGCACTCTCCCCAGAGTCAGAGTTTCCTGCCTAGACTATGCATCTCAGGATTCATCGCAGATTTCATTTCCAAAGTGAGCTCCAGACAGCATCCTTGCTGAGTCACCCTGTCACTTCAGCAACAAATGTACACAGATACCTGGAGCTTCAAAATAACACTGCATTAAACCCTGTAATAACCCTCAACACAATATGATGCCATGCTCAGCTGTTAGAAAATGATTTTGTGGTGTTGAGAATCCCTTCTAGGTCTCATAATTCATATAATTTTTTAAAAAACATATCTTAAATTTAGAAAAAAATAGTGATATTTCAGTAATTTTAATAAGCACTGAAATACCCTCTGAAATCAAGACATTTCAGTCAGACCACCAGGAAGTGCAAACACAGAACATGCAATCTATTTCATCTAATTTTTACCTCTTTTCTCCCACAGTCAGAGATGTAGGAAGACAAAGTCAAGTCAGTATCATGGATAGGGAAATGATGTGCAAAACAGTTTTTGCTGTTCTCTGATGTTTTAATATTTTATGTGATAGCACTAAAACTGGGCATGGAAAAGGTAAAGAGCTCTTTATCTATGCATGAAGGTAAGCTGATGGGATATGGAACATTTGAGAACTCTGAAAAACCAGAGTTTTTCCAGCAGCCCCTCTGCAAAGGAAAAGCTGAAATCAGAATCAAGTTTCTGTCCACAGTTAAATTGGTATAAATCAGAAACTGTGACAAATCTCTACAAAATGTTTGGCCTGGAGAACAAAATGTGGAATCTGTAATTTATAACAGCTTCTGAATAAAATGGTACAGCCCTACATCTAGCCAACTTGAAGACACAAAAACATAATGTTGCATAGAATTAATCCAGAATAGTTCGTTCTCCTTCCACCTTAGGCTAACAGATCAAAAAAGCCAGAGAAACATCATGGGCACTACGGTCCAGAATTTTAAATAAACAGAAATCTTGATAATTATTCCTTTAAGCACCAGTAGGGCTTAAAGGTCACTTCCCTTCTACTAACAACTCACATGAACAGAGGTTCTCAGTGAGTCAGATGAAACAGCAGAATAGCTTCTGAAATAAAAATTCAACCGTAACTGAATTTGAGCATATGCATGACCCATAAAAGCTGCAACACTGACTTTCCTGCACAGACCACACAACTAGTCTTCCTAGAAGACTAAAGTCAGAGGAACAATCAATCTAACATCACTCTTGAGTCTCATTATTATTCTTATACATTATATAGAAGAATATTTATACGTATGTATTCTTATATATACAAGAACACCCTGAATCAATTGGTTACAACAGACAAACTGCATGAGTAAAGCACACAGATCCAAGACTTTTCAGCAAATAGGAAGCAAGACCTGACCAAATTGTCTGCTGCCCAATCTCTTATGTTCATTATCTGAAATGTGGCAGTACATAGGCTTCAGGCAGTATAGTGCTGCCTCTACTGGCTGTGAAGAGTCTGTACTGGGACAAGAAATTCCAACCACAACTAGGTTGCCACTTCCAAAAAATTATGAATATAAGACAACACAAACCACAGTGGTTATGGGCACTGATTAAGAACAACAATGGGTAAATCACATCTTTCTCTACCAAATGAGATGGACTCCGATATTCACAACTTAACTGACCATATACCAAGACCAATAAGTCATGCAAGAATCTAACATAATCCTTACAAAAGAATACTCCTACTGACTGGGTCAGTTTTGTTTTATTGCTATGAATTTGCCACTGTAGAAGGTAACACATCTGAAAACAAAAACCACCTTCAGTCTAGGAACTATGGGACTCTGACAGGGCTCCTGGAGGAGATTCATGGAGTTTGCTTTCTCTGGCTTTGAGTCGTATTTTCCAGTATTCACACTTCTCAATTTCTCAAACCTGATAGCATAATACAATATTAACCACACTATAGATTAAGATAGTCCACCATGATCATTCCAGAGAAATAAAAACTAGGTTTTATATTATTTTTTTCTTCACCATTCTGCCATGGAAACAATTTTAATGCATTCATTCACTGACATAAGAAAATATACCTGCTTATTAGCAGTTTCCCCTTTTCACAGACATAAATCACATTTTCAGACTACACAATTGGTAAAATGGTTATTTTGTTGATTAAATTTCTCAGTAAAATCATTACCTCTACTATATCGATTGTCTAACACGCATGTGTCTCTATTTGCTAAAGCTGTTCTTTAGTTTTTGGGTTTTTTTTTAAATGAAAATATAAGGGGATAGTAGAAAAAGAAGAATTTTGTAAGGGCAAACACCAACTTGTTTCACAAATGTATTACAGGAAGAAAGGAATCAGGAACTCATAAGTGAATAGAAATGCACCTAAGGTGCACTACTACTTCCAGTCTTAGTCATGTTTTTAGCTATTAACCCAGGACTGTCATGAAATACAATCTCATGTAAAGAAACTACCAAACCACAACCTTGAAGTAAGTGAAAAAAATATAAAATAAAATTGGTATGATGCAAGACTAAACATGGTATTTCAGAAAAGTACACACCACTGGCTTGTATAATGGCACCAGAATATTTATTCTCTCTTCCTTTTGTAATGGTGAACAATGCAACAATACCTTTTCCCTCGTGCCACTGTGGATGTGTGTGGTGGTGCAAAGTTTGCACTGAGCAAATAAGTATTCCCAAGATGTCTCCACTGTATATTTGAAGCACATCACTAGAAAGAAATGGTGTACACGATCTGTGTATTCCTCTGAAACTAAACACTAGTACTGAATAGCAGCTGTTATTGTGCTCATTTCCACCAAGTTTCTTGCCCATTAGACCTTATATTACAAACTGAAGTGTTGTGCTTGCCTAAGACACACAGCAGTGAACTCATTTGTGTCAAAGAAGGGAAAAACAAATCAGACAGCAAGCAATTGAGTCTTCTTAGACAACAGCTGTAAGGATACAGATTAACTCAGCAGAGAAAGTTTAGCTGCAGAGTATACTACAAACATGAACTCTTCACTTTGTCTCTCCAAGGGCTTGAGCCTATAGAACATCAGTATGATCCAGAATGATTTAAATGGGCAGCTTACTATTTTGACAGCAGCAAAGATTGACATGAGGAAAGAGACAATATTGCTGCTAGAGCTTCACTGTCCAAACTCTACCAAACAGCAGTATTTAATGTCTTTGCTCACTCGTTTTTATGACTGTGAAAAAACACAATGCAGCAAAGGGACAGAAATTACGTTTTAACTAACCTCCTACTTTTGTTAAAAAAATAAAATCATAGCCCAGACAAAGCATTTCCAGGAAATACATCAGAGATCTCAGGCAAGGTGCTTGACTTTTTACTCTCATGCAACCTTACTACACTGATGTGATTTAGTTTCATGTATTACCTGTCATTCTGGAACCAGGAGTCCAGTCCATGACTGCTTTACTCTCAGGACAAGAGTATAAAATGTGGCTGATGCATATCTGATTCATTTCCAACCTTCACACTTCTCAAGTTCCTCCAGAGACCATCAGAGCTAATTCTCTAATAGAGCAAGAAAAATGAAGCACATTACTATGGAAATTAACAATTTATCAAAACGTCATGAGCATGACTCTCAGGTACCCTTGGATAATTGTTACCACATTAGATGGAAACAGTAATGATAAGCAATCAGAAGGGATAAAGAAAGAAAACACTGATAAACGCTTTTATTTTTCTACCTTCTTCAACTCTTGTTGATTTCCCCTTTATTATTGTAATACTCTGCTGTCATAATAATTAAAAGGTCTGTGGGAAAGTTATTCACCTTGTGTTTCGTGTTTCCATGCACAGCCTTAAAAGGGATGGCACTGATAACTGTTTCACATGTCAACTGCAACTTTCAATAGAGAAAATTTTGCTTAATTCACCTCAGTATTCACTTCTTTACTGGTACCAGAAGATACTTATTATATTGAACAGTACCTGCTGTACTGCTACTCTATCCTACCATGACTGTATTACAGTGTTCTCAAGGAGTCTTGAATTGTTATACTTGGTTTGATTTACAACATTCTTTGACACAGAAGACAGTGCATGCTCAAGGTAATATTTGGGTCATCATTCAAATTCAATCACAGAATTTAGTCAGGAATACAGTATAAAAATAAGCATGTTGCCTCTCACTCAGTAATACCCACACTCCTCCTGACAGCTTTGGCAAAGGACATCATTTTCTTGTATTGTCACTCCTGCAGTGGTTTTATCATCACGTTGAAAAGCAGTGAGTGGGAGACTTACTAAATCCATTGGAGCTGGGCAGATAAGCAGCCCATGCTGGGTTTTGGGGCTTCTTTTCTGGATGCAAACAATGTGACATTTTGCTGACAGTGGTAACAGCTGGCAGAGTTTGTGACGCTGCTGCAGTTGAACATTTTCCCTAGATTTTTAAATAATGAAGCGAACTGCTCTACATTACAGGGGACTCACTAGCTACACACAATGGCAACGTGATGGGGATTGTTGGGTGTGTCAAGGGCTGCCCAGAAAGGAATTATAATTTTGCTTTCTCCTGTAACTCCCCTTACAGTAATGTCTGAGCACCACAAAACCTTCACTTCATGTATTTTGTACAACTTCAGAACCTTTCTTTGCAATAAATAAGAAAGATGAGGAAGTGAAGTAGAAATACAACTAATCCCAATTTGGACATGTGCTCAGAAGTACTTCTGGACATCTGAGATGATGTATTCCACCCAAGGTCACCCTGAAGGCCTTTGGTGAAATGAGAAACTGAAGCTGGGTGTAGTGAAACCAGCTTTGTCTTCCAGTAGTCACTCGCCTTTCTGAAAATAAAACCTGCCATAAAACAAAGATTCCAATAACAGCCCAGTTACAACAACAACAAAACCCATGGGATCACATAGGATTTCTACCTCAACTCCTTGCACCACATCTCGTTCACAACAACTTATACAAAGAATATACTACACAGCTGGTGCTGTCTGTATTAGAAATGTGCTCTGTCATACCAGAGACTTCACAGCAACAAGCAAAGTAAATATATTTATTCCTAAACACTTTTCTTCTAAAATACTTATGTCCAGGTGTCACACAAGACAGCAGGAAATTCCTGTTAACTTGAATGACAAAGCAGGAATCTTTAACATTGTAAAGGCTCAATCTTAGACCGTATTCAAATATTTAGATACATGATTCAAGGGCAAGTGAAGAGCATACAGCTAAACGTAGGCTCCAAACCTAAAAACTGCTCACTGGCACTATCCTGCAACATATTTTTATCACTCATTTAGCTACAAAGGTATTTTTGAGAACAGAAAAATTAAAACACATTACAAAAGCACAGGTAACTCATTCTCCTCCAGCCCAGGACAGACATTTATGGAACCATAGAACGGCTTGTGTGGAAAGGGAGCCCAAGGGTCATCAAGTTCCAACCCCCCCACCAACAGCCATCTAATTCACTTATTCAAAAACTTATTCTATCACTTGGATACTACAGTGAAATGGAATAATTTAAGTTCTTTTAAATACATAAGTACACAAACCTACCTCATTACCTAACAACATTTTAGATAAATCTGCATTAACCAGAAAACCTAGCAATCCAGCACTCACATGTAGAGAGAGGTATCCAGGGCATGATAGATAAAGCATCATTTGGTCTGTCCTTCTATTTCCTTTAATTCAAGAGGAGCCTAGAGGACTCAAATGAATAGATGACTGCATTTTGGGTTTTTAAAGCATGGCTGTTGATCAATCATACTGGTGCAGATGGTCAGGTTTTCAGGTTTTTTTGTTTGTTTGTTTTTTACAAATGGGCAGCACTCCAAAATCAACAAGACAAAAGGCTTCCACAACTAAACAAAAACAACTGCTTTGTAAAGAAAATGAAAAAGGTATGAAGAGATGAATAGAGGCACTGCTACATGCAGATATACATTCCATCTGTGAAGTTGTGTTTTAAAAGAACATCAGTGTACCCAATTCTTCGTGAAATGCCTATCAAACACACAGATGTGCACACATCTTTGCTGTAAGTACAGCACGTAAACAGCTACCTATCAAGAGATTTTCACTCCTGCACTCGCCCTGTGGACATGGCCCTGTGACCAGCCTCAATATTCCCAACCACTTAACATATACATAGCTCCCATTAAAGATTATCATTAAAGATTACTACACCAGTAAAGAAAAATTACTACATCAGAATGAACATCAGCATTTATCACTCCTTCATATAAATCGAGTTGCCTGAAATATCCTTGGTGTAGTGATGGAACATACTACTCAAAACTCTGGTTACCCAGGGCTTGATGTTGGACAGAACATCACTTTTCACTGAGTGAATGACTTAAAACAATAACAATTAGATTGGTATGATTTGTAGTCATTGATTTAATACACTTTCTTCAGAAGCAAATGCCATGTAGCAGATATAACGCTATCATTCTCCAGACAAATAAACCATAAGCACCAAGCAAGCTTATAAACAGCAGTCATAGGGTTAAAGGATTCTTGTTTAGTTCTTTGCACGCAAGTTTTAATTCATTCTACTGAGCATCTGAGTAACTGCAGCACAATTTTAATAATGTATGTGTTTGTATGTGGTTTCATGCAGCCCTGTTTTAGCTCAGCTCTACACTCCTAAAACTATGCAGTTGTCTCCTGTTTAGTATTTGACTTCCCCCCTGCCATTATTACATTATTTTTGTCCTAAAAAAATTAGTGATGGCTGTTTTGTGTTGTTGGCTTGTTTTTAACGAATCCCTTTTAAACTTGGCTGTTTCAGAAAGAAGAATCTGACAAGAGGGTTTCATACATCCGTATAATTCTTATCCCTGCGCTCTGCAGACCCATTATTTGACAGCTGTATCACTCTCATCCAGAGAAACACTCTGAAAATGCAGACGCTGTCTGGCGCCAGGTGCACTGCAGTTATGAATCCCAGAATCACTGGGATGGCAGGCAGGATGTTCCATTATTCTAATGCAATCCCTTGCTGCTCTTGGATTCTGGTTAGAAAAGCCTAGCAGGCTCACTTGAGCAACACTTACACACTGCTTTCTTACTCAAGCATGTTTCTTCTTCCTAGGCTTTGAAGAACAGAAAAGTACATCACATTCAATAATCAACAACTAAGGATATAGAGCAAAATTCTAAATCTTTGGTCTGTACTGCAAAAAAATGACATTTCTATTTTGAATATCCTTAAAGTTAGTTACAGTACAAAATAACAGACCATGTCACCAGCAGCTGATCAACGTGTCTTGTCCTCGTTGGGTCACTCAGTGTTCACTTTTATAGCTGCAGTACTCAGCAGAGCATCTTCAGAAACCTTCCAAAAAATGTTTCACAAAATCATTCCAGACCTACTGTCCAAACACTCCAAGTTCTTGTTCTGATCCATTTTTAAAATGGAGCTGTTCCCACACAGTGGCACATGCAAGATCAGAATAAGGAAGTCCATTCCCATAAGGAGAAAAAGTAATTCATTTTCTAGGTTAGAATGGAAATTCTAACTGATGTTAATACATCAGGAGGAAACACTAACACACAGAAAAATGGTTCCACAAAGCAGAGGCTGCTGTTTCAAAGCTTTTGCCCCACAGACTTCAGCATTCCTATCAACTAAGACTGCTACAACTATCACTGTAGAAAGAGATAACAAAACTCCCATCCTGGACTGGACATGGTAAATCAGCAGGTGATCTGGAACATGAAATTTCTCCAAATAGAAAAATTCCTTATATCGTAAGTTATTTATTTGCTTCCCTTTGCATAAAGAAAACAAAACCAGATGAGATAAAAATAAATTACAGCTTTTGTTATTTTTGGCACATGTATGAACTTGGATAATACTCAGTAACCCAGGAGACTGCAGACATCTGTTAAATTCATGCCATCAGTATAAAGTAAGTAGTGACAACCTCACCCACTCCAGGTGAGGTCACCACCACGTACCATGAGAACAGCTGGCTGTGGAGGTTTTGAGACACCAACTGCCAACCAAAGAGCAGGGCCTGACCTCAGCCTAACTGCACACAGACTGGACATCCATCAGCAGGTGCTTCTCTGGGGCTGGAACATAATGAAAGCCCACACCCAAAAGGGCTAAGTTGCAACTCAAAGTCTGCCAAAGGTTTCTGTTAAGTTGATTGTTCAGTCAAGACAACAAATTTGTTAAAAATAACCACTGATTTGTCTCAGCATTTAAATAGGAACAGGCTATTTTTCTGAGAGACTGTGAAGTGCATGCAAATGTCTGAAAGACTCAGCTTTTGCTCTGAGAATGATTAATCCTATGCAGCTGTTCTCCTGGAATATTTTCAAATGTGTTCAATAAACCTTAAAGATTTGTTACAGAGTGGTGACAGAATTATTTTGCATGACTAACTTCACATTTTCATGAACTGTGAAAGCTTAAACTTGGAGAGAAGATAGCTTTTACTGATTTGGATGATTAATAAGTAAGAAAGTTTTAAACAGAGAGCACCACTACCCCATTACTTGCTCTGTTAGTTATTCCTGCCTCAAGAAGCTTATTTTCCAAGGACAAATGCATAACATGCTCACTGTCCTTCAGGACCTGATATATTTGTCTTACTGTTTTGTTTTAAACGTAAATTCATAATGCATGAGAAAAGGTAAAGAAAAAACCTGAATTAGCATACTTTTCTCTAGATAATATATCTGATACTAACTACTTTTTCTAGATATTAAATGCTACTTGTAACATTTTCAACAGCATTCTCATAATTCAGCAGACTGCCATGTGTTGCTCCCTTGTAAGTTGGCACTTCTGAAGAACTACGCAGTTGCTGAATAAGGCTGGATTTGGAGATGCTATTGAAAAGCTCTTCCTGAATTGCAGCCTTATTCAGCAGTAGAAATACATAGTTCAAACTTCCCATTTATTTCTGGCTCTCACATTTCTACTGGTAATCACAACAAACCATCTGCTTCCAAAAGCTTCACCCCCTCATTCCAAAACAATCTCCAGTTTTCTGTCTAACAGGCGATAAATAAAGGATTTCTTTTAACAATTCCTTTAACTTCATGTCTTGGGACTGGGTTTCATTCTAACTGCTGACCATCACGCTCCATCAGCAACATGGAGCCAGAAAAAGATGTGAAGTGAGAAGGAAGAACTCAAACTGCCTCTTTAGCTCTGGAGAGCACAGTTTTGACATTACCATGCTTTCTGTCATTGAGATAAGACTTCTTCTAAGCATCTACAAGCTTTCCTAATTGAAAAATCCAGGAAAAATCAAGGTCTTGGCACAATTCTCTGGTGACTGCTCTGCTTCAAGAATGGGGTACACAATCTGATGACTACTGCAGTTAAAACTGCTTATTTCTACACGTATCCTCAATGGCAGGAATATTTTATAGCAGCATACGTTTGATTCCCAAGTTATCTCTCTAACAAGTGCGTGCTGTAAAATCTGACCACTATTATTCCATCACAGATTGGAAAATGATTTCAGAAGATGCAGATAACCAAAGAACACGATTTTAAACGACAATGTGTATCTGCTTCAAAGAGCTCAAAGCCTGAAGAACGTTCATAGAAAAGCCCTAGCAATAACACGGTTAAGTGCAGCTCAAGAACAGACCCCAGACAGCTCCTGCTGATTTCTTCACTTATCCAAAAAAACCAACGACGCACAGTGCCTCAATTGCAATTATTCCTTTACAGCTGAACTGCTACCCCTGATGTGCAACATCGTACAAAGGCTCCACTACATATGAAAATGCATATGGAACTTAAAATGGTTCTGGAAAACAACGAGGACCAAAATACTCTTTATGATTACTTGATCAAAACATTTCATCGTTTTGCAATGTCTTTGATTAAAAATAATTAAAGTAATCAGGTAAACACTAAAATGGAAATAATTCAATTACGTGTAAAGTATTATATTGCATTCAAATGCATTTAATTATCTCAGCAAAACTAGAATATTTTTGAATTTTAAAATACCACTACTCTACACTGCTTTACATCTCTGGATATGAAGAATTTTTCATTTCACAGGAATGACTTCAGACTAGGCTGTGTTGCCCTCTAGATGTTCCTTCACTGGCCTTTAGAGGAGATGAATCATTTCATTATCTAATTCAGACAACCTCACGAGATTCATATGTAACATTAATAAGAGGAGAATTAAAAAATGAAGCAAAACTTTTTGCTCTTTCATGATTCTCATTTCTCTAAATGACAATGCAATCTTGTTTCCCTACTGCAGAACAGTAAGTCCTTGGCATGAGGTTCAATTATATCACCTGAAATCTTTATGGTTAAAAAAGTTTTCACCTGGCAATAGAGCAAGACTTGCACCGAATGCTGAAACTTAGTTCTAGCGTGATCCTATCACGAAATAAAACCTCTTCAGACAAAGTGCTTAACGTTTTGGATAGCCATTTTTCAGGCACCTGAAGCCGGAATCTCCAGACACACCGTTACTGACCGCTGAGTGGCAGTATAAGGAAAACAATGCCAAAACCAAAGTGAAAATCCATGCGGCCTTCCACTGAATCTATACTGTCACAAAAACTGCCTGATCATTTACTCAGACTATCCCTGTTAGGAAATGTGTGTTTTATCAGAGAATACACGCTGGTGTACCGGACTGTGCCCTGGTCATGTTAGCTGATTACACTATTGCATATATGAAAAGAGGATTCTCCATCTGCACCTCAAATACATGCTATGATTAAGAAAACAAAACCTGTAGGATTCTTTAAGAAAATTCTGAGAAAGCTTGTGGCTTTCTGTTAGAATAATAGGGCTTCACCCTAAAAGCTGAAGGCCGATAAATCAGTGTGTCAGTAAGATGGATACTGTGAAAACAAAACAGCATTCAATACCAAGTGAATATCAAAAATTAAGAAACAATAAAAAAGAAAATAAACTTTCCTGTGGAAAGTTCTGGAACTGAGGAACATCAATAGTATTAATCATGAGCCATACAACTACAGTAAAAATCACTGCCTGAAAATTACTAATTAGCTGTATTAAACACCTGAAACCTACAGCAGGCTTCAGATATGTATAAAAAATAAGTGAAAAGAAACCTTCAGTCAAGCTAATAGCTAAGTACTTATTTTACACAAGGCTTATTCATGGAGACTGAAAAAGACACAACAGACTACCATTCAAAATCTAGCAGCAGCTGTTCACCTACCTTCTATGATCAACTGAAGCTACAAAGAAAAGCAAAACACAATGGGATGACATACTAGTATCACCAAAAGGATTTCAAATACAATCTCACAGTTCTTCAGCTGGCAACTTCCCTCTGCTCACTAAGTACTCCATTGTACAGAGCAATAGTAGATAAAGCAGCATGATAGGAAGCTTTAAAAAAAAAAAAAAAAAAGGACATAGAGTGCAAAAATATTTCTCACTTGCAAACAGAAAATTTGGGGAAAAAAAAAAAAAAAGTTAAATGTGAAAGCAAGGAAGAGAGGCTGTACTGCACTGTGTGCAGGAAGGTGGCAACAGATGGATGAGTGCAGAAGTCCATAGTCCAGAAAGATGAAAGCAAAACAGAAGACTCTTTCAGGATTCAGTATTTCTGCTTTCCTCCTTTCATGCTGCTTCTTAAGATGTGGTTTCAAGTGCAACTTAAATCCCTCTGAACCCATGCTCACATCTGCCTGCCCCTGCCCTTTTTCATGTCACCACTAGCCATCACGGGTACGTGGCACGTCAGAACAAGTTGCTGATACAGCTGAAAGTTAATTTGTTTTCCTCCTTCTGCCACCTGCACTGCTAGCAACAACACAAAGACAGCAGCACAGTCATTCCTGGGGATGAGAGGAAAAGATGAGATTGCCCTTTTCAGCAGCAGCTGCAGGCTGCTGGCGTGATTTATGATAGTAAACTTGAGAAAGTAAGATCATCGAATAACCACATTTTTCTAATCTTTCCTATTACTCTGAATTATGAGAAACCTGAAACACCCTTAGAGGAGCTGCAATCGAGTACAACACACGCTGCCAAGTACCAGGAGGCAGTCTTCCAAGACTAGCAGTTCTGTACATTCACAAACTTCCTATTTAAGTGCTGAATACCTGCTGCACGTCCTCTCTGTGGAGTTAATGAAGCAACAGCCGCGATAGGACTGAATCACAGTGTAATACTTTGCGTACAGTGCGTTGTAAAACACGAAGCCGAGGCACAATATTGATGCCATCAGGAAAAAAAAAAAAATTAATGTAACACAATTATCGCAACAATGACTCTTCGGGGAAAGTAATAAAGGACAGCAGAAGCAACAGAAGAGAAAGCCAAACGCTATCCCTGATGCCCGAGGGAGCCGCCCCTCAGTGCTAACATGGCGCCGTGTGCCCGCAGCACAGTGCGCCACCTGGCGGGCACAGTGCGCCACCTGGCGGGCAGCGCTCAGTGATGACCTTGCGGTCCTCGAGGCCGCCCCCTCCAGCCCCAGGCGCACACACACCTGAGTCAAACCCCGCAATTCTTCCAATTCCCTTCCTCAGCACTGCACCTCTACAGCCTACTTGCCCCTTGCCGCAGTGTTAAACTTACCGGCGATGTGGTCACAGAGCCTCCCTCCTACCGACGGCTCTGAGGATGTTCTCTGTTAGGAAGTTTCCGGGCGCGGCTTTCCTGAGGCAAGGACTGGGAGATCATTCCAGAAGGATGCTCCTGGGAGTTCGTGACAGCCTATGGACATCTCTAAATGCAGAAG
Organism: Odontophorus gujanensis; assembly: GCA_013399175.1. Taxonomy (NCBI): domain Eukaryota; kingdom Metazoa; phylum Chordata; class Aves; order Galliformes; family Odontophoridae; genus Odontophorus; species Odontophorus gujanensis. Next base: position 443,562 of record VXAB01008518.1, read on the forward strand.
GGAACGTTGTACAGTGGCACACGGCAGAACAAAGGAAGGACCTCAACTCGTGTTTTTAACAAATAATTCTGTTTTCTGTATGACATGCATGGGGTAGCTGCCTTTTAGTTAAGCACATGGCAGTGTCTTTTGAGGAAGCCGCTTGTCACGTGTCACCTCTTTACAAACATCCTTCCAACTTGTAAAAATCCTCTGCAGAGCTGAGAAACAGCATGAAAAAGATGGTAAAGATTAAAGAGTTACCATTAGCTTTCTGGTGTAGTACTGGTAAAGATACTCATGAAATATAACCAAATGGAAGTGAATTGATTCTCATTGCTTTAGTCAAAAAAAAAAAAAAAAAAGCGCACAAAATACCAACATAATTAAATCAATGCAATAGACAACACTGGAGAGCACACAGCGACAGAAAGATCATCGTTAAAATAAAAGTTGTGAAAAACTGCTAGGAAACCAAAAATTTTAACCTGCCACTTTGCCACAAAGAACAGTTTGCAGCTTAATGTTTTCCAGAGATCACCATAACAACTCCATTAAATCATTAGGTCACAGTCAGCAGAAGAGTTATCTATACTTCTGCTTAGTAACAGATCTCTCCTTTTTTTCCCTCTATGCCCTTCTCTTCTTTGGTTCCCTTCCTCAACTACACACTTCTGTTTACCCACCTCTCCCTTAACTTTCCTCTTTCGCACTTTGTTTTAAGCTGCTAAACAAAGGCAGTACATTTTCCTTGATGAATAATTTGATCTAGTACATGATGCCTTATTTTAGCAAATGACAGCACCCTCTGCAGTGTGCACATTCAGTGCCTAAGTACTGGCTGGCTGACAGTCCTCAAAGAAGCTATCCATAGTCAGTCGTTACTGAAAAATATTTGCAGTCAACTTCAGTGCTGTTTGAAGTGTCCTGGGTGATTTGATTACAACTATCAAATGACAGTTTATCAGATTTAAAGATTAGTAGAGGTCTGATGGGATGACAGATAATGAGGGAGAACCAGGCAGTTGCACAGAAAATTTGACATCACTTGAAGAATTAAGACATAGTCAAGCACAATGCTGATGTAAAAGCTGAAGTTACATATTAAAGCAGAAGACATCAAGTTTTAATTATGAGGAGAGAGCCTGTTTCAGGAAATAGCAGCTAAAATACATAAGGGTTAAAATAAACATGCTGCTAAAATATGAATTGTCAAAGCAATGTCACAGCAAATGAAACAAAGAAGGAAAAAAAGCAAGGATAATATGTTCCTCACACAAATAATGAAGTATGGAAGTGGGCCAGATAAACAACTTTTTTTTTTTTTTTACCTGCCTGTAGACCACTGACTAGCAAAACTAGTTTTAAGACACAGGCAGGAGATATACTTTTATTAAAAGTTAAAGTTGTTTCCTGCTAATAAAATATTTAACTATGTGTCTAGCCCAGCAAAATACAGTCAAGTTGTGGCTTGCTTACAATGCACATGCAGCAACCTGGAAAGACAGTATTAAATACTACATTATTCTTTAGTTTCATGGGAGAAAGCGACAAGAATCAGTAGTGGATAGCAGCTTAAGGCAGACAGTTTTAGGAGGGAAAAAAGCCCCAACTTCTCAGTAGTAATTATTGTTATGCATAACAAGATATAATTAAAAACAGTGATTGAAAAACACATTTTTTTTTTGTCATCCAACTAGGTATTGTAGTCAAACAGAAGGGTTCTGACTTGTTCAAGAGAGATGTCATGACCTTCCTTATAAAAACTCTAAGATAGATGAGCTAATAATTTCTTCTAGACTTAACATCTGATTTTATTTTTTTTAGTCCCACATGAGCTCTATGGAAATAAAACCAGTTCTCAAGAAAATCTTCCATCAACATCTTCCTTCCCTTCATCAGCAGCTGCAGGCAGCACAGATTTAACGGCTTGTAAAAAAGAACCCACATTTTTTCTTTGCATTACTTAATGTGTATTGCATATAACAACGCTCTGGGACCTCCTTGCTCTGCTTGTGTTGCAGAGACAGCAAGCATCTGGCACAGAGACCTTGGGAGAGCCACAGGTGGCCAAGAGCAGATTCATTTGCCTAGAATTTCTAGAGTTAGGAACCTCTGACAGCTGAAAATCTGCTCTGACAGAAGAACTTCGAGATATGTGCAGGAACTGCTTCTCAGCATCGCTTAGAAATTGGACATTTTATTCAACAAAGGCTTCCAAGTCATGTAGGTTTTGTGATTTTAAGAACCCATCTATGTAAATCATAAATTCTGTTTTATTTTCATTCTCCTGGCTTTCTTCCTGCCATTCCTCAACTGTTCTGGTAATAGAAGGAGGAACACCTCCAAATGAGCCTGGAGGTGTCAGTTTTGTCATCCTTTAGTTCAGAAAAGGAACAGAAGAAAAGGGAGTTTCTCAAGAACAAAAGAAAACAAATAATTGAAAAAACTTTTGAATTCCAGGAACTGGCAGCATAAGTGAGAAGAACTAAGAGGACATGCTTTTGTAGTAGGAGATGGAGTATCTGGCTAAAAGCTAAGATGCTAACTGAAAGCGAGTAAAACTGTACAATTTGAAATAAAAGATGATATACAGATGTCAAGACACCCTAAACACTCCAGCCTAAGCTGAATAAAAGAAAAAAGTGTTCCTAGCAGGAGTGAATTTATAGGCAGAGATAATATCTTCAATGAGAGTAATGCAATACCGTAAAAAAATACAAACCTTCAGGGTATGTAGGCTGAAGCTTTGATCTTCAAGTCAAAACACAACTTGAAACTAGTGATACAAGTTTAATTCATGCAAATTAATCAATGACACCATCAAAGAAGTTTGTAGACTAAACTGTAGAGGATGAAGAATCTGAAAAGCAGAAACTTGCTAAGTCATTAGGTCCTACTAGAAAGGGGAAAGGTATGTTTTGTTTGTTAGAAAATAGAAATTGATGGAGGCTCAGGAAGATTAAAAACTATAACACATATATTACTGACTATAATTTCTGTGTAGAAGTATAATTTCTTTAATCTCCTTGTCTCCTGCATTGTAACCATTAATTATACTAATCAAGTTTAAACAGTTCTTAATCTGAGTTTAACTTTAAATTCTTATTTGTATTTCAGTAGTAAGAACCATTTCTGAGTTTGAAAGTTTGCCTATTCCTTTCTATTCCTTTGCAATTCAAGTGGGTCTCATAAAAGATGTTATTTCTTCCTATAGATTGAACAACACAGAGGTCCAATAAAGAAAGTCTCAACAAAGAAGTGTTTTTAAGTAAGTAAATTCCAAAAAGAGGAAGCAAATAACAAATAGTGCAAGAGTAACATAAGAAACTAGGATCTCCAGACCTCTGCTTTCCAGTTCAGATTAAGCAGGAAGCTGAAGGTCATGGCTTTCACACGCAGAAAGAACTTTTTGAGATGCAACTACTGAAGCAGGAGGTGGGAACTAGATGATCCTTAAGGCCCCTTCCAACCCAAGCCATTCTCTGGTTTTATGATACAACTCAGCTCTCCACTCAACTCACGTTTAAAGTCATCCCTAAGAGGGAAACTAAGCAAGGTTAGGATAAGGGACAGTAAGCACTGTCTCTTTAGCTCTTGGCAAGGAATACCAGGGGGAGTATTTATTAGTTTATGTCATATGCCAGTGCTATTGGAGCTAATGCATTCGTCACTGGCAATCCAAAATCTGTTGCAATTGTTGCTTCAATAAAGCATTTATTTTAAATGTTTGGGAATCTGCCCCTGTGAAAGTCCTTGGGTGGACTCTGTCAAGCAAACAGCAAAGCTTTAACACAACAAGGACCAGAATGCAAATCTGCATCTACCCGTGTGCCCTGTGATGTCACTGGAGAGTCACAGTCACCCCGTAACCTCACAATAGGGCGAGTGCCTATGAACCCCAGG
>VXAB01008518.1:447578-472683 GCA_013399175.1 Odontophorus gujanensis
CGGCGCAGCCCCTCCAGACCTCCCCGCCAGCTCGTCCGCAGCCTCTCCTGGCAGTGGGAGCTGAATGGGAGCAGCCGGTTCCGGCCATCGTGGGACATCGGGGAGGCCGAACGGCTGAGACTGCTCCAAGAGGAGCAGTGGGGCTCCGGGGACCACGCACGGGCCCGCACCAGGCCCCGCTTCTGAGCGGGCGGCCCGAGCTCACCTGGGGACAGCACGGGAATGGGAAAGCGCTGGCGGGGAGAAGGCTGAGGCACTGCACAGCTCTTCTGCCTCAGCTCTACGGACATCGCCTCCCCGCACTGTGTCAGTAGAAGCGCTGCCAGCGGCTCGAGCTCATCGCTCCATTCCCCTCTGCTCAGCCCCGGTGAGACCCAGCGTCCAGGTCTGGGCTCCTCATTACAGCAGAGACCTGGGTGCATTGGAAGGAGCCCAATGAACAGCAGAGAAAGAGAAGCTGTGGGGAGGGAAACTTGGAATTGTCAATAAATTATGGGAAATCCCTAAATTGGTGGTAGAGCAGTTACTTCTATTTCCTTTTGAGAGATTAAATATAAACTCAACCTGGATCCTGATGTAATCAGACTGCAGGGAATGGGGAAAGCCTTAACTTGTTTCATCAACTAGATGATCTTTGTAGTCCCTTCCCACCTAAGCCATTCTGTGATTCTGTGAAATTAGTCTGATTCCCAAATATCAGTGGAAGTGAAAAACCACAATATTACTACAAAATAATAATGAATTAATTCGATTCACAAAAACTTAGGGACAAAAAAAAAAAAAAAACAGGAAAAAATGTCAAGTCATACTTCAGGGCTAACATGATTCCTTATTACAGACTAGGAGGCAGCTGGTATGTCACATAGCACCTATTTACAACATTTCTAAAGGTTAACACATGTGCTGGTTTCAGAGATGCTGCATTAGACTCATGGAAAATAAGCTGTGATAAGTGCAACGTATGTTTCTTTCAGCCAAAGTCGCATGTACTGTGGCATGAGTTTACTGAAAGAGCCAAACACAATGCTGTCCACGGTTCAGTACTGTTAGCAATGAGTCAGCCAATACTGGAAATAAGCCTGCTCCTACCAACAACAGTCATGGAAAGAAATTCCTGTTCTGCTATGCCAGCCACAAATGAGTCAACAAATTCATAACATAACATAGCTGGTGCCAGTGACTGCGACTGGAAATGTGCACAGTGTATGTCTGCTTCACAACAGCATCTCAGAAGGAATTAGAGCACTACACAGACAACAATGGTCCTTAATACACAGGGAAAAGAACCCATAGACACATGAATGATTAGAAATTGAAAAAAAACGTCAGCTGTTTTGGATGATCACACAGAGAAACAACGAAAAATAAAACTTGGCAGAACACAGATTTCAACTTAGATGTTCTAGAAACCTATTTAACAACCTTCGTTTTTTTAGGAGGGCATATTTATGCAGATAGATAACAGAACTTGGTAAGCATTTCAATAGCTGCAGCAGCTGATGCCAGGCTTTGCTTTACCCAGGTAGTTTGGTTTTGTTTTGTCCCATCTCTAAACAAGACCTGATAGAATACTTAACTCAGCAGGATTCATATCCTTTTAATTCCCATGAATTAGATGCAGTTGTAATTTATCTATAAATAAAGCAAAGCTCCATCCCTCAAAATAATGCCAGAGGAACCTCTGCTGTGCTTGAGGAGTCACTTCCAAAAGCATACATCAGAATTCTGGCCACATGTTCATATTTTGTTATAAGAGAAGCAGTAAACTTGCCAAACTGATTTTCTCAGTGAAGAGTAAACAGGTAGAAACATTCCACAATTAAAAGCATGCATTGGTTTCCCAGGTATGTATGAACAAGACACAAGTGAATTTTTTTTTGTATATTTTGGACTTTCACATTTTTTGTATATATCGGACATTCACAGGGGCAGTTTCCCAAACATTTAAACATTTTGGTCTCTGAATATTTTTTTTATATAATGTGAACATTGTGCTCATTATAAGACTGCAATTTTAGGTGAAGCTGCCATTTACTGTGCATTTATTTGCCTAGTATTTAAACTAGTTTGAGCACCCACACGTTTCTGCAGTTATAGCAATAATGACAGAGCAGCTGTGCTCTGTGCCTAGAAGTTAATTCCTTAAGTTCCAGTACGTGGAACAAGGTGTGACTTCTCATGACAGCAGAGAATCCAGAATCCTTCAGAGGCTGAAGGCACACGCAGTCAGCGCAGGGGCTTCATAATGTTATAGCTGTGCAATTCAGGGAGGAAAAGGATGCTTAAACTTTAAACATCAATGGTAAATATCTGGTGATGACAGAAGCATGAACAGCCTTCCTTGAGTTTTACTTGTGCCCCATAGCGAGGCTAAAAGAAGAGATGGAAACATAGCACTACTTGCTGTTGCATTTGGAAAAACCTTACAGCAGTGCTTTTCTCTAGAGCTTTGCCCCCCCCACACACACATTCCTATTTGCTCTATGTACCTGCAGTTGGGTGCTGCTCTGCTTTGTGCCAGATGCTTCCAAACACCTTATTTTAAGCAGTGCCTGTGAAACACTGCAGTTCTTCTCTGAAGGAACCATTGCAATCTAAATAAAAAAAAGGGGGAGCGAGGCAGTTCATTCTGGCCACTACACGCTGTCTATTTCTCATGGCTCTGTATCTACAAAGAACATTTCCTAAGGATTTTTTGTTTCTGTTTTTTAGTATTTTTTTTTTAATCAAGCAAACAAAACGTTTCCACTTCATGATCACCAGACGTTTTCTCATGAGATAAACAAAAATGAATAAAGGCTCTAAATTATCTAAAGTATGCAGAATTAAAACCACGGTGAGGTTTATAAACTGTGTTTTTGAAAATCACTGCTGCAGAGCCCAGCAGCCCAGCTTCCCCTTGGAGTATCACGCCCTGTCTCAACTAGACACCATTTTTTCGTTTAACTTTCTCAAAACATTCACCTAACTGCACTTTTCCAGTATGTTTTTCCAAATTAGAAAAACTTCTGCAGAAACCATCTGCTTGACATTGCTTACATATAATAAAATATCACCCAGTGTATTGGAAATGTTTGGGGGTCTTTACATGGGAACCAAAATCAGCATGCTGACTCAGGCAGATCTCCCACTGATGTCAGTGGGAACTGTACCTGAATGAGCACTGCTGGAACCGATACACAGTTTGCTGTTGTAGTGATTGCTGCTGAGTGACACGAGAATGTATGGTTATAGTTTAGTAATACCAACTGTATAGGAGATGAGGAGGAATTTTTTTTGGCATCTTGGGCTTGCAGCTTTTTTATAATCATCAGAAACACTCAAATGATTCCCACAAATCTGTTTCCATAAGAGCTTCAAGTGAACACTGAGAAACCGTTGTGAAGTTAGAATCCAGCTCAACAGAAACAGTTTCAGTGAATTCATTAGGATAAAAACATGGAATGCCAGAATACTACATATACAGTCTAGAACTCAGTGTTGCAATCCCTCTACAGATTGTATTATATTACCTCTGGATGAATGCAGAGATTTCAGTATATTTTCCTTGCTCCAATCTAAGAAGAAACAACGCCTTCACAGTACTGGTTTCGTCAGACCAGTAGGAACATGCCTACATCAGTTGCTGTTCTAAAGGACAACAGCTTGTCAAACTGGACTCCAAACTTAGGTGTTACGAAGTTACAGCTTTACTAAGTCTAAAAGTTGAGTTCCACAAATGGTCACTGAGGTTATAGATCTTGTGAACCATGATCTTGAAAGCAACACCTCTAGGTAGATAAATCCAGCTCCCTCCTCTACAACACCTGCAGAATGATAAAGAAAGAAACGTGTGGAAAATAATGAAGAGAAACTGACTGTGTATCCACAGTCTTTGCCACAGTCTTAAGGTAAGGGACTTTGTATCTTCAACACTTTCTAGGAAGGGACCATATTAAAGGTCAAATGGTAGGTGAAATAATTCCTATTGCCACCCACTAATTAGCATTTAACCATCACAAAGGAGACAACTTGGTTACAGTTCCTAGGTACATGCTTTTTTATTTTGAATTACACAAAAAAGATTCAAATACTTTGCTATAAATAGTTTCTATTACTCTTGGTCTATCAGTCATAGGAAGACTTCCAGACCATGACCAGAAAAGCTATGCTCTTCTCGCACAGAGGCAAGGACATAAAAGCTGGAAGTCACTGCACCTACTGCCCAAGTTTCCTCGTGTGATGAAAGCTGAAGTGGTTGTAAATTAAAAACACAGAAACAAGAGAGCTCTTAAAGCAAATGTGGAAGTAGTACAGCATTATAACAAGCAGTCATCCTCTCTGTTAGATATGTCAGAGGGTGGACTTCTTGGTAGGTATGGTAACTTACCACAACTGGGCTTCCAGGATAGAAAGACTGAAGTTTCAACTGCATCATAATTTAGCATTTGACCTCTGTTTTGGGAGAAAGCCAGTGTACCAGCACTTTGTAAATTATTGCTCAAACCACTTCAGAAGGAGACAGTTGACAATGTTTGCATTCCAGTAAGATGAGCCTTGAGAATTGATGGGAAGAGCACACCCAGGCTGGAATTCAGCAAATCAGAGAGCACGCTGTTTTGATACTTCTTCTGGAGGTATTCTGACTTAGTCTCACCAGTTATCTCAGTCTTAGCTATACTGACAGACACTCTGGCTTCCATACAGCCTTCTTGGAAGATATCTATTTGGAAAGGTATGTTTAGCATGAACACTGGCACTCCTCCCTGGCATATCCTCCTGTATAAGATTTCTGCAGACTAAGAAAACTAAAAAAACGAAGATTTTGAACCTCCCAGAACAGGGCCCTAATCCAATGTGAGGGGGCGTATCTACCATCCACAGCATCACAAAGCACAGCAGTAACAGAATCAAGCTCGTACTCTTGGATGGCAGTTACACATTTAGAAAAAAAAAAATGTTTGGAAGTTAAATTAAGAACATTCAATATAGGGAAGGAGGTACCATCTGGAGTCTGAATCCTACTGTAAAATAACTGGGCTAATTAACATACAGAGGCACCATTCATTTTCTCGCAGTATCAGTTCCCACATTACTGTCACATTAAAAGGCTGTTAACTTGGGCCAAGATGAAGAACAGAGGATAAGAACAATTCCACCGTTGCATCACTGTAGTTATTCAAAGGAACCTGAAGTCCAGTTACAGACACTAAAACACTGATTTTAGGAAAGGTGGAAAAAAGAGGTGTACCATGATTAGTACACCATTCCTGAACAGCTGCTTACCTGGCTTATGAAAGATCACCTGACACTGCTCTGTCTTTCATTTTGGGTGAGTTGTTATACATTTGTATCACCTTCTTCCTTTGTACCTAGTAAAACAAAAGGTTCAAATCATAAGCAAAGCAAATGGGAAAAATATGCAACCTAGACCATAGCTATAATTTCTTCCCCTTTGCAAAGCAAAAGAAAGAAATATAGCATGCACTTCTCATCCCAAGTGAAAGCAAGCCCAAATGTAAATCAGCACTGAAATAGTCATCAACTTGCATAGTTAAGCCCAGGAGAAGCAAATCTTTGTTATTTCATTTTTGACATTGCTACATTATCTTGCTCTTGGTGCTTCTAGTCTTGCTCCTGTTGCTGTATTTTTACCTCAGGTTTCCCTTTTCAGATTGAATTTGTAATTGGGATGACTGACAGCAGGACAACCATCTCCATGTCAGTGTATTTGCCTGTATCACACACACATTCAAACATCAAGTTACCACAATCACTGCATCTCAAAGTGAAACTTAGCACATAAGTCAGGTGTTGGTTAGAGGAGCCTGGCCTTAAAAACATTAAGACTTGAGTACAACCATATTCAAAGTGAGTGAGATAAATCAGGAACAGGACATTGCCTGCAGTATCATCATCTTCACTCCCACATGAACCCAAAGAAGCAATTCCAAAACAGTGCTGGACACAAACACAAAGCTGCAGGAGGAGCTGAACTTCAACTCTGCATGCACTGCTGTGTTATTTAACACTTCATTAAAGAAGACATGAGTTTTATTTTGGACAGTAGACTTTATTAGAAATTTTCTCTTCATTTGTCAGTAAATTCACATTAAAATATGCTGAAGGCAGCTCAGTCTAAACATTTGACATCCTGCCATAACAACTTCCAGTTTAAAAACTAGATAACTGATCAGGCTGATAATTTGAAACATGTAAGAAATGCAAATAGAAAGCAGCATCTTTAAAATGGGATGAGCCTGAAAAATTAATAACATTTCAGGTAAAGCTGGGAAATTAAAAAAAAAACAAAAAACCACACAACAAAATCAGTAACCCCAAGATGGGAAACAATTAAATGAGAACTCCACAGATTCTAAACAGATAAATAAACATTATAGCCACGCATACATTAAGAAGAGAATCAAGTATTTAGAGTTCATACCACATAAAAATTATAAATTTGCTCAAATAAAAAAGTGACAAGATTTCTAAAATATGAGCATCCTAAATTCTTGGGATAGTGAGCACTTCGCTATAGACTGCAGAACTTTGGAGGGACTAGACTTGGTCTTGAAAGCAATGGACTGCATCTTACTTACCTTGTCAAAAAATGGACTGTTCAGACACATCTATCAGTTTTTCCTTTATGCTTTAAAATCACACATTCTTCTAGACAATCTGCTTGCTTGCTTCTTTTGCTCATTCCCCTAATGTCAGAGCTTTCAGATGCTATCAGCTGATTATGTTGGGTGCAGAACACTCAGAGCTCTTAACAACTCTGGACACCAAAGGTCAGATTGAAGCATTTTTCAAGTTTTCCTTTGCTAATTGATTATAGCTATTGGGGTGGAGTATAGGAGAGAGAAAGAAAGAAAGAAAGAAAAAAAAAAAAGCAAACAACACAAACAGTATTGAAGAATGCTCTGTCCTGCATGACCGGGGATCTTGCAGGTCAGATTTTCTATTGGCATTTACTAGAGGCATCAACAATAAACCAATATGTGACAGCTTAGGATAATGGCTTTCAGGACTGTAAACACAACAGACAACAGATAACAAATGAATCTTGATCAAATCAATGTTTTCACATTCCTTAGTAGTCCCCCACAGTGATCTGCTTTCACTGATTCAGAAAAAAATATATATATTAAAAATTAAATAACACTTAAATGTCCTGCACGAAAATTTATATTTCGCTGTAAACAATTTTCTGCTATTTGCATTGATGTAGTCCAACGTGAGGCCAGAGGGTTCTAGACGTCTTATTGATACTGTAAATAGTTTTTCAGAGACAGAGGCAAAGGTAGAGTTTCTATGTCATGCAGGCGGTCTCTGCCAAGAGCAAAACGAATTGATCTTCGGCACAAGTCCATTAAAGGCAGCGGTTCCGCTGAAGAAAAAAAAAGATACAGTTAATTCATCAGCATCTCCACTTACAGTCTGCGTTATTATTAACATAGATTCTGTACTGTGTTAAGCAGTGGCAAAGATAATAATGGTGTTGTGGAAAACCTGTCAACCGTGAGGTAACCGCAAACATTCACAGAAACAAAGAGAGAATTCTGCACATTTCACCCGTAACAACTGACCACCATTTCAGACTGAGCTTCAGCTATAAGGTTTAAATTAACACAGAACCACTTTTCACACTTCCAAAGTTGCAGCACAACAAGTTATTACATTTCCAGATTTCTAAGGAGACAAAGAGGTTCTGCTCTGTAACACAACATTCTGTATGTTGTGTTAACATGAACTAAACTGGCAGCTTCTGACCCCTGCATTCCAGTTCCTTCTGTGCCTGAGGAACTGGAAACGGTACTTAAGGGCAACCAGACTTCTCAGCAAACACTGCTTTTCCTGTGACACTCTCTTAGCCTTTCTTTCTTGGAAATTCACTGGAAGCAAAAAATAAATAAAGGACTTTCAAAAACCTATAGGGAATTTAACCTTTACCCCATGAATAAGCGAGGGGAGGAGAATTCAGCAGACTGGAAGCCACTGTTTGCTCTCATGCAGACACAAATAACCTCAAAACACAGAAACAACTGAAATCCCTGATGGATAGAAGTTAACACTGGAGACCCAAATAGTGACAACAGCATCTCAAACCATCTTAACTCTGTCTCCTTCCTATCCCGAAGTGCAAGTCACAGGGAACTGCAGAAACATCACAGCATTTCCCTTCTGCAGTAATGTGAACATCCTCAGTAACTGTAGGATTTGTGGTGGAAATGTTTTTGCGGCAGGAATGGGAATGAAGCTGTAAAGATTGGCTATGCCCATCTTCAAGAGCAACTTCAACCAGATACAGTTGGTTGCACACATTGCTTTAAAGACTGCAGGAAGCTTTCTGTGTTTATGGGATAAAAACAGTAGTATTTATATCAGTGCTCCCAAAATGTGAGAAAAAAAATCTGTCACATGCCTATATAATAGCGAGAGCCTTGCACGAACTTTAGAGGTTTTTGTTTTTCTACAAGCCCTTAGAATTGCTCGTCTCTCAACGGTTTTGTCAGGAGTTCTTGCGTCCCCCAAATATGCAGGTTTACACATCTAAAAATTAACCTACCAATCCTTCAGTTGGTATCATTTTAAAATCTACTTGAAAACCACAGTCATTAATTACAGAGCACAAAATCCCAGACTTAAGGATCGGTTTTATATACTAAAATTGACACACCACTGATTTCATGGATTATCTGTCACTTATCCCAGCGCCACATTTGATTTGCAGAGTCCACAGTTCATTATGGTGTTTCCAAAAACTGTCCAGGGAAAAAGCCTACAAAGCATTCTGTGGTGTGCTTTAAGCATAAAAAGTGTATTTAGCTTTAAAAACCACTTCTGTGACTCAGAGATGAAGTCCATTTCTTTCTACAATCCATTTCCACTTCACGTAGAATTTTGGCTGTAAAGATTATTTTAGAGAGAGTCCACACATTATAGAAATCAAGTAACATTTTCTATACATTTGTGGTCTTAGTTTTAACTTCTAAGTATCAGAGTTATGAACACTGATGCTTCAGGGATGAAGCTGTGAAATTCATTAACCAGGATTAGGAAGTAGGAGCAAAAATAGCTCACGAGTTCCAGGACACCGAGTACAGCACATATCACAGGTCTTACACTGTAAACAACAATTTTCCAAGTATCTTCCCCAACCCCTGAGGGCCCCATAAAGAAGATATAAAATGAAGACCAACAGTGTTTTAAGCCATTAACTGATCACATGGTCTTTTTTTCTCCTTAACAAAGGAATACACAAAATGCAGCCATCTGTGCAGCCCGGAACAGAGCTAATTCTAAACTTTAAAACACAGCTTAAAGAAAGGTTAAAATATTTTTCAAGTCTGAACTGCTAAGTGAGCCTCTTCTTTCTCACTTCTACTGGGAATTTTGAAATGCTAAAGAAAGTGTCTCCAAGTGTTTGCAACAGCTGCTACATCACAAATACTGAGGGTGTACTGCAGCTCCAAAATTTAACTACACTACCTTTATTTTTCTTTCTATCCAACAGCAATTCAAACAAAAAAAAACAAGAAAACGACAACAAAAAAACACTACAAGTTTGTCCTACACTACAGAGAAGCTATATGTTCTGGGTTGCTGGCTGCAAGAGTTTGCAGAAAAATTGTAATAATAGGATTTTAAGTAAAAACTTCTTGCAGCTGTGAATAGTCCTAAATGACCAGAAGTTAAATTCAGGAAAAGAAATCATATTATGTTTCAAAATAGTTTATATACTTGTAAAGCTGTTTAAAATTAAAGAGTGAAAAGTTTAAGGCAGCGTAACTCAACAGAGGGACAGTTCAACATTTGCTACATGCCTCTGTGCAAATACTCTCCCACCTCACACTTCTACCATGTATTTTACAAGTAAGGATCATTTGGAGAAAGACTTGAGTCTTAGGAATCACAAGTTAGATCCTGAAAATTGGGCCAAGTCGAGGTGGTGGTCTCTGTGTACACTGAGAGGGCAGGAGAAGTTGTGCATAACTCAAAGACTGAGTTCAACTGCCTTCACTGCATGCTCCACAGCAGTGGGAAGTGCACCCCGGCCTCAGCAGCTGGGCAGGACCCTCAGCAGCAACAAACCCTAAATCCACATGGACAGACTCAGCTGGGGACCCTTCCTCAGCACCCAGGGCTGAAAGGGTCCCAGTAGGGCCCCTGCCTCAGAAACTGGCAGGGCAAAGGCCGCAGTACAACTGCCCGGCAGCACAGACCTAAGTGGTAATTTCAGAGATGTTTTGAGGTTCTCCGGGTGCTGTTTGCTGGTGTCCCAGATGGGTGCTAAGCCCAGGCTCTGCCATAACTGCACGCTGGTGCTGACCATTCATCAGCTGTGTCACTTCCTCTGCTGGAGCATGCTGACAGGGAACTGGGCTGACATCAGCACTACTGGTGGGGAACTGGATGGTGGTGAGGAGGTTGCTCATCATCAGCTTTAACATGCAAACACTCACATACAAACACAAAAACTGCTTTAGATTTTCATGGAAGTTCAGTTTGAGATAAAAGCGTGACAATGAAAAGTTCAGCTATCTTGAGCATACAAAGCTGTGCACTTCACCTAAAACACACACACGCAGACCTCATGTATCCAAAATACTCAACAGTATATATGAGAATATACTGATATGCAAGGGATAGCAAAATGGATATTCTGAAGCCACATGGTAATCTGTAAACGTGGCTACTGAAAGATGTCTTTCTACATGTTTACCTTTGAAAAACTTTTAAATATGAGGATATTAACTGATCAGTGTCCCCAGCAAGGGCAGAAAAAAATAACTCTGAATCAAAGTATTTAGTAAACCATTAGGTTTACTTTTTATCCTGGCTCTAAACAAATGTTTTATTTTTAGAATAGGGATGAAATTGGAGCAATTCAAGCTTCCAGAGAGAAGAAATACCGAGCCATTTCACTGAAGGTATGTGCACTCCAGTAACGCTCTATCCATTAGGAAAAGGAGGAATGAACTGCTGAGCTGAAATACAAAATTGTAAAGAAAACATGATTCACAAGAATGGCTCTTTGTACTGAATTCCTAACCAGTCTAAGAAACTGAGTGAGACATTCCAGCGCATGGCAGCAAGCTTTGCACAGGAAACTTAGTTTCCTTTCAGACTCCAGCAGAACTTCAAGAAGAAAGAGCAGCCCTAGCTTAGCTGATAACCTCCAGGTCTGGCTCCCTCCAAATTGCTGTCCTATTTCTGAATGCATCTACAGGAATATTCCCTTTTATGGTCTAATATGAAACTTCTTTACGTAAAGGTAGTTTCTTGGAGATGTAACATCACAGAAAGCTACTTTTCAACAGAAAAAAAAAAAAAAAAAGGGTGAAAAAAGATCACTACTCAGCTTAGTTCCTATATCTCCCAGCAGTTCACAAGAAGTTCCATTTAAAAAGGGTCATGGGGCACTGCCAGCACTCGTGAGGAGCTGTATGCCACCAAAATATGCCCTGAGCAGCAGACACTGCCATGAGCCATGCCGAGCTGCACATACAAAGTATGCCATTAGAATGTACACATATAACTGTGACCAATGAAGTGCCAGTGAGCATTTTCCTAATAAATATGCATCTGAGATAGCAATTCACACATCATTACAGGCTACAAGTTCATTTAGTGCTGGCAACCTGTGGTTACTTAACAATCTGGCACGCCAGCAAGAATGCCTCATCTTTGTAAACAGGCTTTTATCGTCAAGATACTGAAGTCATCTAACATCCAATTACATTAATGTTATTAACTGCCACATTACATAATGCTTGTACAAAAGAACAGCTTTCAGCACAAGGCAGTTACTTGCCAAACGACTGTAATCATTTTCTGAAAGAAATTTTTAAACCTAAAGCAACCCGTAACATTTGCAGTTTTCATTAATCTGTGAAGTACATTTTTATCTTACTTTATAAAATAACAATTGTCTGGGGGGGAAAAAAATGGTTGGAAAATGAGGTTTTTGTGAGAACCATCATCACAAAAATTTAAGAATTTTTACCAGTTATTTTGATGTCTACCTAAACCACCAAATCATCTTACACTTTGCTACTTCCAGGCATTAACATTAACAAACATTAAGGTTGTTCCCAAATGTATACCCCTTCGCCAGAGGAATCAGGTGCAGCCACACTGCCTCAAGAACAAAGAAAGAAAAGAACCTGTGCAAAAGCCTGCTGCACAGAGGCATGGAAACTCACAAGATGCGTGATGCTTCTGTTTGAACCTTAATCTAGGCATAACTGTTCCTATTTTCTAAGTACTTGGTGGATACTGACCAGCTCTCCCTTCTGTCCTTTCCTCCACCAGGAACTCTACATCACTCAGGCCCCAGCCCAAACCATTCAGTCTCCATCTTGCAGTCTGCAAGCTCTGTTCCCCCCCGATGCCTGCCTGTGCTGCTGGGTGGCCCTCTGTCCCATCAGTGCACCAAGTCCACCATGCTTCAGACCACACCACTCCTTCTTCATCTTTTTCTTAAATTTTTCCTCTTATTCCAGATACTAAAACACCTGTCAAAGGGTAACGTGACCCAAATATTTCCATGAGGGTGAATTAAGGTATACAGGAATTTGTAATTATCCTTAAATTATCACATACAAAAAACATAGAGATATAAGTAAGGCAGTAGTTTGCCTTCCAACCATTCTGACAGAGCTTAATTATTGTTTTAATTTTACACAGTACAGGCCAAATTCTTTCTCCTACATACTATGATACATAAATACACCCCTTCTGACATATTTATGACTTCCCTGATGCAACTGATGGAAAATCTGACTTGTGTTCTTTAAATGGCACATTCTAGAGAAAGGAAATTGCAAATAATATTTTAAAGAACACGGGCTATGACTGGTCATAAAAAATACTAATAAATCTCCTAGCAGTAATGAAAATTCAGTGAAAGCAGAACAGGATAAAAGAAATTACGTATCTATTTTTCCCATAGATGTCTGTGAGCTCTGCAGCCTAACCCAGAAAGCCACACAAACAGAACACCACATTTTAGTCACAGCTCTGGAGATCCGGGAGAACAACGCTTCCAAGAAGCCTGCAATTCAAAAGGGCACACCAAAGCACACGGTCGCATTTCTCCCAGACACTGGGCTCTGAAGGGCAGAACACACATCCTGCAGCCCCACCATCTCCCTGCTGCCCTGCAGGGCTTTCATGCACAGCTGCAAGCCATCCTGCTCCCTTCTGCAAAAGGTGGCAGATGGGGAGGTTGTGTTATCAGTTGATAGGCAGCATCTCCAGCAATTGTCTTCCAGGACAAATAAAACCTTCTGTAGCACCACATCAGCTCCTTGCTTTTAGCAGATTGGGTGTTTTTAAAAAAAAAAAAGGAAAAATATAAATATAATGTCAGCACCCCTCCCCCTGTAGCTGAGCTAGCATATATTCCTCCAAAAATCTGGTACTTGAAATTAAATACATTAAAGAGGAAAGGAAGGCAAAGAAGTTCGAAGAGAGAAACAAGCCTGTATTAAACTTCTAACCCCACTGCCTATACACCACATGCTGGGTCAGGGAAATTGTTTTACACATACCTTCAGCTTCTAAGTGTAAAACACAGTTACATGCTGTTTAAAGCTTCAGTCAGTCAACGTTTAGCAGAATTAAGCTCAGAGAGTAGCACTGAACAAGCAGATATTCTGCAGTATCATTTGTTTTCAGCTTATGCTCTCCAGCTGTACTTTCTCGAGAGGAAAGGAGAACAGAATGAAAACAAACCCCCCCAAAATTTCCAAAAGCTAGCAGCCTCTTGTTAGAAGGCTGATGAAGAATGGGTCATTTGACTTAAGCACACGCCTCCTTGTAATCTCTTCACATTTCACTGCTTGCAATCTGCTACAAGGAAGACAAGAGAGTACGTTGTCACAAAGCACCAGAGCACGTGCCCAAATGCAGTGAATTCAATGCAAGCTTTGCAATTATTCCTAAAGGTTTCAATTTAGTAAAACCAAGCACAGGCCATATGCACATTGCCTACAGGAGTGTTTTTCCCTAGAAAAACAATTTGCCTGTCTACAGTTGTAGGAAGGCTAGATACAGGGAATCATGTCTAAATATTTGTAACAACCATCTTTAAATCTCAGATGGACTCCACAAATACTGTCTAAGCATTGGTCCGTGCAAGAGGGAAGCAGAGACTGACAACACAGTATCTGTTTTATCAATGAAAGGATGGTGATAACAGTGGGTAAATGCTTTGTCCAGACTTCACAGAAAGTCCAAGTGCTGAGGTGAGCCTTATAAAGCTGAAATGGTCTGTGAGCAAACCTGTCCATCACCCCCACAGAATTTAATAACCAGAGCTGGTTTCGCTCTTTCATTCTCCCCTTTCCTTACCCTACAAGAAAGAAAACAAATGTCTTGGCCCAGGGTCTGTTCTCTTCCTCATCCTGAACTGAGAGCAAGGGGAGTTAAAAAAAAAAATAAAAATTAAAACCAAGACGACAAAGCAAGATGAAGCAATTTACTGTGTAACTTTACCCAAGAGGTTTCCTGCCCAGTCTATAAATGAAAAAATGATTACTCATACAGAACATTGCCCACAGGTCTAGGACAAATCAAAATACTCTATCAAACACACCAAGTCTTGCAGATGTACAGAGAGAGTGGCAAGAAAATCTGTGGTTTAACAGCACTAATTGTCAGGGCTGGTCATAATAACTTCAACATAATCTGGCTACTTTCAGAAACTCAGCCATCGCACCCACACCTTGATGGAACACCTATAAAGACAAGCAGCATTAGTCTATTTGAGGGCAAAGGTTATCTTAAACTCTTACAGAAGCAGACATCCATGGAGTGAGCTGCTGCATCTTCAATGGAATTTTTAATATTATTACAGTGCTTCAAAAGCAAATGTTTAACCATGCCCTTTTAGCTCATCCTCATGACTTCAGTGAGCATCTGTCTGAACAGTATCTTAACACGGTTCTTACCACCCAGGTGGGTTTATGGTCCACCTTAATAAAGGCAATAGGTGAACTGAAGCACACTTACAACATAGGGCAATATAAAGTCTGGCTTATAGCCCAAATCTGGGGTAAATCTACAAATAAATGTGCTGACAAGACACGTGGGACCTCTCCAGAACACCTTCATTTTCTGAATTAGGGAAGGTAATTCAAATGCACATGTGCTTTATAATAATTCCATTTACAGTAATAAAAACTACAGGTATGATTCACATTTGAAAATATTTTAACGCACTACACATCCATGTAACAGATTACTAGCACTGCTCTGTTACTCAGAAGCTGCAAAACAGATCCAGATAATGACAAATGTTACCAGCAAACGAATGCAGCAAAGCTCAGTAGTATACTGTTTTTTGCATGCTCTGAGAGAGGGAGAGAGAGAACCATGGCCACTTCTCTTCTGACAGAGAAAGCGTATGCATTATTTTATTCCCTGTGGGTATCAAGAAAACACAAATAGGAAGGATGGAAAGATTTGCTTTCTGATCTAGATTTGTTTGCTCATCTCTTACCCTCAAATACTTCCACAAAACAACTCCTCACTTTGTTCTGAACACACTATGAAGGTACATTGAGACAGTTACTTCAGTGATGATCTGTTTTGTAGTAGAGAAGACACATAACATAAATACATACTGTTTTAAAACAACAACAAAAAAGTGCATGCACAGGAGATGAGCCTAAGCTACAGGAATGGGTTTCACAGATCCTCCCAGTTCACCTTCCTCAAGTTTACATGGTGGGAATGAGAATTTGGCACAGATTAATGCACACTTTACAGATTCTACTCTCAGCTCATTTGTCACCATTAAATTCAGTTTGTGCACGCCACGCTATAAAGATGAAACTTAAAATATATAAAGGTGTGAGAAGATTAAAGCTTGGATGAGAATTTCATTGAGTAGATACACCGGAGTTCAAAGACAATGTTGTTCAGGGAGTTATGGATAGATTTATAGGCAAAGTAATAACTGAGAAAGTTGAAGGAAAGTTCAGGTTTCAAGGATGAACCACTGCAGGCAACTCCTGTAACAGGTAGTCAGTCACACAGTGCAAACAGTCTGCAACAGGACGACTGAAATATGCTGAACATTTCTTGCATTTTATCTCTCCATGAAACGCGCTTCATAAACTGGCATATAAAACACCCCTGCACAAGGACCTGCCTATAACAACTCCTGTGGCTGTGGACAAGCTTTTATTGCTCTGAGGAAAGAAATTCAGGTTGTTTTTAGGCAAATCTTTACCCATCCCTCAATTCACTACCACATTCCTGTCCTAACAGAGTAACAGCAGATGATAGAGTTTCTTGGTGCAAAACCTCATCACACACATTAGAATATTCTAATATTCAAAATTATTAGTTTTCATTGTTGTTCTTAAGCATGTTTTGTTTTTTGAGTTAATTTCCTCAAGAACACTTTTTTGAGAGAGGAAGTAAAACTATGTGGATGAGAGCAAGGCATACAGAAAGACAAAGCGTCACAAATATGTGCTGAACCCACCTGGTTGTCTGACCCATCTGCCCTTCTCCCACTGGCCTACTCTACCTACTTGTTGTGTGGGATGATGTGCTAAGCTGTCCTCTTGCACTCTGGAGCCTCGCAGGAATTTCTAAATGCTATCACACTAAACCAATACATGTTCATTCAAGATTTCCAGGGCTTACAGCTCGTATATTCTCAGCTGGAACCTACCACAGTAGTTTTCTACATGGGTTTTTCATATTACACTAGATGATAAAGTTACTTACTCTAGCTGGCAATGAAATGGAATTAAAGCATCTTCTGTATCCTGTTGTCGCTTTCTTCATAGTTTGCCATAATTAACAGAAGTGATGACCAGTGACAGAACTGATGACTATCCTGCTTCAATTTATAAAAATTGTGTTGAGCTCTTTAGAGACAATGAATATTTTACTACGCTCCTTGTATCACTGCTACATGACACTTTCTCAATTGCTTCAATTTAACTTATCCGTAGGCTCCAACATATGCAGATTTCCTCAAATCAAGCAAAAAAAACAGAAGTAGTGCATCGTTTAAATTTTCATGCAATTGTATACACACTAATGAGCTCTGGGGGAGATCTGCAAACAACAGACCTGATTTGGCACTTCATTACTGTACTTCTCATATTAACAGAATTACACTGTAATAAATCTGAAGCAATTAAATTGAAAATTAGGCTCAATACATCAATTTAATCCTATTATTTCATTACTATTTATAT
Organism: Odontophorus gujanensis; assembly: GCA_013399175.1. Classification (NCBI taxonomy): domain Eukaryota; kingdom Metazoa; phylum Chordata; class Aves; order Galliformes; family Odontophoridae; genus Odontophorus; species Odontophorus gujanensis. The sequence continues at coordinate 464,792 of VXAB01008518.1, forward strand.
TTCTTGAAAAGGACTTTTTTCCTTAAGTAACATAATTTCCATCAGCACAAAATGGGTACTAGAGATTATCAGAATTGTTTTCATACTGAACTTATGATTTGTTGTTCCTTTCATGCAAACACAGCTGATGCTCTCCAAAGACATTTCTAAAGCACTCTGATAACCCATGTTGAACACACCCAGGACTGTCTTTACTCACCATTGCTCAGCTCTTCTTATCACAAACTCCTGTAACCATGTTTCAACCTTGGGAAAGCTCTGCCTGAAATTTCACACTGCTGTGCTGCTGCCTACAACTGGCACTCCTGTATTGAAAATGGTCATCTTGTGAGAAAAAAGGTATGGAGAGCTCATTTCCTTACTATGTATTCCTACACCTGCTCTAGGTTATGTGTTATCATACTCTGAGCCTTTAAAGCACCAACACAAAGTTTGCTGAAGGAAAAGGGATGGGTTAGGGGGATATCACAGAATCACAAAATCCTGAGTTGGAAAGGACCCACAGGGACCATCAGGTCCAACTCCTGGCTCCACACAGGACCACCAAAAACCAAGTCCTACATCTGGGAGAGGTGTCCAAACATTCCTTGAACTCCATGCCCATCATCCTCCGGTGCAGAACCTTCCCCTGACCCCCAGCTGTCCCTCCCCTGACACAGCTCCATGCCGTTCCCCTGGGCCCTGTCGCTGTCACACAGAGCAGAGCTCAGCACTGCCTGCCTGCGGGCGCCATGACGGCTCCTCTCAGCTCCTCTGCCCTGGGAGTTGAGGGAACTCAACTCCTCATGCCTCTTGCCCTCCAAACCCTTCTCCATCTTTGCAGCAGTCCTTTGGATGCTCTGTTTATGTCCCTTTATTGTGGCACCCAAAACTGCACATAGTACTCAAGGTGAGGCTGAGCAGATTGCCTGGTAAGAATGACTTGTTACTGTTGTGACTTCTTGTGTTCCTGAGCATGTCAAGGAGATCCAACATGAGAACAAACATTAAATCTCAAGAAAAATCTCTTGGTTTTCACATGAGATTACTGGAACCAGATAGATAACTTGTATTTTGCTCACACTCGATTTCTCCACCCTTCAGGGCAGCACTGCTGGGCAGAGCCTTCCCATACTTGGTCCCTCTTCAGACTCTGAGTGAAGAAGCCCTCTCTGAGCTGTCTCTGCTGGCCTGAGTGGTTGAGGAGAAGATATAGGTGTGGTTGGAAGCTGCTGCCATTCTACATTCATCCGTCACTCTAATCCTTACAGCACTGCTTAATGCCATTTGAGAATTAGGCTGGCAGCAGCACACCAGCCACAGCCTCTTCCCTGTCCTCCTGTAGGTCACCAGGTCCAGCCAACACAATTTCATCAGGCCTCTCAGATGACACATAAGGACTCATCCCCTGATTGCACTAGCTTGCTGTTCCAGAGAATAAAGACTCAAAGAGAAGGACAGGAAAAAGAGTCGAGTGCTTTTTGTTTGGGTCCTCTCCTCCATATGCACTTCCCAGCTTCATGTTTGATCCTTCTGTCCTCGTGCTATCCACCCATGGTTTTGTGACCACCATCTGCACAAGACACAATTGAGGTCAAACAAGATGAAGAAGAATCTAGTATGGCTGACATACTGAGCAGTGTGGCTGCACTCTGGAAGGAACTATGAAACACTGTAAAGGCTCTGCATTTCTTGTTTCCTACTGATTCACTGTCAAACGAGCTTCACTGGTAAATGTCCCTTCCAGCCCTATCATCAGGCTGATGCAGCTGCAAAGGTGAGCGTCATTTGGTCTGCAGAGAAGCTATTGTGAACTAAGATCTACCTAGATTTTCATGTCCCAAAATCAATCTGTAAGGATGGTAATTAAGAAAAGCATCGCATCTGGGGGCAAAGTAAAGCTGAGCAATGCACTCACCTCTTTATGTACTTGTGTACCTCTCATTTCCATAGGAAAGGGAATGCCATCATCCCACTAACACCACCAATTTCAAACATAAATACAGAAGGAAAGGAATTTGGAAGTTCTTTCAAAAATTTCTACATGGTTACATTTTCAAAGCTTCCCAAAGAGATCTTGGTGGTAGTCTGAGGCATTCAGCAATTGGTAAATGTGAAGGTTAAGGTTTTCAAGAGGAAGCTGATTTAAGCAAGCCAACACTTAGATACTTCAATAAATGACTTGAATCATCACAGTGCCAAGCAGGGAGCAAATAAAGAAAAAATACTGTTCCCAGACCAATTGAAAATATGGTGGTTTTTTGTTTGTTTGTTTGTTTTCTTGTGGTCTTTTCCTTTGCAGTTCTATTAACAGTTTGAGAGATTAGTTTGCTGCTGAATTACCATTATGCTTTAACAGATTCTGGACACAGGTACCTTTACTATGTGCCTCACATTCTAAACACCATTTTTTATCTTTTTAACTTACCTTTATGTAAGATAAAAACGGCAAGACGCAAACGTCAGTCCAATTTTACACTTGTGATATGTATAAACAAATATATTTTTAATAGCAATAACTCCACTGTGACTGCTTTCTTTTCAACCACATTTTCAGACCTAATAAACCACTTAAGTATATCTTATCATCTGTCTCCTTGCCTTCCTTCTGTGCTCTAATTCTCAGAGCAAACAATGTTACTCAGTGAAATCAATTTTTAACAATGAAAGACCCTTCTACTTATGGGTCTGTAAACATCAAGCATAGTGGTATATTTTGCTTTTTTTATTCTAAAACCTAGGTGATAATGGTGCAGCAGATGAAATGCTAACATATCAAAACAAATTCTTCAACTCATTATTTAATCCAGAGTACGAAACCCCAAAATATTAAAAACAGATTCAGAATTACACACAGCCCTAAAGAATGCTTCCCACTAAATTCCTTTGCCTTTGTGTCGACTCAGCCTTTTTCACTCCATCAGCATTCTCAGCAAAGCCAGAGGGAATTTTGCCAGGGTAAATACTGCTAAATGGTGTCCCTTATCCACGGATATGTGGCCTTTTCCTCCCTTGTCAAGTCTTTTCTGATGTCAATCTGCCTGTAAGATTAAGTGGATATACTTTTTCTACCTGAGTACTCACAGTTTTGAGATAAACATTGATTCCTCGTGTGTAACAATATGCCTGTGCCATTGTGACATCTCAGATAATTCTATACTAATTAAGTCAATGATTGAGTAAGCATTTGGGAACAGGACATTTCCAGAATCATTCTTCTTATGGGTGGAAACAGCCACCTAGACCAGACTTCCTAGGAAGTGTTCAATTTAACATGCTCTCTAAACCCATCACAGTAGTGAGTTACCTATTTTGGTTATGCTTATACTCCCTTCTCTGGGAGGAGAAGTCAAGGCCTTATGCTTGTTTTCAGTTGCTTGGTTTTTTTTTTTCAACCAGAGTCAAAACCCCTAAGCCCAAAGAAGCCTGTAGTCAAACACAAGGGACAAGAAAACTCAGGAGCTCAGGTAACATTACCCACTCATGCTCATCTCCCAGAGTGCTGACAATTTTTGCATCTCCTTGTCCTTTCCATGTCTATCAGAAAAATTTATTCAAAAAGCAGAATTAATGAGCAAGGTTAGATGTTTCCCTTTGCAGCTGAAACAATATCAAAGCACAGATGTGAAGATTCAGGCCACTGCAGCAATAAGAAGCAGACTGACTGAATCCTTCCAAAGCACCCTCCAACTCAAGAGGCAACAAGGAGGGCAGGGCAGCAACCACCCTGCCTGTTTGCCAGGAACTCACAAGTTGGCCCATGCACATGCTGCTCAGTACAACCATGCTGCTTAGCAATGGAGCAGGCACCTGTCACCTGCACCTTCTGGTTTCCTCTGCAGAAATTCCCAGGGTGGCAGGCAGGCTGTGCTCATCCCTGCCTGGGAAGATTGGGAGATCAGGACTGTGGAGACTGAGCACAGTGCTACTAGTTCACAAAAGACAAAAGCTGCTCAGGGGTGATAAGCACTGCATCAAGACCAGAAAAAAATCAAAAAAAAAACATAGCAAAGTAAAAAGAAAAGTAAAAGCTTCTTTCCTCTCCCTATGCTTTATTATCAATGTGAACTACACACATCTTCCCAGCTATTAATGATTTAAATTCACAGGGTGATAATATAGCTTTAATTTTACACCCAGAAGCACAATCAGAATTCTAGGTTTGTGTATTCAGGGCCCTGGTACAGCCTGAAATATGCACAGTCTCTAAGATAACTTCCCAGCTTAGTAAAAGCTGGTAATGCTTTTGTGTTGTGTCCTGCATTGATGTACCTTCCAAAGACAGAAGCAGGACTATGCATTATTCATCACTGCCTTTCACTTGTTTGGTAACATCTATTAAAATTGGGTTTCCAGCACATTATTCCCTTTAAAATATCAAAGCCATGTGACAGCTGTTCAGGACTGGGCCTCTCTCCTCCCCATAAAGCCCTGAACTGAAGCTGCATACTTGAGCAAAAGCAAACTTCATAGAAAGGAACTTGTATCATTGCTTAAAGATCTCAGCACAACCCGAAGACATTCCCAACGAGCACACTTCGTCTGGTTGCTTCTTAGATGCATGATATCCTCAAAAAGTTGGTTGTGTACAATATTCATCAAATTCACGCTTGGGGTGATCTGTGTGGATTTAGCAATTACCACTGACAGTAAAGGTCACACGATTTCGCCTGTTCCAAAACTGTCTGTTCCTCTTCTGTGCTCAGCAGTCACAGCAGGACCAAATCCTTGCTTTCAAATATGTAGAGCTCAATTAATTTTATGTGCATTTTTCCTCGGGGATTTTGTCCAGCTTTGATGAAAGATTCAACTTAGACCATTCAAACATGTGTATCTTACAAAAATTGCCTTAGCATTGAAGCTATTTAGAATACCTGAATCAAATCTCTCTTACGTGGTGATACAGTGGTTATAGAAAAACATTTTCAAGGAGTTCTGCAACAAGAACTTGTTCCCAAGTAATAACGTATTGGCTAAACCCCTGACACAAATATAGGAAGTTCAAAAGGCTGAGCTGTCTGCTAGTCATGAAACATGAACAGAGAACGGACCAAAGTTGTCTTCGCATACAATTGCCATCCTCTGGTAACTACCATATCTTTTCTTAAATCTCACTCTGAAAATTTACTTCTGCATGCATTTCCTTTCTATAAACCATCCAACTAACTTGTTATCTTGCTCTAAAGCTTGCTTTGCTTTGCAATGGCAAGATGATTCCAGCTGTTCATACTAAAATACAGATCTGCATGGGTGTCCTTCAGATTTTGTAATGACGCGGCCATTCCCCAAACTACCAGGCCTAAACCACAGCACCGACCACAGAAATTCTGACTGAGCTTGTGGCTCGAGGTTCCTCCTAAAACAAATGTACGAGAAGGGGGAGGAGAGGGGCAGTACAGGGTTTATCAGCTGTAACAAAACCTTACAGAAAAAGGACCTTAGAACAAGCCTCCCCCGCATTTCTGTCTTCAGTCAGATCCCCCCGTGACCTCTTGGGGCAGACAGCTCCAGCAGCTGCTGCTGCCTCAGTTCCTGAGCAGCCTTTTCATAGTTTAAGATCTTGTTTTCTACATTTCTTATCCTAGACAAAGTGAAGTTTCAAAGAAAACAAAGGCAAACATCACCATACAAAAAGTCACAAAATGGCAATCTCATATTTATTTTCAGTTGAAAGGCAGCCATACCTGCCATAGTTTGTGTTTTCCACTTTTTCTAGACAGGCATCTTGTGCAAAATGGCACATCAGGCATGCAAAAGTTACAGTAAGGGCTACAAACGCTGCTGCTCTACAGCTAAATCCACTGCCACACAGAACAAACTCGCAATGAATTTATAGCTCACCACGGAAAACTTCAGTACTGATGTGCAAAGTAATTATATTTGTTTGCATGAAGTAATCTAGAGACTATAAAGAATGGAATGTGAAGCAATGATACACTACACAAGAAGTAAGCAAACCAGAAGTTCTCAGAGTCCTTGCAGTCTTTCTGGAACCTCTGAAAAACACTCCTTGCTCTGCACAAGTCATGCTGCAGGCACAACACAGTGGACAGACTTACTCCTGCAGGGTCTCAAGTGATGTTCTGTCTGCCACAGCATTAAAACAGATCTGTGGGAAACTCTGCTTAAAGGAAGGTAACACCTCTGATGCTGGAAATTCAATATTTTTGGAAAATGCTACAACTATGATGTCATATCTGCATCTATCATTTGCTAAAATATGAAATATCATTTTGGAAACCTGAAACGCATCTGGTGAAAGCAAAACAGCAGTGTTCATGTAATGCCAGAATACTTATAAACTTGTGCAAGTCTTCCAATTTTGCTTTCAGAAACAAGAAGGTAGGTTTCTAGTTACCCCTTCATGATTTCACTCTGTCCAGCAGAAAAAGGCAATTCATTACAGCTCAGCTATGAGCCCTCTGCAGCGCAGGAGCCATGGTCAGCAGCAGTGCCAGCTGCCTTTGTTCAGCTGCTATGGCTCCATTCCCAACACTGCCAGCCAAGTCCAGCAGGTTAAGAGTGCATGCTGCATTTTTCACAGGGACGTGGTCTGCGATGCAGATGAGGTTGGTCTCTAAGCTTGCCTTCAGAAAGCACTCTCAGGAACCCAGACTGGCCTTTCCTCCTCAAAATCTCTCATTCTCAAAAGGGAGCAAAAGACCCCAAACAATTAAGCTTCACTAGCAAAAAGCTTCTACCAAGGAATTTTAAGTGTTTTCATCTAAACTCTCCTCCTTTTTCTTAATCTTTTCACTACAAATCTAGGGAGACAGTACATACTCTGAACATTTAAGATGTGATCCTAAGTGGTAAGCCATCAAGCTTTACTAGTATCTTCAAAATCAAATTGTGTCAGTTATCTCCAGAAGCAAGCTATATATCTCTTCTTTCTGTATTGTTACATGGATTAAAGGCTATTGTAAGAGGAATTTGAATTAGCTGATCTTTTGGAAAACTGCTGAATCTGAAACAGAATAAATATTACAAGGAATGAACCAGGTTTCGGGGAATGCATCAAAATACTATGAAAGCAAAAGTTCAAGTATTATTGCAAGGCTGTATTGCCAATGGAAGATCCTGCAGAGGTTGAGCTCAGGCAGCATTCAGACAGGACCAGCCTAGAAGCAGAGTGCATAACTAAATGGCTGAGAACCAAACCCAGCAGTACCAGGCAGCAGCCAGAACCTTCATCCAGCATCAGCCAATGGTTGTCAGCCAAGTGCCAATTTCAGATACGTGTACAGACTGGAGAAGAACTCATTGAGAAAAGCCCTGCACAGAAAGACCTGTAAGTCTGCTGGATGAGAAGCTGGACACGAGTTAGCAGTATATGCTTGTAGCCCAGAAAGCCAACAGTGTTCTGGGGTAAATCAGAAAAGGGTTGGCAGGAGGGCAGAAAGGGGAATGTCCCACTCGACCCTGCCCTTCTGAGTCCCCATTTGGAATACTGCATCCAGTCCTAGGGCTGCTAGCACGAGAAAGATTTGGAGCAGTTGAAGCAGATTCAGAGGATGACCATGAAGATGTTCAGAGGGTGGAGCATCTCACCTAAGAAGAAAGGTTGAGGGACCTGGGCTTCTTCAGCCCGGAAAACATAAGGCTCAGCAGGTACCTGAGAGCGACCTTCCAAAATAAATGGAAGCTTATAAACAGAAGGGAAGTCACAACTTTTCACAATTAGAAAGAGATAGCACAGGGAAGAAAAGTTTTGAACTACAAAAAAAGAGATTTAGATCAGATATCAGGGAAATATTTCACTGTGAGGGTGGTGAGGTCTGCCCAGAGAAGCTGTGAATGCCTCATCCCTGCAGGTGTTCAGGGCCGGTTTGGATGGAGCCCTGGGCAGCCTGAGCTGGTACTCAATCTAGTGAGTAGCAATCCTGGCTGCAGCAGGAGGTGGGAACTAGATG
>VXAB01008519.1:0-95124 GCA_013399175.1 Odontophorus gujanensis
ACATAGACCAGTAAATACCACCACAACTTTCAGAACCTTCTGAAGTGTGCCATCAAGTTGAGCATCCTGAGTCATTAGGAGGCTGATATAACACATCTTCCATATCCACTCTCCACCCACCACCTAGAGGCATGGTTAGTGCCTACGATCAATCAGAAGACATAACCAGAGAAAGAAGGCAAAGGGATTAAAACTGGCCTGCTTATCAGAATTATGTGAATGGAGGTATCTTTTGGGTTAGACCTGTAATAAAAGGAGTTAAATAGATGGTGACATTATTCCTCCTATGTGTTTGTCCAAGACCAAAGTACTAAATGCCAGAAGTCCGTGGGGTGCAAAAGGCAGGAGAGTGCAGACCTATGTCCTTAGGGATAAGTACAAATACCTTTTTTTTTTTTTAATGCCAAGAGATATCTCTGTAATATTCTTAAATCAGTCTGATTTTCATTGTAAAAACAAGATTTGAAAGTAAAGAAAAATTACAGGAGTTTTTATTTTCTTTGATACCCATGAGCTGCAGTGTGTAAGCCCAATTCTTCAGGCTGTGGGTAGCCTGAGAAGTAAGCTCTTGAAGCAGGTCTAGGAGTGTCTCTGTATTTGTCTCTAAATCTGACTATAAACAGGCTTCCAAAATGAAACTGCCAAATACTGTCTGGTCACATCGTGTGAAACTCAACTAATAGCTATTGCAGCTATGATGAACTCAAAACATAAAACTTACCATTGCTCTCTTTTCCTTTAAACCTTGCACAAAGCCTGATGTGTTTTCTGCATTTCTAATTTACTTTGCCTTATGCTGGGCCTTTGTGTACATGTTTCTATTGTCTCCAGCTCTCATAATTCTCAAAAATAATCTTGAAGTGAAATTCCTTGGGAAAACACTTCCTGCCACCTTCACCTATAACCTTCAAGAATGCTTGCATCATTCCATAAAACAAAAGGCAGAAATGAAAATAGTGAGTTTTGTTTGTTTTGTTTTGTTCTTTTAAGTACTTTCCAAGTAGTATAGTAACTTTAAACTGTAAAATTGCAGCCTCAGAAATGCTCAGTGGTGCAGAGAGCCAGCTCTGTATATTTCTGTGCAGCTTTGGAGCAAGTGAATGAGGTATCTGAAATATACATTAGAAATAACCAGTTTTAAAGCCTACCTTCTAGTTCTGGTCCCATTTATTTAGCCAGAATTTCTTTCTTGCCAGCTGCTATGAGTAGTGTTTCTTACCAGGCCATGATGCTCCGGGACATGAATAGCCATCAATTATGCAGCATTACTCAGACTCCAGCTGAGCACCGCTACCCCGATGAAAGCAGACAGAGGAGAATTTGGGCCGGAGAATCTTGATTCGTGTGCATTACTCTTTATTTGCATGAAACACATGAAATAGGACTATAACTCTGTGCTGAGTTATTGTCCATGGAAGACAAAGGTCAAGCCTCTTCCTGCGCTTCTTTTCCTTTCATGTGGGGAAACAAGAACCCTCTCCCGCTGCCCACATTTATTTACAAACCTCCAAGTTTTGAAGGTCTTTTCAGACTCTGAAAATACCTCTCCACTGTAATCCATCCTCTTAGCACATTAACAAGTAAGTCCAAAGAAAACATGGTTTTGATTAGCCAGGAATCCTGTGGCTTTAAAAAAAATAATCACCGAACCTGTGGTATTTTTGTTATGTAAATGTCTTTTGCATTGTATTTTCTACAAAATGGACATCCTTGTAAACAGTTGTGCGAGATCACGTGTAGGCTACAGACACATGAACCAGTTAAGGCAAATCAAGCTGCCCTGATTTTTGAAAAGCAGAAAAAACTATCACATTACTTGAATACAGCTGAGAGCTGCCCCTAATGAATGATTCAGGGATATGATTCTTGCACGATCAAATGTCTCTCTTTCAGCATGCAGCTTATTTCTTTTGCGGGCTTGCAAATGCTCCTTTCTCAGGAGCTGCCACAGTACCTTCTTTCTGCTCCAAGCATAAACATGCTGCATGGCCTTTTCAGATGTGTGGCCTTTGACTGACATGCCAGGATTTCTATAGATGGCATTTTCAACCAAAAAGACTGAAACCAGTACAGTAAAATCTAAAAACAGCAAAATGTGCTTTACACACATTACTTGTAGGCTCTGGATTATCACTAATTTGTGTGGTTGTTTTTTTTTATTTTTTTTCTTCTTTCTGAAAACACTGAGACAACAAAAATATTTGCCCAAAGTCATTGATCATGAGATTGTTCTTTCTTCCAGTGTAATCTCTGCATTTTCTTGGTCTGAGCAGGAGCTTGGGAACTTGGAGAATTTTCCAGGCTATTGGAGATAAATGCCTGGAGTAGGTGTGGAAGTGGTAGCAGATCATATCAGGAACCATTTTGTAGCTGGAGCTGCTCCTCTGAACTCTGACAATGGTAGTGTTTTTATGAGTTTTGCTTGCAAAGAAAACCTCAGAAACCTGAATCATGGGGCACAGCGCAAAGAGCTTGCGGCAGTAGTTCTGTGAGGTGCGAACAGTCCATTCATTTCAGCAAGATAACTCAGCTGGTGACTAATGGTAATTTAAATGTCAGACTTGTTAGCAGTTTCATTCCTAATGAAAGGCCTGGCTTTACGGATTGCTTTGCTGGATGACTTTTCTGATAAAACCCTACTAATGGAATCACAGTTATACTAGCAAAAAAAAGTGCTATGACTAGCATAGTTTACAGTGGTTCAATGTGTGAAATGAGCTGTGCTGACTAAAGCACCTTTGGACAATATAAATGCTTCTATGGTATCCAGGAGATTTGTGGCAATGGATTAAAATGAGACGGTTGAAGTGGCTATTGCCCAAAACTTCGATTTAGGACTGTTTCTGTACATCAGGTTGAAAATTGAGGTAATTCAAGATGCACAGATGGATCAGGTGTCACTGCCTAGCAACATTTGCAAGGGGTTCCTGGGTCATTTAATTTCAGGCTGTAGTCACAGGCGTGTCAGAACACTACACTAGAATTTTAGGCAGCTTAAGAACGTATTTTCACAAATCAGAGGCATACCTCTGGGTTTAACTAAGCCAGATAAAATTTCATACATAGTTTCATGTAAGAAGGGCCCACACATTCGCATAACATAATGTTGCACATGGTCATAGAAGTGGCATGTTTGTTTGATGGCAGAAGTGGTATTACTTTTTCACGATAAGGAAGGAGCCAAGTGATGAAACCTAGCACAGCTACTGGGTTCATTCAGACTGCACTCAGGGGCTTCATCAGCTCAGTTGTATTTTAAGCATTTATGTGGTACATTGCATCTCAAGCAGGCAAAGTACTCTGCCTGTAGTAGAAAATCCTACTCCTAGATTTTTTTTCTAGTTATTTAAAGAATAATCCGATTGGTTAAGTATGCCTTAAACTTTGAGTTAAAATGGAGAAGGGAAACTTAAGAGCAAAGCATTGCATCTAAGGTTGCTTTCATTTTCTGATTCAGTGAAAGCAACGTGGAAATGAAAGTTTCTGGATTTGGTTTTTCAGGGTAAATATTTGGATATGCCTGTCCATCTTGGTGTGCACTGACTGTTCCAGTCCACAAGACTTTTAAGTAATGCATAAATGCACTACCCTTAGGCAGGCAGTAAAGGGTCTCAGTTCTGTTGCGCCTCTTCCCAAGCTTTTGCCAACCTGGCTCCAGGGGAGACCTTTTAAAATTAAGGGCCAACGCCCTCCAGTAATGAACTGTAGTGTCACTCTGAGCAATTGCTTAGGATTGTATCACCAGGATGTCAGCCTGTTACTCCCCAGAGGTGGAAGCATTAGATCTGTGCACAGAGGTCATCTCAGACACAGCTTCCATTGTTAAGAGAAGCACTCACTTTGTTATTCACCTTCATGGAGGCATCTGTAACTATAATTCTCTAGCTGTAAAATAATGGTTTTTTTTTAGGTTCTTTTTTTTTTTTTTTCCCCTCCCTAACTTGTCTTCTTGTCTTATCTAATGTCAGAGCAGCAGCAACAAAAGCAATGTGGTTTATCTGATAATGCGTAGGGCTGGTATTTGAGACCTACAGATTCCCACCCTGGATTTGTCACAGGCTTGGTAGGTGACGTGACAGCATAATAATAAATTGAACATTTTTTACCTGTTGTCTGGGGAAAGAGAAATACTACAGATGACCATGTGTTTTCTAAAGCTTGTCTTTGGCCATCAATTGTATGTATTGCAGGAGTGTTAAGCTGTTAGCTTTTGTCATACATGAAAATGGAAAATTTTCTTGCTAGTGCTGCCCTTGAGGTCGAATATAGCTTTGTTTACAAAATTGAATTATTTTATGACCAACTGCTTTATTTTGTATAAGTTTCACTGAACACTAACATTCTGTTTAAAAATCCTTTGATTATTAATCCTTTGATCCCTTGAGCAGCAATCATGCCTGGGGTTCAAAACACCTTTCTGAAACTGAAAATACATAGCTGCAGCGTGCAAGTATTTGAAGTGCACGACTTTCATCTGGGATTTTGTTTAGTGGGGTGAAATCCTAACTGTGTTAAAATCAGCAGGGCTTTTGCCATTTGTTCCAGCAGACAATGAAAATTTCAGTCAAGAACAGTTTAGCAGATTGGGTGCAACCTTCTCAGCTTCTTTGTGGTTTTAGGATTATGTCCAGACAGAGAAAGATTAGATGGAACACAGCTTTCAACTACAAGTTCAAAAATACTTTACAATTTCCCCTAGCAGTTTCCTACATGAATTAATGTTTATTCCTGTTTTAGGGAGAGAAAATAGATGTTTTTAAAAAAGCTGCCCAAGATTGCACAGCAAGAGTCACAAAACTGAGGGTCCAAACTGACTGGTCAAGTGCTTTAGCTAACACAGTTCTTGACTTGAGAACTGAAAGGAGGGAATCATGCCTTTTAGTGCCAGAGAGGTTGGAATCTGCCTGTAATCCTCTGGAGACATTAACAGCACAATGAAACGTGGTTTATATTGCTTTGTGGTGCTGATTTCCTAGTTTGCTTTGTCCCTTTTCATTCTGTAGCTGCTCTTTATCTTTGATGCTTGTGCCACATTTTAGGGTTTTTTTGTGGATCTAGGAGACACTCAGAAATCTATGACAACTTGTTCAGAAGTAGGCATAAGTGATGGATTTGAAAAGTGGAAAGGTTAGATAGCTATAATGGTGCATATATATAAATAAAACCTATGAGCAATGGAGGACTTTTTGCCCTCTGCCCTTGGACGTGGGATGGAGGTGGCTGCAAATCAAAACAACAAAAATTAAAGGTTAAACTGTACAGAAAACACATTGTTCTAAAACCACTTTTAGCAGAAAATCCCAAATCCCTTTTTATTTTATTTTTTTTTATTTCTTTGTCAATTAAACTTTTTTTTTTTTTTTTTTTCCCTCAAGCCTTTCTAAAGTATCCATTTACACTCCAGCCGTCTAATGCATAATGCACAAGTCTCGGGAGGTCACAGCTGGGTGGGGACGGTGCTTTCCTTTGTTGCCGTACGAGTCTGCAGCTCCAGCTATATCTGAGTCTTGTAGGTAGAGCAGCTATTTAGAAAGCCTCCAGAGCCAAAGCTTTGAAGCTCCAGGCATGGCTGAGGGCTTCCAGTTTGCAGAATAGAATGATGCCTTGACAACTTCAATCTCTGGATTTTTTGTGGGTATGTTGTATGAGACCGGCTGAAATAGCTGTATGAAAAGCAGAATCCTATATAGAGCTTCTTCAGTTAAGATCTATTGTCTGCAAGTCTCATTAGTATTAAAACACTTTTTGTGCATTGGACTGTAACAAAATCTCTCGCTTGTGGCACTGGCTGTGGCTTTAGGAAGCGGTGCCGGAACTAAAGAAAGAGCTCAATCCCCATGTCGAGCTCTGGGAGGCTTATGATGGAAATGTGTGCTTTTTACAGTAAGTTTACATTTTTTTCCTCTTAGCATATCACAGGATTCTGAGCCAAAAAGGGAGGAGGGAGAACTGCAAACCTATAACTCAGGGTAAAAGAAAGCAGATCCATATGGATAACCTGTCAGCTATAGCTTTCCCCTACCATCTGGCAATAATCAATACCAGGCATAATGTAAATAACCCGCAGTATACTTGGTGTGGATGCATGCGTGCATTTGCACATGCGTGTCCTGCACTTCTGCTCACATCTTGAAACCACATCTGAGCTTTATTAGGGAGCTGCTTGGACACGATCGTTACTATTACTCCAAACTCACAGCATTGCTCTGCTCCACAGCGATAAATATTTTATGTATGTGACTGTATGCATGCAGAACAACAGGCTGTGCCAGGAGTGCAGGTGAATTGCTTGGGCCTAATGGAAGCCATGTCGTGCAGTGGGATGCAAGCCTGTATGCACACACGCACAAACAGGATCGTCCTCTGACTCTCATTCAGTCACTGGATTTAATGTTTATTATCATGGGGAACGCTCTTATCCTATTTAATCCTGTCTAGATGGCTCTAGAATTTCAGATGAATACCCTGACTGAGAAAATGTAATCCAATAGTACTTTGTTTTGGGGAGCCGTTGAATGGGATGTAGCATACCAGTTCTGTTCTAGCTGTTAACTTTTTCCTGCTCACCATGCTGTTTGTCTTTGCCTCCTTTAATAGCTATCCTCGTTTACCAGTATGCTTTCAACACAGTGGCAGCAACAATCATGAAGGCCATGTCAGACCTTACAGCATTCTGGTTTAGATGGATAATTAAACTAAGAAGTATTTTTCAAATGTAGAGTTGCAGCCTCTCTGGTGTTTTTAATTTTAATCACTCCATCAGCTTAAGAAAATACTGCTAGAATATGTAAAGATAGTGTAATACTCCACTTGAATCTCTGTTGTGAAATTGTTGCAGACATTTGAGTTACTCTATGACTGCATCCATAAATAATAAATTTCTGAAGGCAGCATACTAGGAATAGCTGCATGGTGATGAATTTATGAGGAGCTGAGCAACCTGTCTGAGAGAGAACTGAGAACTAAATTAAAGTAACCCTTACTTCTCTCCTCCCCTCCCACTTGCATGCCATACTCCAGGGAAAGAACCATTCTTTTGTTTGACAATAGTGCAAGCAGTATGTCAGGTATTTGCTTGACAGAGAATAAAGGAATGTGTGTTGCTGTAAGGCAATTGAATGTAGGTTGCAAAACGTGATAGATTTGAAGGTCAATGGATCTAACATTCAATCTAGCAAACAATCTCTCTAGCTTGAATTATCTGTCAATACTTAGAGCTTGTCAATATTTTCTTTTATGAAGGAACATTTGTATGAAAAATGCTGTTTCATTAAATTAGTTTTGCTTGAAGTAAAAAAAAAATTTTTGAAAAAAATCATATACTTTGATTTTACGCTGAAATGTTAGTTCACTTAATATCTTAGTATGAGTACTTTAATATGAGCAAAGGTACATCTAGCTTTATATTACTTTTATAAAATGTCAGAAAAAATGAATTCATTTTTTTCCCTAAAAAAAAGGTCAAGGCATTTGCTCAATTTTGTAATTGAAAAGAACTTCAAAATACCCAAAATTTAGAAGTTAACATTTATGTTTTAAGAAAATGCTTTTAGCATTCATATCACAGACATTCAGCAGCAGCTATCAATTACTAGCAAGGTTTTAGATTATTGTCATGCACTATGAAGTTGCTGTTTCAAGTAAAAGCCATTGCTCTGGGTAGTTTTGTTAGAGCTTGGTAAACAGGCAAGCCTTGGCTACTCTCATCTTTCTAATCAGATGGGAAAAAGTCTGCTCANCTATGACTGCATCCATAAATAATAAATTTCTGAAGGCAGCATACTAGGAATAGCTGCATGGTGATGAATTTATGAGGAGCTGAGCAACCTGTCTGAGAGAGAACTGAGAACTAAATTAAAGTAACCCTTACTTCTCTCCTCCCCTCCCACTTGCATGCCATACTCCAGGGAAAGAACCATTCTTTTGTTTGACAATAGTGCAAGCAGTATGTCAGGTATTTGCTTGACAGAGAATAAAGGAATGTGTGTTGCTGTAAGGCAATTGAATGTAGGTTGCAAAACGTGATAGATTTGAAGGTCAATGGATCTAACATTCAATCTAGCAAACAATCTCTCTAGCTTGAATTATCTGTCAATACTTAGAGCTTGTCAATATTTTCTTTTATGAAGGAACATTTGTATGAAAAATGCTGTTTCATTAAATTAGTTTTGCTTGAAGTAAAAAAAAAAAATTTGAAAAAAATCATATACTTTGATTTTACGCTGAAATGTTAGTTCACTTAATATCTTAGTATGAGTACTTTAATATGAGCAAAGGTACATCTAGCTTTATATTACTTTTATAAAATGTCAGAAAAAATGAATTCATTTTTTTCCCTAAAAAAAAGGTCAAGGCATTTGCTCAATTTTGTAATTGAAAAGAACTTCAAAATACCCAAAATTTAGAAGTTAACATTTATGTTTTAAGAAAATGCTTTTAGCATTCATATCACAGACATTCAGCAGCAGCTATCAATTACTAGCAAGGTTTTAGATTATTGTCATGCACTATGAAGTTGCTGTTTCAAGTAAAAGCCATTGCTCTGGGTAGTTTTGTTAGAGCTTGGTAAACAGGCAAGCCTTGGCTACTCTCATCTTTCTAATCAGATGGGAAAAAGTCTGCTCAATCAAGTCTGATTACATTTATTAAGTAAGTTTACTACTTAGCTTTTTTTCCAATTATTTTTATGTATAAGATCAGAACAACTATTGTTTTGACAAAAAATCCCACCCACCAACAATCCAAAACCAAACCAAACCAAACCAATCCAATCCAATCCAATCCAATACAATACAATACAATACAATATCTAATTTATTATTTTTCCACCCCTCCTCTTGCTTGCAGGAGCTTCAGCAAGGTGTTGGACCAGGTAAACTCCAGAGGTCCCTCCCAGCCTCAGTTATTCTGTAATTCTGTGAAATGTGTGAAAAGTGATGAGCAAAAAGGCAGTGGGTCTTCCCTGATATTCAAAGTGGTTGGCAGGAGTAAGTGACCTGGGTTTATGGTGAATGTTGTGGGATGATGGAGTACAGAGGGTCCTGAGGTGTATTTGGTAATGTATACATGTTGACAGTGTTTTCTTTTGGGAAAAGAAGACAACTAGGAAACAATATAACTGGAACAGGAGGTGAAGCACTCAGCATGGATAGAAAATTATTGAGCTCTGAGTGTGCATTAGTATACACAAATTAAATGCAGTGTTGGAATTATCGATTTTAATCTAAAATGGCAAAAGGATAAATTTCGTATTGGCTCCTATTTTGATACGGTCTGTGATTGCAGTGATAATGGATCTCACTTTGTATAAAAAGCTCTTTCCTTAAAATAAACAGTAATACTGTGCCCCTTCACCCTCACTTATTCTAGCACACAGAAAGAAATACTTCCAGTCTTTTGCTGTGTTTGTTCTTTTTTCTGAAAGCATTTACCCTATTATCTCAGTCAATAATTCATGGAAAACACACCAGTAGTTCACGTTTTGACCTTCCATTTTGGTAACAGATCTCCCTCCAACTCTCACAGGGCCAGGCCAGAACATTTTATCTGCTGCTCGGGACAGAAGCCTTCTGCTGTAGCCAAAAGGAATTTCAGTATGGGTTTTGGTCTGCTGTTAGAGTTGTATACCAGAATTACATTGAGCTTGTGTTTTTTTTTTGTTTTTTTTTTCACTTTTACAGCCCAGTCTTTTAAGATGTCAGTGGTTGACTTACTAAAATTAACAACATGATCAGGTATTTCCTGACCATGATATTATTGTACCTGAAATAGACACAGATAGATAGTCCTGCTTCTCTGAGCAGAAGAGTAAGAAGAATTCTAGTAGTCTGCAGTATGTACTAATGTAGACAAAGCCAGCAAGCCCTTTGCATGTCTTTTTTTTAATGAGAGTTAGTCCACATTTATATACCGTATTGATTTGTCACAGCATGATAAAGGAACCTTTCAACTTCACACTGTTATTTGTGTTCATCCTAGAAAGTGGTGTGGAACTTTAGATTTACTTCTGAGCTGCAGAAAACAACAGAGGTTCTTTTTTCCAGCAGTGTTATGGTGTTTGAAGGGTCTCAGCCAATGATCTCCTGGCAAGCGGAGCAGTGATTTTCCCTGTCTCTTGCAACATGCAAACTATAGAGCTTCAGAAGGACCAAACAACTGCTGGGAGCTTTGTTATTTTAAGACTTCCAGTTATTAAATAAGTATTCCCTTGAACGTCATCTTTCAACACACCCTAAGATGCAGCTA
This sequence comes from Odontophorus gujanensis, assembly GCA_013399175.1. NCBI lineage: Eukaryota > Metazoa > Chordata > Aves > Galliformes > Odontophoridae > Odontophorus > Odontophorus gujanensis. The sequence continues at coordinate 10,246 of VXAB01008519.1, forward strand.
ATGGTACCTAAGATCAAGTAGTTTTGTTTTACTTCATTTCAAAGCTGGAAAACTTAATATTGGTTGCTCACTACAATATGCTTAAATAAATTTATTACTTTTTCTTGCAGGTTTCACATAAACTAAAAACTGCAAATAACCCAATTTGCAATAGAATTCTTTTCCATGCTGTTTTTATGTTACACACTGTATGGAAACTATTGAATCACAGCCTGAGCCACTGATTGTTCACCTGAGACGAGCACTGAGTCAGCCACAGGAGCACAGGTGAAGGCAATTCACCTGTGTGACCAGAAGGGGTGGAGTCTGGCTCCACCTCTCCCAGACCCCATTTAAGGGCTGACCAGCACTGGGAAAGGTTCTCCTGTTAGAGATTCTTCCCTTGTAGAGTTCTAGGCAAGCCTTGACTGTCAGTGGCAGGTGAGCCTTTCCTTTTTTACTGGTTGTCTTTATACCATCTGGGTAAGCCATACAAAAATTTACCATCCACCTTCATTTTTTTGTTTGGGTACTATTCTTTCAGGGTATTCACCCTACACACAGTCACTACGTGTTACTCAGAATCTAAATTAATGTTGAAATATTCAGTCACTCACACTTATGAAGAAAATGAACTGAGGTTGTAGCTTAAACTTTGGCTTTAAGTGCAAAACCCACTTAGCTCTAGGTGAGACGTTTTCATTCTGTCATAAAGTTGTACTGCTTTGTTGAGGTTGAAGGACTTCAGCACTTTTGTTCAGCTCTGCAGCTGTGGAATACATACGTCAGCAATGCAATATGATAGAAGATGGGAGGGGGTTTGATCTGGAGGGACTGGGGGGGAACACTATGCAACAATGCCATACTGGGCTCCTAAAGTGGGAATGGATTTCCATACCACTCAACTCCAGTAATGCATACTTTTTTTTTTTTTTTTTGGTGTAATAAGCCTTTCATCTGATTCATTCATTTGTTTTAGGAATTTATGAACACTGTTTTAGAGGACAAAATTTGGAGAGATTCATGGAAGATGAATTTACTTGTAGGTCCATGAGCTACACTGAAGTGCTTACTTATGTAAACTTTCTGCCTGAGGGGCTGAGATTATCTATCTGTGATATTACTGGTGATGTTATTGATTCTTTTAGTATGAAGAATTGTATCATTGTCAGTGCCAGCTATATGACAGCGTGGGGCAAAACACTCATTCTCTGAGATCAGCTTGCTTTGTCATGGGGGAGTCACAGGCCAAAGACGGAGAAGAAGAAACATTTGAATATAAGAAGTTGCACTCTGTGTGGCTTCCCTTTCTTTACTACCTAAAAATATAACAAGAGTTCATTATTTTTTCTGAAATAAAATGGCAGAATAATAACTAGGAATTCCCTCAGGGCATGGAGCAGTCTGAGAAGAACATGCATTTAGATGATATTAATTTTGCTCCATAGGCAAAGAGTTTTCTATCTGCTCATATCTTTTGTTATTTAGACTATGAAAAGCTCTAAATATTTTTTCATTATTTTCTTAATCTCCATGGGATTATTTACTACCCTGACTCTGCAAGTCAGAGTTGCCATCTAAAATTCCAATTATCACTGAATTCCTTATGTAAAGCTGTTTGCGTATTCTGAGTTTCCAACATATCCCTACTGATGTTTTATCTTGAAATGTGCATTAATTAGGTTTAGTCAACTTGGAAATGAACTGTGAGCTTACTGAAGCACTGCCAACAGGCAGCATGATTCTATGCTGTTTGATCTATTTAGGTGTCTTAGACATGTTGATTCATAAAGCCTGGAAGAGCTAGCCATGATAGAGCCAACAGTAGCAGTAAGAAATCACATTTCATGTGTCATAGATTAATATGAAGGATTCAGGGGATTTGAAACTCTCTGAAGTTTGTTGATTTAATATCTTCTACACATCCAAAAGGAAAGAGGATTGTTTGGTTCCCGTCAGGCCACAGGAGCATCAGTATCAGCTTGAACCCAGTCTCACCAGTTAAAGTCATTTCTGTACAAACTCTCAAGGAACTTTTTTCTTATGAAGAAATGGTGATTTCTGAAACATTAGGACATTGCTTGTTACTTTAGATTGCCTTACACCTCTCCACTAATTTGAGAATTGGCTTCTCCTAAATGTTTCATGAATTTTGTTAATAAGCTTATCTGTAGAATGCACTTTTTAACTGTTTTTTTTGGTTTTTTTTGCTTTGAGTGACAAATTTGTCCCCTAAATTCAAGGGAAGTGTATGATCTCTTTTGTGAATTGCAGGGCTGTAGAAATAGTAAGCTTTTCGAAAGATTCATATCTGACAAGTGTGACAGAAAAGAACAGACTTGAATTGTTTGGTACTTGCTAGGTGTGTCTAAAATATGTAAAATCATTTCAATGTACAGTGGTAAGAATGTGTATTTGCTTAGAAGTTTTCACTATATTTCACATAATTCCATTTCAAATAAAGCAATCAGATCACACTTTTTAGTCAGGTACCAAGCCTTTTTGTGGAATGCAAGTGTACAGCTTCACTGAGAACTTCAGTTTGTCCTGGGAGTGGAAGCATCTAGTTTAGCATCTAGCATCTAGGAAGTGCTGTGCTGCTTCTGAAATGATTGCCTGTAATCAGTCAAATCTGTTGAACAAATCAGGTGTTGACAGACTACCAGATGAATGGTCCTAAAAAATGATGATGCTATTGTGTCATGTACTGTGAAAAGCAAAACTGAAGAATAAGGAAAAAAATCAGCAAAATTATAAGAGAGAAGTCTGGCATGGGTAGTATCATGGATTATTAAATAGAGGTACAAGGTAAGAATATCTGTCTTCTCCTGCAGGAGAGGGAAAGTAGAATACTTATCTAGAAGTTTTGCCTACTGCTAGGTCTCTGCAGGTGGGAAACCTATCTACTTGTAGTTAAGTGGGTTGCCTGAAGCACGGTTGTTTCAGTCTCACCTCTTTAAAGCATCCATTTCACTTCTCTCATCTTCATTACATTATACATCCTTCTGTTTCAGAATGCACTCCAACTTAATTGCCAGGCTGGCTGATTACTAAGAAAAGAATGTGCTCCATGCAAGGGCATCTGATTGGATTAGTGAGTAGTGATCACGGAGTGCAGTATAACATTCAGATGTCCTTCACCAGCCTTCTCTTAAACATTGGCTCTAAGGGAAGGGAATCAGTCGGTTGATATATATATATATTATCTTATTCACTGTACTCTAGGGTTTACAGTTCCACACCTATCTCATTAACCTCTAACACCCTATGGACACTGGCTTGTGACAATTTCCTGCCATCTTTTTCCCAAAGAAGAATAAAGGGAAAGGCAGATAAAGAACAAGGCAGCCACTTATGCTCTTGCTTAAACTGTCTTGGCCTTCTCTTAAAAGCATCAACCCAGAAAAACTTTCCGTCTTTCAAAGAGAATTTTTGAAGTGTTTGTATTAAATTTCAGATTTCTTCTTTCAGTCACTATAACTACTCTAGAAGTTGCAGATCACTTTGGTAGAAGTATGCTACCACTGTGGATGTTACTGCCGAAAAGTGTAGGAGTGTCCCAGCCAACCTAGAAGTCTCACTGACCAATATCTGCATTGAGTTGATAACCCAGAGCACAAGTTAAGCAAAGAACAACTATTTACTTCCTTTTCCAGTAGACAAACAAAATGGCATTGGATTAAGCTATTAGGTGGCAAAACAAACTAAGGGAGTCAGTGCCTCAGAAAACATACTATGAAGCTGTGGGGCTCTGTGCCTCAGGATGTTGCAGATGCTAAAACTGCATATGGGATTGAAAATTGGAATGCATTTGGCTGCTCTTGGAGTAAGTGGAATAAGACAGTAGGCTGAATGGCTGCTTTGCCTAAGTATGACCATAACCTGAAAAAAACCCACCCTATTCTTTTCAGGAATCATTCATACAAGGCGTCAGGAATCAGAGCTGTGGACTGCATTGAGGCAGAAACCAGCAGTTGTGGCAATATCTTGGCAAGCAGAAAGCTGCTAAAGATGACAGTGCAGGACTAAAAATGAATGGGGGCCGTAGAGCACAGCCATGGGCTTCTAAAAAAGCCCAGAACAAAGCCAGGAAGCCTAAAATCTGAAGACTAGCTAATGGGAAAGACAGTTCAGATTACCACAGAAATAATCCAGGACCTATAGTGAAATTAAATTTCTACCTGTGTTGATAATATTCATATGAAACTTACATTAATTTACTCAGTTGGGATCTGAGTCCTATCACTTGACTGGCAGGATTTTAACTAGTGAAATTGCAAATGAGTACTGAGAGTGATTTCTTGAAAAAGACTATTTTTAGAAAACCTTGCAGCTGAAGTTACATTAATATTATATGCAGCGTTACTCTTAAGAATAGGCATCAAGTAGAACAACCAGTGATTTACAGTGGAAGAGTCTTTCTGCACTAATATACTCAGTCCCTGATGAGGTAAATGCTGTTCCTGCTAAGTTGTTCAGGTTACTCTATAGAGGCTGTAGTGTCTACAGCTAACTAGTGAACTGCATTAAAAAGGGGCTGGGATTCTTGTCTTCCATGCTTACTAAAAGACTTTTCCCTCTTATAGCCTCAAAGGCAGCATGAGCTGCCTATTCACTCCTTGGGGCTGCACCTACGCCCTTCTCTGCCCCCCAGGTCCATCAGACCCTGTACTTGCAAAGCTGTAACAGTCTCCAACTCTCCATAGTCCTGACCTGTCTTTTTGAGTCTCTTTCAGTCGAAGACTGTAATTAGCCCATTTTTTCCCCCTATATAAATGTTGTCCAGGAAAGCAGGATTACTAAGGAATGTGCAGTAATAATGTTCAGAACACATCTCTTGAGGTTGTGACTAGGACCTAATCACAAGCACAGTATTTTCTTTGTAATGAAAGAAAGCTCAAATTCTTTTCCACTGCAAGATTACAGGTTACTATAATGTTCTGAAGCAAAATAAATTGGGGAAAGAATGTGATTCAGATGGCACTTGCAATTTGTTTGATGCAGCTGATACATTAGGAGTTCATTGGATAGCAGCACTTCCTCACCTCTTAAAGCACTTTAAGAAAATGAAGATCCTTCTTCTGGATAGCAATGCTCTTTTTAGCTGTATGCTCACACTGCTAAAGGTATTTGGCCATATACCCCAGGCCAGCAAAGTATCATACAGCTAGTAAGAGGGGCATAACTTAGAGGTGCTCCAATCCATCTGTACTTATTCAACTAAATGAGCCAACTAGCTTCTGATATGGCCTTTGTGACATGAGACTTAAGCTGAGCATCGGACTTTTGAGAGTCCTAGGATGCCTAAATACATCATCTTGATGCTGTTTGTGAGTATTTGAGTTAATGTGAGGTATCCGAAGATTCACTGATTCTGAATAATCTGGAGAAAGAACACACAAAATCTTATGAGTCTTGGCCAGTTCAGAAGTTTAAGAAAAAGTACTATTCATACTATTCCAGGTAGACCATGTAAACATTGCAGGTATTACCAGCAGCTTTCTTTGGGCTGTGGCTGTCTCACTGGAATTTCCTTCACTCTGCTGCAGTTCCCTTTAGAGCAAAGAAAGAAACAGGGACAGATTTGATCATCTAAAGCTTTAATTAACAGAGCTCTTGAGCCAATGTCTAGTAAGATTTTTATCCTCCCTCCATGGCTTCGAAATTTAGCTTTAACAAAGCCAAATAGGATTTTCACAAGAAGTTTGAAATTTGTTTGCTTGCCTGTAGTTAAGGACTTCTAAAGAGCAGCAACTGGTGTCATTGCAGTAAAATAATTATTAAATTATTTTTTTTGCTACCATTTTAAATTATTTTTAAATTATTATTATTTATTCTAATTATAAAACAAGTGAGAGAGAGCTGGATAGTACTGCTCAAAAAGAGAAAATTATATTGCACTGAAGAGAAGTGGACTTTTCTATGTGTTCTTATCTGGTGACAATGGGAAAAAAAAAGGTTATTATGTCATAATGAAGTAAATGTGTGTACAAGACATGAGAATTTTGGTAGCAATGCTTTTTATGAAGATTGCAAGCAGAGGAGGGGAACATAAATGTAACTGAGAACAAGTGTGCGCATTTATGTGTATCCATGTGTTCCTGAGTGCATGCACATCTTGTCAGACTGAGGCAGACACTGTCACTGCAAACATTCAGTGGATCTTTTGTAGGGGCAGATGTAGCTTTGACAATAGAAGGGTGACTGATGTGATCCCTCAAACACCTGTCACCACATCGAGTCATACCCCACTTTGGTGACATGAAACAATGGAAAGTGTGAAAAGAACAAGACATCGTGCAGCATACCAGGGCCTTTGTATGGCACAGCAGTTGCTCTCTGGCTTTGGGGAAGCTCCGGAGAAGCAATGGCACTCTAAAGATTAGGTCAGAAAAATAAACCACTGCATACTTACTGAGTCAGTGCTATATACAGAAGTTGATAATTTTTCAGGAAGGACTTTAAAAATTTACTTGAAAGGCTGTATGAAGAAAATCCTGTTTAGAGAAATTGAAAAAGCGTGAGCTAGAAGATCACCTGTTGCCTGAAGGCTGGATTACAACAAAAAGCTCTCAAAATGTCCCAATGACTTTGGTGCCTAAAGCATATGTGACTGACCTCTCTGTTTATTTAAAATAAATGCCAAAGTGCAATTGCTCCTGCAGGTAGGGCTTTTGGTTATTATATATCAAGAAATTCAAGAACCAAAAGGTAAATGGTTCAGGAACCTAGGAGCTTTTGAAATAACATAGTGATTCAAATTATTGCTAGTGTTAGTTTGGCTTTATTTAGTGTATTATTTTATCCAGGCAGAAGTGTGCTCATTATTCATGCAGTGTTATAACAAGCAACTACAGGAAAAAAATCTTAAGCCTCCAATGCTCAGGACAGTACAAATATTGATGAGAGACAAAAATAAAATGACAGAGCAACTTGGACATTTTCCTTAAGTTCTAATAAGGTATAAATCTAGAGAGCCTCTATTTGTGGTTGAAGTTCAAGGCAATTTCCATGCGTTTGTGCAAATCTATACCATCTGAGGACCTGACATGTACTTGGTGAGTTACAATGACTTGAGAGTGTGTGAGACTGGATTTTTGTCATACACAATCACATAATCTTGCATAAGCACTTCCATAATTATTGTTGTTGTTCTTGTTGTTGCTATTATTATTCCGGAGTAATAATGCCTGGAGATGAAGCTTTGTCTCATGAATTTGAATGTGGTCTTCATGAGGCATGAAGCTCTGTAGATGTAATGATGTTCCTTAGTATTTCTAGTACTTGTTCTAAAACTAGTAAAAAGCTGTTGAAATATCTATAGTGGTGGACTTGGGAAGAAGACTTCTCCAAATAGTGCTGGGTCTTCAAAATGAAGTGTGTTGAGATTATTACTGTTGCAAGAAATTAAGGCTAGTTAGAGCAATACAGCTTACTCTGAGCAGTAAATTCACTATTGCTACAAAATGATTAATGGATTCACCATCTATTACAGGTGTGATGATAATGGACAGATTTATTCATTTAATTGACAGGATCTGACTTTTCAGTCATATTTACAGTTTAATTATTCACAGTATAGCCTTATGTTTGCCTACTAAACATACTGTTTCTTTTCATATTGTTGTCTTCAGTTGTGACCTAGAAGATGTTAAAATAACTAAAATGGAGAGAAATGCATGTTCTCAATATTTTTCTTTCTTCCAAAATAATGTCATGAATGCTGTGACCTAAGTTCTGTTTAAGATACTGCCTTCTATTTTGCTGGTAGCTAATAGATAGTGCTTAGAGGGACATAAAGATGGCAAGCATAGAGTAAGTCTTCTTTGAAACTTCTCAGTTTAAGACTTATAATGGAGCAGACTTTGTAAGCCAGAGGGAGTTGTGTCCATTGTGTTTGAAAGCCTTTACTGGACTTATCCTGTTTTATTTTTTATTTTTATTTATTTTTTGCTTTGTTTTGTTTTTCCGTTTCCTTTTTGAACTCAGACTTTTTAACTTGCTGCATTAATGTCTTAGACAGTTAAATTATGAGATATGAAAAAGAAAAAGCAACGCAAAATATAGTCCCTGGAGATGTCATTGGATACTATCTAGTTTCTGAGCTGTGAAAAAAATGCTGAGAGTTCTCTTAGATTGTAGAACTCAAAGAGTGTCTTCTCCATTTTCTGTGGGTGCTTGTTCAAGGGATATCAAAATTACAGGGAAGCAAGGATTGTACTGGGGTTTAAATGGGAAATGTAACTGAATAGGAAAAGTATCCCATTCTATTTATTAACAGAACACATTTGCAAAAATCACTGATCACGAGAAACATGATGCATGTATTTTTATTTTTTTTTTTTGTCCTCTGATGCAACCCTACGGTCAGGATGGAATCAGAAGAAAGTCTGCTGCTGGGCAAAGAATGATAGAGGTGACTTTAATATGCTTCTTAACAGTTATGTCTCTAAGATGTGTCTTATTTAGACTACTTTAAATGCATGAAAAGATAAGAATAAAGGAACGTCCAGTGTACAATGAAAGAAGCTTGTGAGAAATGTGCTTACATTAGGGATAGTTCTAGTTTAGTAGTTAGAGAATATGTTCAAATATTCTCTATTCTAAATAAAGAAAGGAAGCTGATTGGCTCTCATGTCCTTACAAAATTTTGGAGGAGTCCTTGTTATTCATAAAACATGGAATTTTCCTGATGATATAGTGGAGGCGACATCACAACCAAGAATGGCAGCTATTGAACCTATATGACTATTTTCTAAGTATCTTTGTTGCAGAATGTTAATGGATTTCTTAGATATTTTTGATTTTTTTCTATATTTTTTGAATTTGCCTAAGTTACGTCCTTACATCCTCAGAAGATACTTTCTCCATTTTAATAGCCTTCTACTACAAATGTGTTGAATTCTCTAATAGCTTCTATCAGAAACTGCATAAGTACAACTCAAAGAAGCATTTGCTTGCACTAGCAAGAGACCATGGATGTTAAGCTACTTGTTCCCTGTGGTGTTTTTTTCACAAATGTTTGAGCTTGAAGTTGTTAGTACCAAACCAAAAGCTTGTCTTTTCGGTACTGCCTTTTGTCCTTCCTGCTTTTCTTCTTACATTTAGGTAGTGATTAGTTCTGAAACAAAGAAAACAAAAGCCAGAAGGTGAAACTACTTAAAAGGAAGCAAATAGTTTAGTGGAAATACTGACTAGACGGGGAAGAGAAGTCTGTTCCATTCCAGTGTCTGCGACAAAGGACAGCATTTTTGAGCCCCAGTTGTTTTTTTCTGTCAGGAGTAATCTGGGCTGCTCCACAAGGGCAGGAGTTGGGGTGGTAGGCTGTGCCCTCCCTGGCGGGGTGTAGTCCACAGTAAGGAAAAGAAAGAAAAGAAAGGAAAAGAGCAGACCAGTTAAATGAAGTAAATAAGCAAAGTTAGATGTGGTCCAGACAGATGAGAAAGTCCAAAGTGATGAGGCCTCAGGCTGGGCTATGTAGTCAGTCTGCAGGTCAGGATCAGACATTAAATCAATGGGGTACTTGACCAAACATGAGCATAGCTATAACATATCTGTGATGTAGCTCTAGGGGAGGCCAAGGATGAGAATCACAGCTAACATCAGCTCCTCAGGGGAGCAGAGTCGTCACTGGGGCCTCTCCACAAAGATTTTTCTTCACAACAATTCTGGTCAGCAAGATGATTGTGTAGCCAGTAAAAACCCTAGAAGTGGGGGAAGTGCAATTCAGGACTCTGACATACTGTCAGCAAGTGTATGAGTAAATCATTGCTAAAACTTGTTTTCCTGTTTTCCCCTTAGAATTGCAATAATGAAGTTGGTTTCGAATCTGAGGCAGTTGCCAGCTCTGGCTGTCTGATTACCCAAAGATAGAGATTTATGCCATTAAAGATAAAAGCCTCACTGGTGGTTCAATGTCACTGTTGTCACATGATTAAATGCAGTTTGTGGTTTTAATTTCCATGAAACATCACAAGTTTAACATGAATTTGTTTATATGATCTCACATTTAATCATGTGATACCATGCTTTTTGTTTTAGGCTCTTCCTTACTCAGTATGCAGTATGGATGACTCTATGGTAGGAGACTTTTCTGCCACGTTAAGATGCTTTATCTTTTCATTTTTTTAATAAAACACTTAAAGAAAGAAGATTTTTATTGCTATTTATAATGATTTGCAATTATAATATAGGATTTATTATTGCTGCAAAAAATTGGTGTTGTTTTCATTGATCATAGAGGACATCCAGAGAATGAGAGGAGGGCGCACAGGGAGAGAAAGGTTATTACTAGGGTAAAGCAGACGGATCCAGTGTAGGAGAATTTTCTCTGTCATGGCAAGTTTAACTTAACTCCTGTTAACTATAAGCTAGGGTTTCTAAGAAAGTGCTAAACATACACAGCTGCTACTGAATCCATCAGAAGCAAAATCTTAAGCATGGAAATAGGTATAAGAATGCAAAGTACTCTCAAAAAAAAGCCAGACGCTGCTCAGATCTGGGTAGCACTGCTGTATATGCTTTGCTTGCCAATCTCTAAATTGTGTTAAGCCTTGCTGTCTTTCAAACTTCAATGTTTCTCCTTTTTCCTGGCAACAGAAATGTGAAGATAAATTCAGATATTGCAGTGAACATGACCATACAAAATTCCACAATAAAGCCAACAGTTATCAGTTTAGAGCATGCTCATCTATTTTCTGCCTATATTATAAATATGAGGAATGAGTATATCTGTACCAGTCCCTGTGTAGCCTGATAATTTGTTGCCAATGGAGATCATGCCACAAATCAGCCAAAGAGCCTTCAGGTCTCTGTTAAACTCATGGAGAGAGCACCTGCTTCTGTCTTTTGACAAAATCAATTAGTCTATTTTGTTGTATTCTAGTGGTTGTTGCAGCATTAGTCTTCCTCCATTCTCCTAGCCGATCTTTTGTGTAACATACTTGCCATTCAGAACAGGTTTCCATCTGCCCCCAGATAATGAGCAAAACTCAGGGCATCCGCTGGAGCCTTCAAAAGAAGGCTTTCGATAAGGTTTACAACCATTACTGTCTGAATTCAGATGAACAGCTTGTATGTGTCTTATGCTTTCAGGATCGATTTACTTTGAACTCAAGGTTTGACAACAGCAGTTTAGTTTGACTTTTTCTGACCTTGCATGTGTTAAGCTGTAATGTCCTTGAGAATTCCTTGTTATCGAACCTGCTCAAGCTTCACCTTCATTTTTAGATTTCACGACGGCAACAAATACTGGGAGGAAATCAAGTGCACGTTGAGCACAGCTAATTTAATTGTGTCCTTTAATTCTTGCTTATTGCATGGAAACTGAATTTTCATCTGTTTGACATTACACACAACCTTTAATTAGATCTAACATAACTACCTATGTTTTTCTTAAACAGTGTACAGCTGCATCTGGGCACATTCAATGTTCATAAAGGATTTTTATTTATTTTATGGTATAGATCCTCTTGAGATAAGTTTGTACCCTTAAAGTTTTCAGAAAATAATTTCTTTGAGATTTTTGGTTTATTAATTGTCACTTGATTAGGCTGAGTTGTCACTTGAAAAATATTAAGTCCATGATGAACACAGAAGAGTAAGAAAGAAGACTGGTAATTACAGCCCTGTTTGTCTCACTTCATTGCCTGGTAAAATTATGGAGAAGATTATTCTGGGAGTTATTGGAAAAATACCTGAAAGACAATGCAATTATTGGGCACAGTCAGGAGGTATTCGTGAGAAGAAAGTCCTGTTTAATCTTGTCACAAAAGGAGATTAAGTTCATTAGAGACATACTTGACCAAAAGAACCCAGCTGATATAATCTTTTTTTTTATTTCAGCAAAGCTTTCAGTAGTTTCTCATTTTTCTGGACAAAATGTCCAGCATACAACTAGACAAATAAATAGTGCAGTGGCTGAACTGTTGGCTGATGGGTTGGGATTGGGCTGTTGGGGAAAGAGGCATCTGTAGGACAGGAAGCTGGAGGCCAGCCCTGAGGAAGTGATCTGGGTGTTCTATTTGATGGCAATTTGCATGTGAGGCAGCAACATACCCTGGCAGCCCAAAGGGCCAACTGTAGTCTCAGGTGCACCAGGCCCAGCACTGCCAGTGGGGGGTTAGGGAAGAGTTCTGCACCAGAGGTGATAGACATGGTTCAGGCTGCCCGGGGCAGTGGGTATTGCCCCCAGTGCCATGGAGTGTTTGGACAGCATTCTCAGACACAGGGTTTAGATTTTGGGTGGTACTGAGTGGAGCCAGCATTTGGACTCAATATTTTGGAAGGTTCCTGCCCACTCAAGATATTCTGTGATTTTATGATCTTTCTGTTCGTGGCCCATCAAAAAACAGGCTTTGGAAGTAAAGTCCAAATTAAGGTGTATTATCATAATTGAAATGATTAAGTAAATCAAATCATGTTCCTTGCCCTTATCAGATGAGAATGCAAATGTTGCTAAGGAATCCCAGTTTAAAATTCAGTCCTTGGACAAATCCTGGTCTTTAATAAACATTTTAAAAAGAACCTAGGAACTCTGTACAAAGTAGTACATCAAAAGGAAGTATAGGAGAAGAGCAAGTGAATACGATGTCATAAAGAATTTCACTGTCTGTAAGGTACTGTATTACCCTATACCTGCAGAAATTCTGTTTGTAGCCTCTGAAACTAAGCTTGCTTGGTTTTGGGCAATCAGTTCTGGACTTGCCAGAGATTCAGAGATTGCTTTGTTATTAGGATGTGAAAGCTGTTACCATAACTTCATTCTTTCCTAGTTGTGACTGTCTCTGGTGCTTATGGACATTACTGAGGGTCTGCAGTGTTTGGCTTCACCTTTGTGCTTGAATGTTAATATTTCCGAAGTACAACTTCTGCTTTTTTATTTATTTTCCTAGGGCTTGTCCCAGCAGGTCAAATCCCTTCATACATGTTATTGAGAAACTGGAATCCTTTTAAGATTATGCTATTGGAGGCACTGAAAAGCAGAAGTCTGTAGGTCAAAGTATGCTTATGGGCAGAAAAGAAATGACAATGTATTATTCACAGTCTATGTAGGCAGTTTGTACAGCATGTAAGCAATGTTCTAATTTATTGACATTAATTAGTGTTTCAGTCCCAACAGGGAAATTTTGTTCACTTTTCTAAGTCTGCATTTTATGAGGAAGAACAAGTGCTATTAAATAATGACTATTACCATGACTTTGGGTTATATCATGACATCTCTTGCTGAATCTCAGGTAATATCGTCTCATTACTCGTGTTGTTCAACTCCAAGGGCTGTTTTAACTTCTCACACTATGGTAGAGATGAAAACAGATTCACGGACTGCATGCAGTATAGGCCTTAACTTCTGCTCAGACTTTGATATATTTAATGACTTTTCCATTTTTTCCTGGATTTCCTTTATAATCTTGGCATTCACCTGATGTTTTTTTTTAAGTTCATTATTAATGTTTAAAATTCTGTTATAGTTGATGGAAATTTATATTGTTTTCCTGTGTTCACAAAATAAATGATGACCAGGCAACTGTATTATTTCTGTTACAGATATTAGTGATGTTAATGTTTACTGCATATGAATATTCAATGAAATGAATATAACATTAAAAAAGTGTCAATTTTGGCTTGCTTAACTTTTGACCAAAAATTAAGTTTATTAACTTGCTTGCTCACATTTTCCCTAGTCAGGTGACACATACTGCTAGCTGTCAAAGCTCAAAACTTCCTAGAAATAATTAGAATTCATTAAAAAAATATATTTTGCACAATGAAAAGGAAATGACCATAAATTAAGTTTATTTTGAATTCCTTCAATGTGTTTTTCAAAGCCAAGGCTTCAAATCTAAGGTAGACAAAACATTTTGGATCAAAACGATCTGATTATTTAAACAGCTGTAGCCCAAGTTTGGGATCAGACCTCCCCACGTGGTTTGACCATTTTTGTTTATATATCTAATACAATTTTAAGAACTAGTAACAAATCTTTCAATCTGCTGTGGGCTGGACGTGGGGTGTATCAAATGAAGAATAGAGGAGGGTGGGATTTCAGTGCTGCTTGAAGGACCTTGACTACATTGCTGAAGGTCACTGTACTGGGTTTGTTCATCTTTTTAAATAGGAGCTGGCATGTCATCTGGAAAAATACACAGATTCTATATGAAAAGTATTCGTGAGAATATATTGTTTGTTTGTTTATTTTCCTAGCAATTTTTGGTTTCACTCTCAGTTTTCTTTATTCTATGCTAAATTAACTCCTGAATGTTTCTTCTCCTCCCGCCTCCTATATACTGTAATTCAAAGGCTGAGAATTGTGAAAATCTTCCAATCTTGTCTTTAATAAAAGAGTTAGCAGAGTAGGAACTTGACAGGAATGCAGACCTAACAGCTGAATAACAAGGCTAATAGGGGCAAGCAGCAGGAAATGAATCGAGGAAGAAAGTCCCTGCTGATGTAAAAGCAGTAATGTGTGTTGATCTGTGGTGAGCTCAGGCTCCTGGAATTGATCATAATGGTGTATTGCAGAGAAAAAGAGTATTGCTGCTTGTGGTGCTAGTCACAGATCAGAAATATTTACATCCTTTAGTACCATGTGCCTATGTTTCATCCTTTATGCTTTCCACAGAACTGCTATCCAGGATATAAATGTCCAGTTTTGTATGCGTTTTCTACCTCATGTGGACATAATGGACCCAGCTGCAAATTTGAGTGACTTTTTTTTTTTTACTAATTTTTTGGTCAGCATACTGCAACTGAAACAATGACTAAGACGTGTCTTAAGTTCTTAGTATCCATCCAGAGGTTGAACAGCCTTGCAATTTTCCAATGTGAAAATAGTTAGCTATTTCTCTGAAGGCCATTTGAGCAAAAAACTCTTTAGTTGCTTCTGATCTCTTAGCCCAGAACTGTCCCATTTATTCCCTGAATGACTTAAAATTCTCCCTGACATCTCCAGTGTCTGCTAAAGATGGAGCTAGTAAAAACAGTTGATCTTTTACATCAGAGACAGTAGCGTATCGTCAAACTACAGAGGGAGAGTAAAACAGAGCCACATTATTTGTTAGTTTATAAGACGGAATTTCACTTCTTTCTGTGTAACTATATCAATAGATAGCTGTGAGAGATACATGGTTTGTAATCAGTGGAACGTGGCGTGCAATAAGGAATTCCCACTGAATTTTTTTTTTTGTAGAAAATAATTTACTAAAACAGTTCTCAGGTAAGAGGTCTGGAGTCTTGCTGGAGAACTTTGGTCTTATTCAAAACTGAGTACCAGACCCTTGCCTGAGGGCTCAACTGCAATGATGAAACTGGTCATAACATCAAGTGAGAGAAGTTAGTTTGGGAAAGGAAGAAATTTGTAAAATATTATTTGGAGCCCAAAGGGCTTCTCTGGACAGCCAGTTTCATGCATTGATTTTTAGAAGGGTATACTTATGATAAGGGGACTTATGCAGTCTATGCCGAAGTCTTTGAGATTAATAAGATTAATAAGATTTTTTAATTTTTAACTTCAAAAAGTTTCAGAGTTTAATACTATGTAAATGTTCCTGATGTTTTGATTGTAATTACAAACTTTTAATGCAATTCCATTCAAACAAATGGAAGAAATAGTGAAAACACTGTTAAGCAAAATACCATCAGTAATTGATTGAGAAAAGCCTCATTTTAGAGACATTGTTATAACAAGTTGTCTCCAACTATTACTTTGTCTTACGATTAAAACAACAACAAAAAAGTGGCTTCCATTATCCCTTGCAATGACACAGTGGGAAGTATGGAGAGGGACTATCTTTTTAATCCTTCAGGGGGTAACCTATCTTTTGATTCAGTAGTCAGGAACAAGCTAATGTTAAACAATTGGCAATAGCTAAGTAAATACCTTTTCTGAGCTAGACTGTGAACTTTCACCACGTGCTAGATGTACACTCCAGAAATCTATTGTCTTTTATGGCTCTGTGCTGTGCTGTTACTTCTTCTGTGTTGAAATGTCTAAATGCATGGCATAAGCATAGAAAAAATACAGTACTTATTATTTTTCTTCAAGGAATAAGTTCACACTCACTATGGAGTGTCCTATGAACATAGAAGATAGTGCGCTGTATTCTTTGTAAGCATAAAAATATACACATGGGGGTTATGTTCCAGCATTGTTTTTGCAGTTTCCTTTATATATTCTACTAAGCTGTATCTGTTTTCACTGAAGATATTTTTCAAGGTAAAAGAAATTCTCCTGTGTTATCAGTAGGGAGCTGTTGCAAGTGAGAGTTCAGGTAGAGAAACGAGAACTGATTTTGGTTGATGATGTTTTATATGTTATTATTTGGTGAGAAACTTGGGAACAGAGATCAACCAGTCCAGGGTTAGAGAGGAATTATGGTTCAGGGACAGAAATGTTAAGGATTTTGTTACATGGCTTAGTGTCTAGATTTGAAAAGTATTTAGAGGCAGAAATATATAAGTAGTCCTTTAATCCCTCATTGAAATAAACTGAAAGAGACTCCTAGGAATATAAGATAGCTCCCATAGGTGTGATTCCCTTACCTTGAATGACCTAGATGGTTAAGTTCTTTTTCAAAGTTACTTGGGCAGTTAGCAGTCCTACCACTTGGACCACATTTTTCAAGATGTATAGCTAAATATCTCGAGCTGTAGATGAGTCACTTTGAAAGACACAATGCTTTTATGTAAAATGGGCTATGCTCATTAGAGGAGAGGCTAAATTATCTAGGGCAACATGGGCCTCAACGTGTTTATCGAATTACTCACCAGGATATTGAGTATTGAACTGGTTGTGTCCCTAAAACAAACAAACAAAAAAAAGAAATCTGGAAAATAAGGTATGCTGTTTCAGCAGCTTGAAACAAGTTAGACTTTCAAGTATGCCATGCTCATAGGCCTATTGAGTTTTTGGATGGAAACTCCAAGAAGTAAAATTAGTAAAAATCTGTGTGCTATGCAGAGCAATGAAACTGCTAGATTGCCAGCTGGTAATATTCTATGTGATAGTACATAAATTATTATTCTTAAGGCATATGTATTTTTTTTATTTGTATGACAGGGTTGTTAATGGTCATTTTGAGGAGTCTGGTGAGGGTGACTGCTTTATTAGGGAGATTAGTGTAAGAAAAATCAAATTCCAGATGGTAGGAACTGGTTAATTTAGTCCAACAAACAAAAGCAAAATGTTGACACTGGCTTGGACCTGTGGGGAATTTTGTTTCTATTTACATAGTTTGACTACAGTGGATATTGTCTCCAAGCAGAAACCAGACTATACTGTGTAAACAGTGAGTCGCCAAATAGTTGATAACTGACTGCACCAGACTTGCCTCACACATTTGCTTGTCTCTTCCTTTGGAATGAAATTCCTGATCTTGCACTTTGGAGGTGTCTTGTTTAGACTGAAAGAGTGATTGCACTGCTACACAATGACTTGGCTGGTCATTTTAAGGGAAGCTGGAAATGATTCAGACATGAAATAGTTGAATGAGGGAAATATCAATAACCTTTCACTTGGAAGTGCTGTACTAGCCCTGTCTATTCTGAGGACTTTTCTATAGAAGTGAAATATATTGGTTGCCTGAAAGGCAAGTATTGTTGCTGTTTTTTTGAGAGAAATACAACCCTGCTGTCCATAAGAAGAAAAGAAGAAATTCAGAAGGCTTATCAGTTTTCTATTTCACCATGATTGAGGTTGATTATTTTGATTGTGGGAGAGATGTAGCTCTGTTAGAAGCTGGGAAAGTTGTTTAACTGCTGATTTTTACCGTGTTAGATACATAGAGTCATATAATCATAGAATACCCCAAGTTTAAAGGACTTACAAGGATCATTGTGTCCAAGAACTCAGTAGAGCACATCCAACACAAAACTGAGATCAACCAAAGTACATCAACACTTCTCAAGAAATGCAGCTGCATTATGAAAAATTATGCTTGGTTAAATTGTGCTTTTCTACAATAGTAATTTCTGTTAATTTTCTTCACCTATTGATTTAACCATCAAATGGAGAATAAAAACTGTAACTGGAAAATCAAAATAAACATCTATCAAAATTTGCATTAAGGTTTTATAAATAAGTCAATAATAAACCCAGCATATTTTTAATAAAGTCCCATTAGAGACTCCTAGAAATCCATGCATAATTTATAACAATGTATTGCTTATGACCACATATAGCACATACTGTCAATGTCAGTGACATGCTTAGGACTGCTACTAAGAGTCTCTTAGCTATTCATAAATTATTTGTAAATGGGATGATAAATAATACATGCCCAAGCCTTTTCTTTATTCCCAGTGACATCATCTTCATCACCATCAGCCAATTACTCACTATTATAACTGTTATTTCTTTTCTGTAAATAGATTCTAGAACCTTTCAATACTGTGTAGCTTGGTTTGAGCAGGAAGCCTGTTTAGAAATAGCTTGTACATTTCCCGCTATACTAAGATGTTCCTAGTTCTTAGATGAAATGTTTTTGTGAATTCAAATTCTATCATCACTTTTCTTCTGCACTGTGGGATGGTGTGTAACTATAAATACTGCTTAAGTCACTGCAAAGGGTCTGGTAGAGTTCTTACCAACATTGATGGAGATTTTGTGTATATCCAGAAGCAGATATTTATCATTGTCATTCTCTGTATATCCAGAAGTAGATATTTATCATTATCATTCTCTGAAAATCATGACCTCCACTTAGCATTCAGATCATTCAGTGTAGACAATATGCTATTTTCCTGCTTTTGTCTTATTTTTGACAGTCTTTGTATAGTAAGGTTTTCTTTCTGACCTTGCCTTTCTTCCCTGTTACCCTTAAAGTAACCAGCACAGTCTCCTCCAAATTCCTCTTCCGGTTACCTTGTCTAGTTCTTTTCCCCAGGTTGTAGTTTCAGATCACAGAAGCTGAAGAAATGCTGCAATTACCTCTCTGCCCCCCAAAATAAAAATTAAAAAAACTAGTGACCCTGCCTTGAAGCAGCTTCAGTGATGAGAATGCACTGTGAAAATGAGAATGAGGGCTTACATTCAGTTCATACTAAAGCTTCTGTTGGGCAGCAGAAGTGACATTTAATCCTTCAAACTGGGTTATCTTCCATCTGCTGGTGTACTGGTAAAAGAGTCAACAAGTCATTAGGAATATCCAGAAGAAGGTAATTTCTCTAAGAATCAATGTTAAATCCCAGACCATGAATAGTGTTTTTTTTTGTTTGTTTATTTTTTATTTATTAAAATATATTTTATCTGGGGTAATTATAGAAAAACATTATAGAGAAATTACGAGTAACCAGTCTGTTCACACTCATTTAAACTTTGATTTTACCACTGTCTAAAGTAATTTCACTCCTAAATCACATACAAAGGATTCTGTCATTCCCCAGTCTTTCAGAAAAACACAGTTCTTTGATGTATGTCCACAAGTAAAATTCATGGTGCCCAGTTTCAGTGTTAGTGCTGTGATCTGTTGCTTTGCTTCTTTGCTGTGCATTGATGTTCCTAAGATGGATTCAGTAGAAAGAAATTTCTGTTCACAATTTTGATGTTATGGTATAAAATTGTCATTTTATACTGCTTTCACAGGTGGTTTAAGCAAAATTCCAGGGGTGACTTAAGTACAGACACAATCATTTTCAGCTGCATTTTGCCTTGGGCAATAGCACAGACAGCTGGAAATAACAGTGCTTAGCTGCCACCATTAGGTACATGGCCTGTCCTTGGCCCAGTGTATGTCCTTGCTGCTTCAATTCTGTCTTAAAAGCTCCTTCTTTCTTAGATATATAGAGGCCATACATCCCCCTTTTAATTTCAGAACATGACCTTTGAAATCAAGGTTGTACATTCTGCTTTGAAGAATGATTAGAAGATATAGTGTCAGGACAGATTTTTGCCTGTTTTACTAATTACCTGTGGAGAATGAGTCTCAGACTTCAGAGTATGAAAGTATGACGGTCAGGTTATATCAAATAAAGGCCTGGATTCTGTGATAATGTTATGGTATCCAGCTCATAAAGTCCAATATATGGTCAGTGTAACATGGAGACACAGTAGTTGTGTGGGATACAGATGTAGTTTATCTGTAGAGTTTAATTGTTCTGGCTTGAAAAGTCACAAGGCAGATGTGTGAGCTAGCTGTTGCACTGAAGAACAACCAACTTCTATTTCCTGTTTTGTTTTTAAAATGGCACATGTTACAGCCTTAGTTAATTTTCTCTGGAATATAAGGAAGTGTCTGTTGTAAGGGGGCTTGTAATGAAAGTTCTGGAGGGCAGAGATTTTAGCAGTAGTCACAAGAAGCACTGTTGCCATACCTGGACTTTGTTTTGAAAGTCTATGCCTTTGGGTCCCTTTACACATACATCAGGGGTGCTCTGTATCTGTTTAATTTTTCAGTGCAGTTTCCTTAAAAAACTGCTAAACATTTGCTGCCTATCGTTCTTCTTCTTTCCTGCTCTCTCTTTATACTTCACCTTTTAAGATGGATGGGAAAACTGCCATAACAGAAATAACATTTGTGTTAACTGTAAGAGCTAGCAAAGGTGACTGATCTAATACTCCTGCTTTAAGCATCAACTAAAGTTTGTTTACTGTATATCTCAGCCAAATGTGAGTATATGAAATATGTAGCAAGTAATGATTAGAAAATGTGTTTGAATAATTGAAAAGCAGATTTAGTTATTAACTGTCCATTTAAAATTGTAATTTATTGTGAATTATTATATTATTACCAGTAACAGGTGTGCAAAAAATGTTTTTATTTAGACTATGTTGTATGATCTTCATTATCACATTTTATGTACATAGAGTTGCATTTTTTATTTCAAATTCATTGCCTTTTGCACATTTTCAGAAGATGATGTGGTCTTTAAATGATGGGATTCCTTCTAAAATCAGTCTAAGTTTTACAACTGATGTAATGAACATGTCTAAACTTTGCAAAATGTGTTCTATGAACAAATCTTTCTTTAAAAGTGAAGAACTATCATTAAAGACTTCTTAATCAGGAGCATTTCTAAGACATTTTCTTAGCCTTGCATTATTACTTAGGGCATGTAGGGACAACTGAGTTTTAAAACAGTTTAAATATAATCGTCATTCTATCTCCTATGATACACTCATGAATATCCAGAAGTTCCA
Organism: Odontophorus gujanensis; assembly: GCA_013399175.1. Taxonomy (NCBI): domain Eukaryota; kingdom Metazoa; phylum Chordata; class Aves; order Galliformes; family Odontophoridae; genus Odontophorus; species Odontophorus gujanensis. The sequence continues at coordinate 31,358 of VXAB01008519.1, forward strand.
TCAGTATACTACTACTAGACATTTGTTATTATCAGTCTTCTCTTGGTTTTGGACAAATGGTGAAGTAGTGATAGTGGGCCCAAATATTCATTACAACTGATTAATAGTTATATTGCAACAAATTTAACATCACATAGTTCACAAATGGCAGAATAGACATAGCACTGTTAGAGTAGCAAATCAGAAAAGGATAAGAATATCCATTAATCCCAACTGTTTACAGATTTATAAGAAAATTGATGTGAAATACTGCTCTTCTGCTTTCCTTTCAGGCAGGCTTGTGCTGAACAGACTGTACTCTATCCTTGCTCTAGTGGACACAGAACACCTTATGGCTTCAAACGTATGGCTGGATGGCCATTGCGATTTCTCTAGTGAAGCTGAGTGGTAGTGAAACTAAGCCATGAACAGAGGATAAAGTTCATGATTTTATTGGTGGGTGAACCTTTGTGGTACTTATTTAAAAATGGCACAGAGCCGAGCAAAAGTAGATGCACTGTGCCTTATTTGGAGGTACATCTGGCCTGAATCAAAGAGTTGCTCAGATGCTTGAAGGTTTAGTTACTCCATTAGCTGGCAGAATTGCTTAAAGATCTATTAAACCATTTTGTAGTGCTCTGATATATGACTTAAGGATTAATATCTACAGTGACATTTCTTTAGTATTAAGTCAGATTGCCCAGCAGCAGTTCCATATTCCAAAGTTCTGCTCCAGGGAAATCTCAAGGCAGTACTGGAGGAAACTGAATTACTTTGTAATAGGCTTTGAGATGATTGTTAGAATTCCATTTATTTGTTTTGTGTGTGTGTAAACCAAATGTATTTCTAATTCAGAGAAGTCTAAATAATAAATAGGAAGAACAGATCACAGCTGAACCTTCCTAGTTGCTTCAGCCTCAGGAGATGCACTTCTGTGGAGAAAACAAAAACATATTTTCACCCTGAAAGCTGACACAGCACTCTTTTTACTTCTAGGCTTAATGTGAACATAAGCATTTGTGGTTTACTGACATAAAATAGGTCAAGGATTAAAACATAATTAATTACACACATTTTCTATAGTGCATCCCCAAACCCTGTGGCTGAATGAATTCTGTTAGTTATAGGCACCATTTTTCTTGCTTCAGACTTCTATTTTGTCAACAGACAGTACATGCTGTTCCTCTGATTTCTGGATTGATAATGCATATCTGCCCTATCTTCACCTGCTCTGTCTATTGAGTTGCATTTTCTTTCTGTTTTGTGACAGATACATGATTGGCTTTAGCTTCTTATTCATCAGAATGGAAAACTGGTTTTGTACATGTTACTGTGCTTCCGTAACAATGGTTCAACCAGCCTATAACAACACATTTATTGCAATTGAATGCAAGAAGTTTGTAGTCACTTAAAGGTGAGATTGTTTCTTGTGGGCATTGCCCTAGAAGGGGGAACAGTTGTACAGTGGCATAAATATCCCCCCTTGCCATTTTCTTCTCCTCAATGTGTTCGCTGTACTGCATGAAGATTTCAGAGCAGGGGAGGTACCTAAAACCTCCCTCTACAACTAGGCACCACCAACTGTTCTGAGCCTGCAGCACAGGTTGTGCTCCACTAAGTGACAGGTCGGGCTCTCACCACTTTCACAATGGCAGCACTTCAACATCCTGCAAGCACTGCTAACCTGATTCTGGTCAGCTCATCTTGCTACTACCCTGCAAGAAGGTCAGCTATGGACTGTGCCTGGAGGGCAGTAATTGGAGTGCTGGCAGCCAGCACCCCTCTCAGCCTAATCCCAAGTCAGGAGGGTGCACTTGGGGAACCAAGGCTCATTTCTGCCTCTCCCCCAAGCGCAGCTACTTTTCTCTTACAGAGAGCAAAGGCATTCAGTTGTTTATAAACCATTGTATGCATAATGCTAGTATGTAGACATCTGTGCCTATATGTGGCAGTCTGTTTATGCTTTGCAGTTACCCAGTCCATGGACTCTTTGGTGCACACCCAAGAATACATCCTTACTTGTGCTGCCCTGGGCTGTTGCTCAACGTGGCATGTACGAAAAGACTCCTTTCAGTGAATGGCTTCCAGGCCTTTCTGGTTTTTGCAGAGTTAAGTGAGTGCTGTAGAATTATCTCCAGAGTTCTGCCCCTTCTACTCAGAGGGGATGATCAAAAACTATTTGCAAAATATAACTTCTTGTCATTAATGCGTTGAATTTTTGAAACGTTTCAACTGGCTCCAGTACTGAGTTCTCATCTGTTGTAATTTCTCCTCCTGGGCAGGAGAAAACCAAAAGACCAGCCTTTAAAGTGGGAGCCAGTAGATTAATTTTGTTTTCCAAGTGTCAAGCGTTGCAAGACAAAGAATTTTCGTAATAGTGCTCAATTTCTTATAGCCTTTACGAACAGCCTCACTTATTACAATTATTATTTCCACAGCTCATCTAGAGAACTAAAAGCTCTAGTTTGCTTTGTCTAAACAGAAACCTCACTGCTAGAGAAATGATCTTGTGAAACAGCTCCAAGCTCTTAGTTCCTATTTTTACCACCAAATTTGCCTGCAGCTGCCAGTTTGAATTACTTCCATCTTTTCTGTGCTTAGAACAACGAAGGGAGTAGAGAAAAGAGAAAAAAGAGTCTGTAGAGATTCTGATTCTTTGAGAAGTAACAAGAATTTTCATCTCTGAAAATTGGTAAGCAAATGGACAGAACAATGGATACTTTCCTACATTTGTCCTTGTTGGTTCCTTCCTTTACCTCATGTAACCAATTGGCTTGTAACCATTACACTGTAAATTCATAGACTATCTAGGACAAAAATGCAACTTAGTTTCCAGCAGTGATCTTATTTGACTCTTATGCTTCATTGATTTTTGCAAGGTCAAAGAGTTTGCAATTTGAAAAAAAAAATCCTTTCCACATCCTTATTTAAGAATTCAAAAGCAAATCTTGGGTTTACAAATATAACAGTTATACTTTTAATGATTGGTGTGATGAAGAAAAGGTATAGCATGAAATGGCATGGGGCAAACACTGTAGTTTTGATTTATAGAGTTTGATGTGTGTTGACCTCACTCTGTCTACAAAGCAAAGGAGTGTGGGCTTGTCTCATCGTATCACTTATATTACAGTGATCAGTCTACTGTAATTTTTATCTGTTTCTGAGAAACAGGCAGTCTAGTGTTTCTCATTTCTTTATCCTCTGTGACCTAAAATATTGTTTTAAAATAATTGAGTACTTATTGATAACTTGATGGTTAAATTTAAAAGAAAGTGCATTTTATAATATATCACTCAGTTAAAAAAAAAAAAAGAAAAAGAGAGAGAAAGGAAAATGCAGTGGAATTTCAGGAGTTTTACAGCAAGTCTTTCTCAAGCTTGATCATACCATGTATTAAATTTGGTTCCTGCATTTTTCCAGCTGTGCTACAGAAAGAGAACTGATTTAAGGTTCTCTGCCATGATGTATTCACAGTAAGGATGTTCAATAACTGCTAATTTTTTCTCCAAATTCCACTTGTGATTATGCTAAAAATAACTCTGCCTGTGATTTCTGGCTTTGTAGATTTCCTATATTTAAGGTAAGAGGATGAAGTAGGGGTTTGGAGTAAAACTGATTACTCAGTAGAGAGTGTCTGTCTGAATAAATCGCATATAAAGAAATACATACTAATTGACAGAATTAACTTGAATTAATACTGCTTCTCACATCCTAATAACATGTTCCATATTCAGACAGACTGGGAAAAGTAGATCTCTTCAGAATCCTTTGAACTTCACTTCTAATTACTTCTATTTTAAATATGTAAATTTAGATGAAAGATGGAAATAGAAATCTGTTTGCCACATACGTTTATCTTCTTTCCTTGGAGAATTAAATAACATTTTAAGCAAAAAGTAGATTCTCTATCATCAAAGAAACAGGTTGACCTATGCCAATAGTACTAACATGTTGAAGTGCAAAGTAATATCTTTTTCATGATGTTTAGTGTTGGAGATGTTATTTAGGTGTTAATAGTTTTACAAAATGAGGCACTGGAAAAAGATGATGTTAATGAGCCTTTTAAAGTCTGTAAAAAGAAGGGTAGTGTGGATGAGTGCCTTGGAGCATTAATAAAAAAAGGAACACAACACAGCAGGCAATAGTGAAGAAAATAAAATATCACCTGGTGAGAAACAGATTTACCAACAAATATCCAAGTGATTTCAGATAGTGAGAATTTTGCTTTCTTAAGTTCCTGCTGAACTGACCATCAACCTGAGGCTTTACATTTTGACATGGTTGAGTTCTTACGGTGAATTTAATAAAAGCTGGGACCAGGCAGAAACGTGTCTGAGGGATAGTTGGGAAGACAGTCTGCTGGGTGAAATAAATCTGCTTCCACTAAAGTCAGTGAAAGACTATTGATCTTAGTTCGGAGGAATTTGTCTCCTCCTTTAGACAAAATATTTTTTTGATCCCAGCAATTTGTCATAGGATTCTGGCATGTATTACAAAAAATGTAAATGCTAAAGCTCTTGCACACAGCTGGTGTAATATAAAGGAGTCTCACTATGAATGAAAAGCATAGACATACATGTTTGTTTTACTAGTAACTTTTGTATTTTTATACTGATACACCCTCCTGCTGGATAACATCAATTATAAAATAAAAGTCCTGTGTGGATTTCCCTAGGTAATTCTTTCTAATGCTATCCAATGCTATATATGCACAAAAACAATGTATTTTGAATATTGTGAGAACTAAGGGAAGCTAAATATATATGTATGTATATATACATATACGCACTTAAAACATGAAATACATTTAGTGTTGTGATTTCTGTTATCAATATCTGCCAAAGATTGTCTGTCACCTGTCTTGTGTAGCTTCAGAAGACAATTATTAGAGAAAGTAGCACAGCATTGGAATCAAATGGTCTTTATGAATGATGATAAAGGTGGAAGCTTAGCTGAATAGTGAATCAATTTTTACTTCTTTTACACTTTGCTATTAAATACACATGAAAAAGTGAATAGTAATTCTAGATTGTCTGCAAAACTGGTGGTCTGGGAATGACAGATGTATATGACATCCATTGGCATATCCACACTTGTTTGGAGCCTCAGCTGTGAAGGCTAGGAGGTGCTATTTTCATAAAGTAGAAACTGATAAAGAGGTATCACTAAGAAAGAGAATCTTTGCAACCTTCCCATGGGACACAGAAAGCTGCATCAAAAACACCCTGCTTTTCTATTCTTTTTGTTTGTATCCTGGGTCATATTACTTTTCAACATAATTGTTAACATATTAGCCAGACCTTTCTGATCTTTTTTCTTTTCTTGGGCTAACATTCCTGTCTCGTACTAAATTTAATAGTAGTTTGGAATGTGTCATATTTGAAGCTCTGCAAATGATTACAAAATCTCAAATGCTATCATTACATAAAATACCATCAGTGAAAGTCTTATGCTTTGGAGAAAAGTGCTTTTGGTGCTGGTTTATACTGCTTGAAACCATTATGATATCATAGAATCACAGAATGCTTTGGGCTGGAAGGGGCCTTAAAGATCACCCAGTTCCAATCTCCTGCCTATGGGCAGGACTGCAGCCCACCAGATCAGGCTGCTCAGGGCCCACCCATCCTTGCCTTGAATCCCTTCAGAGATGGGGCATCCAGAGGTTCTCTAGGAAGCCCGTTCCAGTGCCTCATCACTCTCTGTGAAAAAATTTCCTCCTAGCATCTAATCTAAGTCTCCCCTCTTTTAGTTTAAAACCATTCCCCCTCATCCTAGCACTTAAAATTTGCTCTCTCTCCTCCTTATAAGATTCCCCCAAAGGACTGGAAGCCTCAGTGAGGTCTCTCCAGAAACTATTCTTCAGCAGACTGAATAAGCCCAGTTCCCTCATCCTTTCTTCACTGGAGAAGTGCTCCAGCCCTCTGATCATCTTCATGGCCCTTCTCTGGACTTGCTCCAGTATTGTAGATCTATTGTTCTCAAAAGCCCAGAAGTTTGAGAGCCAGTAATGAGTCTTACCTTTTTGTTTTAAAAGCTTCCCAGAGAACACGATAAGGAGGAGTTATATTAAACTTACAGAAGATAGTAAAGTTCAAGCAAACATCTGTGTGTGCAAAAGAATTAGGGAACCACAGTGAAAGACTATAGTAAGTGGAATGCCTCATCATGAGTTATATAAAAAAAATTAATATACAGCTGTGTGAGTAGAATGTCCAGATCTCTGGTGATAACTTTTTGGAAGGATGTTTATACTTATGACTCTGTCCATAACTAACTAGCAAAGATTAGGAGGTCCCCAGCGTAGCAGGCAGATATCTGATATAAGACTCTTGTTGTTGTTGTGTATCAGTATATTACACATACACTTGTAAGGTTACTTCTCTTTCTTCTGAAGGATCTGACCATGAGCAAGTCCCTGGACTATGTTTACCTTCTGACTTTCTGTGACAGTTCCTATGTTTATTTTGTGTTTGGAACCACGTACATGGCTATAGATGTCCATGATTAGATGATCAGTGATTGGAGAATCTTGGATGCTTGGCCAGAAAGTTCATGGGTAGTTAAGTTGAGTAGTCATCCAGTCTTTACCTCAGGCTGATTCCAGCGATTCATGGGATTGGGTACTTCTTTTGCCCTCAGAAACATCCACAAGTCTTTCTGGAAGTAAGAGTAAAAATATGTTAGGAATGTGTCTTCATTCTGCTTCAGATTACTGAGGACAGAAGTGCAAACTGGAAGAACTGTGTTAACTGGGAGAGCTGTACATTGTTGCTCTGTCCTCAGGACTTCTCCTCTTCTTCCTGCCTAGCACATCCATTAACACTGCTAGCAGCTGGGTGTACACTCTAAGTGATGCTCAAGAAAATGGGTTATGTCACTAAACAGTGTTCTCTCTGTGCTGCTTTTGTCTGGATCCATTGTTAACTTGTTCATATGCATATTCCTGATGGTGCTGCTCTGACAGTGATCTGTGTCCCAAAAGGCTGGGCATACCTCAGGATGCACATAGCACCCATGCAGGTGGCTGAGCACACCTGGAATCTTTCTGCTTAGTGTCCCCCTCCCTCCTCTCTTGCCTGACCATGGTGCCAGTGAAGGACTATGAAGTCTTGAAGAAAAACTACCTGTAGAAACAGTCTTTTGTCAGAAGTAGTCAATTGCTCATGATTTGTATGAATCATATTTTACACTAGGTAACTTTCAAGAATTTCTAATCTAGTTCTTATTGGCATTATCAATTTCTAAGTAGACTCAGAGATTATGGAAAGAATCAATTCTTGGAGATAGAGTAGCTTCCATCTCTCCACTTTCATGGAGATATATGGTGATACCATCCCTTAAAAAGAGAAAGAAAGCATTATATAGAACTTACATGGTAGGCGAAGTCTCCATAGGTTGGAGAATTCAGCATATTGGAAACAGTGTGACTCGTGATGGAGGTGAAGGGCAGAGAAAATTAAGTGGAAATAAAATAAAACAAAGCAGATGTGAAGAGTGGAAGATGAAGGAAAGAAGGTCAGAGGAACCCATGAGATCAGAACTATGTCCTTGCCTGTCCTGTACAGTCTTTAGTACAAAGAACTGTCTAGGGTTAGCTCAGTGTGAGGGAGCACTACGATAAACTTTGTAAATGAAGCTGAAAAAAGGATAAAATTCCTAACAACTAGCTGTTTGAAGAAACTATTACCAGTCTTCCAGAGGGACCTGGACAGGCTTGAGAGGGGAACCCATGCCAACCTCATGAAGTTCAACAAGGCCAAGTACAAGGTCTTGCACCTTGGTTAGGGCAGTCTCAAGCAGAAATACAGGTTGGGCAGAGAATGGCTTGAGAGCAGCACTGAGGAGGATTTGGGAGTGTCAGTTGATGACAGATTCAACATGAGCCAGCAATATGGGCTTTCAGTCCAGAAAGCCAACTGAATCCTGGGAAGATGAGCTGAAGGGAAAGGAGACTGGTCTGGCTGAACATAGACCTTTGGAACTGAGGCCTAAAAGGAAAGTTTGTGGTCTTTGGCAGAAGAGCAAGCAACCTATGATGATTACAATACATAGTGAAGCTGTGCAGGGAGAAAATTAGAAAGGCAAGGAGTAATTCTATGATTCTATGAAAGGAAATATTTTAGCACAACATTTAAATTGAAATTACAACAGCATGGGTAAAACTCACACAAACAAAACTCCAAACTGTCTGTACTAGTATTTAATTACAAACTTCCTAAAACTCATGCTCAATCCACATTTCCTCAAGTGCATGCAAAATCAACTCTAGTAAGAACTGTAAATAAGATTTTGGTGGGGCAAAACCATCCTGCATCTTGCATATGCAACAAATGAAGCTTATCCCAAAGACTAACTGTGACACTGAGACTGGGACCGAGACTGGCAACAGCACTATTTATCTGCTCTGTACGTGTCTCACTGTAGCAACAGCTGTCACTCCCAGCAAATGTAGGGTAAAAAACAATGCAGCATTTTTCCCAGTGGGTATCAAGTGCAAAAAGAACCCCAAACAGATATGAAGTGCAAAAACTGAATTGATAAATCCTTCTGTCTTAATAATCCCACTCTTTTGGGAGAAATATTGGGTAAATTGGATGGTCTGAACACAGAACTGTGAATCTGAGGCTGAAGAGGCTTATTTAAATCTGAATATTAAGGGAAATGAGGAAATTGTGCTGGAGGCACTGAAGAGGATCTTTTGTGGTGCATGTTTTCTACCTGACCTAGTGTGGTGAGAGAACAATAATAGTAGTTATATTAGTTCCCTAGGACTTTGTCTGGGAACTTGTGCCCTTCATAGGATCTCCGGATCCTGGCATTTCTTTTTTTGTAACTGTCAGGGACTTTTAGCTTGGTCTGATGTCAGTTTTGTAATAATATTAATTTTTCTGAAAATTACCTCTGGGGGAAACCCCTTCTAACTCTGGTCTGCCTCACTTCCTCTTTTTTTCAGTGTTTATTTAGGCCTACTTCCTTACAGATGTTTGAATACATAGCCTCTAGCTAAGGGTCCAACTCTCACTGAAGTCAAAACCAGATTCTATTAGTTTTTGGACTTCAGATATTTTTTCAGTTTGTGGTTGACAGTCTTGGTCTCCTTTTCCTTCTACCATGTGCATTTAAATATCTGCTGGTCTGAATATCCTGATGTCTGCAAAGCTCTGCAAATATTGTATGAGCTGTGCTTTGGCAGAGCAAAAGAGCTCTTTGTAACAGATAAATCCACAGATCTTGACTTTAAGTGATCCATCCCACTTCAGAGCGGAGAGAATGTATAATGTTTTAGTTCATGGTGCATACAGTTCTGGCAAAAGTTCCAAGATATATAATGTTCTAAAATGAACAGCTTTGACCAAATTCCACACAACTCAAATTTTAAGCTAAAAACACAAACAGAAGGGTCAAAACAGAACTTTTGGACATATCCCAGTATTTCCTAGACTCAAACTCTGTCATGAATTAGGCTAGGAAATTAAAAATAGAATATACTGTACAAATCATTGTAAATACTCAAAACCTGAGCATTTAATTCTAGTCTTGCAAGTGACGTAATTGGTTTATAAAACCTATAAGTGATGGAAGTGTTTAAGAACTGGTCAAAAATATATTAATAGACAACAGTGGAGTTTGACTTTTTCTTTCTATTCCAGCTTACCCATTCTTTTATAAGATTGGCTCTTGGAGTGCCTGCCAAACAGGCAATTAAGTGATCTCTGCTTGTCGTCTTGATACCTTCTATGGTAGGTATCAGTCACAAGTATGCTTACTCCTTAATTCTTTTCTCTGCTGTGGACATGTAGGTTTAAGCATCTTGGTATCCATTGATCTCAGTACAAAAAACAAAGCCCTCTACATGCCCAACAATACAACCATAGTATGCAACCAGTAGAAATATGCCTATCAGCTCATTCCATACCTGCAGTTAACAGATGAAGTACTGTAGCAGAAATGCTAAGTCACAGTTTGAACCAGTGATTGAGCACATGGTGGGCAGGCAGGGCCAACCTGGGGAGCTCAGGTGCATGCATCCCAGACCTCATTTAAGGGTTGGCAGTGGATGCAATAGTGTTTTGTTAGAGATTCCTGTGTAACTAATACCTTCTAATGGTAAGCAGATTTTTTTTTTTTTTTCATTTGCTTTTGTATCTATAGCTGCTGCATTTGCATATATTCTCACTTGCTCTGGTTTGGGAATTTGTTATCATTAATGCATTTTCTGTTGTGTCACAGCATTGCAAGTATAACGTGGAGGTCCCTTCTAAACTCCTAGCTATTCAGCCTAAAATCTGTGCCATCTGACAAGCTCAGCCTCTGCATGCAGACCATTATTCTTCTACCAAGCTGGTTTCCCAGTTCATTCTTATATTATAATTTTTGATAGGTCTGTAGTTACCTATTTCTCACATATTTCCTGATTTCCTCCTCTTTCCAAACTGTTTCTTGTGGTAGGTGTATGTGGAAAGTAGCTACATGGAAAGTAGGTAATTGAAAAATCATTGCCTAAATTATCTCAGAGCTGTGCTGAAATCTCAATCTTGAAAACGTTCTGTTATTTTCAGTAATTGATGAACTGAAATACTCTGATCAGCAGTTTGTTACCTTTTGGTCCGAGTGAAGAAAGACTTTCAAGTTATATTTCCCTTCCACATTTTCCCTAGTAAATTTGTAAAATTTCTCCTTTCCTTTAGAGGTTGAGAAAATAGTTATGTAGATATATTTTAATTATTTTGCCTGCTTAGATAAATGGTGGAAACTTTTTGACCATGGGAGTAATGTTTTAAGAAGAGCTGTGCTGTGCAGTTGGAAAGTTTCTACACCCCAAAGTATAGGGTGTAAAAATCAACAAGAGAGGTGATAAATGACATCTTCCACCATTTGCATGTCTGTAGAAGACTTCCTCTTATTCATTTCATCAATCCAGTGGTGTGGACAGTGGTAAGGCTAAAACGAGGTTAGTTCTGAGATGGATTGAATTTGTCAGTGTGCACTGAACTTTGGCAGGGCCCCGTAAGAGCCTGAAAGTTGGTGAACTGTGATGAAGAAGTGCTATCATCACTATGAAATAAAGGTGTGTCAGCATGCTGATGTCTGGGATCCAGGAAAAAAACAGAGCTTTCAGGAGATACCACACCTGTTTCCAGTAATGAATATGTTATTTCCTAACTCTTCTCTTCAACTGACCCGTGTTTATATTCTGCTGGGCTCCGCGATAACTTTGAAGTTTCCATTAAGAGTCTTTAAAAAGATTAATTCTCATACACAGTACAGACCTTAGCAATGAATAATTACAATCCTACCAACTAAATAAATTTATCCAGTGAATTTCATCACTGGTTTGCAATACTCATAAAAAGTAATAGCCAGCTTTCAGTATATCAGTGGTTCTGGTTGTCTTTTTAAGTTGGATGAAAGAACACAAAGCACTTATACTGGAATGATCTCTACTGTGAAGTGGGCAGTTTGTTTTGTTGAAAGGAAAATAGAATTGAATTTGTTTGCTAATTTGAAACAACTGTATCATATCACCTTATAATTCAGCACTGAATGTTATATCCTGGTGAAATGTAACCTCAGTTCTGCTTTAGCGTCCAAGGGAAAATATTTTCTTCCAAGCTAAATATCTGACTTAAATTCAACTGTAGAAGGTCAGGATCAATAATGACATGACAAATAAACACATTTTCAGCTGATCAGCAGGTATTCTAATCCATCAGCACTTTTAAGGATTTTTACTGAGCTTTGTTTAAATCTGCTTTCGTAGGAGCACAACTTTGTAGCAGTAAAGAAGATTGGCACATAAACCACAACTACAGGAAACTGCTATTAAAAGCAAGTCTAATAAGATGCAATTTGGAAAATTCATACAATTTACTGTAAAGTCATGAAAGCATGACTGGTTTTTGTTTTCCTTTTAAGGAAATTTAGAGGAATTTGAAATTTTTGGTATGTATGTATCTTAAGGCCCAGTCACATCTGGACATTCTGCTTATGTAGTATCTAAAAGAGGTCACCCATAATTAGAGTTTAAATGTGGCACTGAATCACGTGCTACCAATAATATGCATAATTTGAATATATTAATTATTTAAAATCACAATTTAATGATGGTTCAGCTTTTGTCCTAAAATAAATTTGTCTGCTTTCTCAGGTCTCACTTCCTGTTAGCTGTGTAGTAACAGAGTTTTAAAAAATGGCTTCTCTTAGGTAATTTTAGCCTTTTTCAAGAGCTACGCTTTCAGCAATGTATCTAAATTAACAGTGCAACAAAATTCAAACCAGGTGTGGGAGGCTGATCACCAGTCACTCCCCTGCAGTTGCTGCTTTCCACATCTGATCTTAATTTGATCCTTTTAGTCTGTAATACTGTACTGTGAAGTCACAGTTGGATATTTCATGAGAATCTCAGCATTCATCTCTTCTTTCCAACACTAGAAACAAAAAAAAAGGCAGAAACAAGAGGAAAAAATTAACTGCATGACAGAAATTCTGTAATTTAGTTCTATAGAAAGGCAAAGGATTAAAAAAATATGAGGCTCTTTCTTAATATGGTAGTACAATTTCATGTACCCTTTGTCCCTCTGTCTTTGTTTGACTGTGGAACTGGAAATTTTCAAAGTATTTTTAATCCTCTACCCCACAAACAGTAGTGCCATGCTTCTTGCTGATTGGGTCAATTGGCTGCAATGCACTAAATGCTGATATTAGCCTCATGAGAGCTCATTGAATGCTTCTGTTTCAGTTTGTTACCTGCAGATCCTGTTAGGACAGATTATTGGATTGTATGCATCCTCACAGTGAGGTCTAACTAAAAATATCCATAACCATTTTAAACAGATTGAGTCTTCTCATGTTCAGTGATATATCATCTGCAGAATGATTGAAGTTATAAAATCATTTTTTACTTTTCTTTATGGTTTAGCTGTCGATGTTCCTGTTCATTGCAAGTGAGTTGGACTAGGTGACCTTTAAGGGTCACTTCTGACTCAAATGATTATGTGATTCTATGATTAATGTCTATTGAGCATCTTTTTAATGACCAGGTGGGTCATTAAATAATTCTGCCCTTGGCAGTACTTCATCTATGTCTCTAAGAGATGCATATTTATGAACATGTTTGTGTCTTTTGTTTGTCAATTGTACAGTGACGCATACAAAATTCTAGTAAGAGATAGTCCCCTGGGAATTCTAGCTTTGTGGAACTGCATGGCTGATCTGAAACTCAGCTACTATTGCTTCTTATAAACCACCAAGCTTTGCCTCAGTGCGCTCTAAATTTCTCTTCATGACTTTGTGTGGGGAAGGTTAAGTTTCCCTTTCAGTTACCATAAAATTACCTCCGACAGTTTCAGTTCTTAAGATAAGCTGTTTTAGGAAAATGAGAACCTTAAAATAGCTTTAAAATGTTGCATTGGCAAGTTTTTGAAAAAGTGAACTGAGTTCTGTGGCTGCTTTCAATATTTGGGCACTCTTCTGTACCCTGTGGTCCAGTGTAGGTTGGGAATGTTGAGAAAATTCACCGACTGTTCTTTCAGCCCAACTGGAAGGACTACATGCTGGCAAGGAAGAGAGGCAGCTTGACTCTTTCAAAGGTGTGAAGTCAGGAAGCACACAGAATCTAGAGTTTGTAGAGTTCCCATGTTGTACATGTATTCCATGAACCATACTTTCCAGATGTTGAACCTGTCTCTGTGTCATGCTGTGGTCCTAGCTGTTGAATTTGAGGTGTATTGAACCCTTTTGATCCTGATAAGTGACTAAGAATTTTTCACGTGTCTTGTTCTTTAGCAGTTGCTTCCTTAACTGAAAAACCACTTCCTGACACCTTTTTATGGTAACAGCTGAACTGTATACTATCGTTGTACAGACTCTGTAACTAGTACTGCTGCCCTCATCTTTATTGTGTTTGCTATCTTCTCCTTGGAAAATCCTGATTTAGTTTTTCACTTGAAGTGAGCTAGCTCATCTGGCTTTTTTTCTGATTATTTTTTTTTCTTCTTCTTTGACCTTTAGTCTAAACCTAAAGCTTATGGTCGCGTATCGGTTTCTGTTATCTGTCCATATACTTCCAGACAGGAAATGCCAGCCTGGGGCAATCTCTTTTTCTTCTTTAGTATCTTGGCAGACATTCAGAATGAATAGATTTACCAGTACAAGGGCTGTGCTTTAACTAGGATGGAATGACTTAGTAGGTTTTCTTCGATTGCTCCACTGTAATTTCTTAGTTAGTGTTTAGGTGTCAAGCTTTAGCTACAAAATGAACTTCTAAAGCCATCCTGATAATTGAAGTATTGACAGAATATGCCATCCACAAAACTGAGGTGGGACTTAAAAGCAAGAGGTACAAATTACAAAGATAGGGGACTCTTGCTTCAGATTTTGAGAGCCAGACTGATGAAGAAGTAGAAAATATGCAAAAGAAATAATTGGGGCTGTTAGAGCTAGATGACCAAATAATATTTTCTATCTCTGACTGAGGGTGGAAGCCTCTCTGTAATGAGAGAAACCTAACACTGTTAACCTGATCATAAACTTATGAACTGTGCAGCTGAGTTGAGATTTTGCATCTGGTTGAAGTGGGGGTGGTGAGGGTGTATTGTAACATTACTTGGAGCTTATAAATCATGTTTCACCCTAATATTTATACATAGCTTGTTTTTCCAGAAAGGTTTTACGAAAAAGGAAAAAAGGAAAAAAATGCTCTGCATAGAAGTAATTCAGCTGTGCATTCAGAAAAGTTGGCCACCTCGTCGACTGGTTTAAATCAGGGTAATTCTGTGGATTTGTAGCAGCTGGGCATCTGGCCCAGAGATTTGTCTAATCTCAGACCCAAGCCTTAATAGATAAGGAATTCCCATCAAAGAATTTGAAGCTCATGTTTTTTCTTTTTTTTTTTTTTTTTTTTAATTATGTGACTTCTGCAAAGATAGGCTGGAGGAAGCTGAATGTCTTAGGTTGCTTCCTAATTATAATGTTTTCCTCTGCAGCTTCTTTTTAAGGAACTTCTGCGTTTGTTCCTTATTTGATAATTTGATATCTAACACACTTACAATTACTAAGCAGAACAGTAAAATGTGTGTATTTTACCGCTGGGGTCTGCAGAAATGAACACAAAGACAACTGTGTAGCAAGAAGCATGTCATAAATTCAGCTGGAGAATTTGGTTAATGCTCTTCTCATTCTGCTAGCCATCTCTTACAAATCCCTCTTTTTTTTTTTTTTTTCCCTGTAGATAGTCTCTCTGAACTGTGGAAGTAATGCATTTTCTCCTTAATCAATTTCTTCACAATTTTGATCATAAACTGTGTAAATAACTCTGAAGTGGTAGTATTGTTTATCATGATATTTCAGTTTAGAATGTTGGATTTATTTGTCAGTTAAGTGAGAGTTTATGTATGTTGTCATACTTTAATACAGTACATGTCAAACAGGCACTGTGTGTGTAACCAAAAAAAAATGAAAATCAAAGAATAAAGTAAAATGATACAGGCTAAACTTTTTTGCCCTGAGGTGCTGAATTTTGTCACAATGGCAGGGATGTTGCAAGTGTTACGCTATGCAAAGGTAAACAGCTGTGTAAATAATCTCAGTACTGGGTTCTTTGTGAAGCAGTATCCCCACTTCATGGGGAGGAAGGTGATAGAATGAACTCTGGTATGTTAATGTTCTAGTCACTGTTCTGAACAAGTAGCAATGTATCTCTGATAAATGAAATATTTATCACTGAGAAATGTTTGGGTGCTGTATCTGGAAATGGGTAGTATTGCTTATAGGAAAAGGGAAGGAATGAGTGAATTGCCGTAGGCGCATGTGAAGGAACTGTTGACTGCGTTTTCAGTACTTGAGAAGTTCTGGCCAACTGACATTTGAATAATTTTTGGGAGATTTGC
This sequence comes from Odontophorus gujanensis, assembly GCA_013399175.1. Classification (NCBI taxonomy): domain Eukaryota; kingdom Metazoa; phylum Chordata; class Aves; order Galliformes; family Odontophoridae; genus Odontophorus; species Odontophorus gujanensis. The sequence goes on from VXAB01008519.1 coordinate 47,224, forward strand.
TAGAGTATGTGTCAGCCTCTATGACATATTTTATCTTGGAGCAATGTCACAGAAGGATGACTTGAAAGAAAATTTAGCTACAGTGATTAAACGAATCATTCAGCTGACATAAAAGCAGGTACCATGAGATTTAGCACAGCACTGAAATGTACAGTGATAAGGAACACACAAAAGAGCAAGGAATTCTACTTGTAATCTACCACTAAAATTATGTTTGGAAAATGCTTATTTGCGACCCTTGCTGGCCTACCAAGATGAATAAAGGTGTTAAGAATATAATTGCAGATTGCTGCTTCATATGTTGTGACTCTCTGGTTGACTGAAGAAGCCAGAGATGTTCCACGTGTATGGGTACAAATTCTCTATAGGAGTAATTCTGCAAGCTTTCGTGTATTAAGCATTAAAGAATCAAGGCTCTTTATAGTTAATTTTTTTAATGAAGGCATATTTTCTTCAAAGTCTATATTGCTACTTGCACAGAACACTTGATGAGAAATCTGGAAATCAAATGTTTGGCTGAAACTTACCTTTGTTTTAACAAATCTTGTGTCCAAGTATGTAAAGTTACATTGCAGCTCCTTTTCTGATTCCCTGTTCTTAGCGAAATTCCAGGAAGCCTCTTACCCTCTAACAACCGTCTCTCACTGGGTAGAGTAAAATACTTGTTCCCTTATGCTTACTATATGGGGATAGATAGAAAAATTGGCTCTTTTCTGTTCTTTTTCATCCTTTCCTGTGACTGAACTATGTTATTTCCTACACTCTTAGTGTTACAGCTTTTTATGCTCTTTCTTGATAAATCAGAGCAATAAATCTTTAATTATGTACTTTATTATGAAATATTTTCCAGACGTAGGAAAGATAAGGTATTCTAGTCAGCTCATCATCGCTTTTGAAAGTTTCTTGTCAAATGGAAATTCTATTAAATAAGGGATCTGCTCAGTAACACGTAAGGAGTAATGTTATATGTACTGTCTTGGAGATCATCAATCACCATATCAGCTTTTGTCCACTAATTTTTTTTAATGAGCAGATTATGAGTGGCCCTAGGAACCTCAGTTTCTTATCTGGAAGTATCTGAAACACGGTTTGGAGTTAGCTAATAGTGAGAATTAAAGGGTGCAGCAGAACTGGGTAAATACACTAAGTAGTAGGAGAGGAGGGACTTTTTTTTTTTTTTTTTTTTGCCTACTCAGAAAGACATGGAGTTGCCTGTTTTCTGTGTAGTTTCTAAGACATTCCTGGTGGTGTCCAAGTTAAACCAGGGTGTTGCCCATGTTCAGCAAGTGTTGATGAATGTCAGTGGGTGTCATTTTTTCTACATGGGGAATTTGGTTACATGTCTTTGCTTTATATGTACTTTCATGTAAAATGCTATTTTTGTCAGACTGCCCCTCAGCTGCCATCCGTCATACAGCAGGAAAATGTAACAGAGAATATTGGTGAGAAGTTTCAACCTCTACTCTCATACCACCAACATACCTCTGACTCCATGGGCCATTATAATAAAACAGGATGTATTAATTTTGGCATAGCTCTTGTCTAAAACTGCATGTAACTTTCTTTTGTCCCATCTCTTTTTGTGTGATATTTAAGACTTTGTTAAATAATGTTAATCTGTACTTATTCTTCTTTTTATCTATTTATTTTTTCTTTTCTATTTCGTCTTGCGCATTTATCAAAGCCATACAGCTCAGTGTTCCTTCCTTTATTTCTGCAAATGAATGCTGGCTTGCATGAATCACTATTTGTCCCCCAGCTCTTGGGTATATTTGAAAATACCATTGTTATCTTTTGTAGAAAAGTGACAGACATTGCTTTCTTGAAGATTACTGGCTTTTCTCTGTTAAGGAACTCAGTCTAGTCTCCTGGCATTCCCTGTGGGTGGTTGGTTTGCTGGAAAAAAAAACCCTGAAGATGCATTCCATTTCCTTGAAAAGACAATTTCATAAAGAGAACCTTGCTCTTCGAAAAACTCAGGTACATGCCCCTGGACAAAAACTCACATAATGGGGAAAGAGTCATGTTAACACCAGTTGCTGTCACAATGACTCCCACAGTTTCACTGGGATAACATTACTTTAAATGTATCATGAATGTTACAGAAATGTCATTAATCTTCACTGGAAAGAGAGAGATTCTCTATCGCCAGGATAAGAATCTGACTGTTGTCCCAGCTTTAACACCATTTAATGCAGGTATGTTTTGGTAGAATAGCATATTTTACACTAGGTCTGCTTTAAGATGAACTACATGACTAAAATTTCATATCTCTTCATGTGATGCTTTCCTAGAATGACCATTAAATTCTTAGGTTCTTAGAAAAAGACACAGTTAATGAGCATTTCCCTGAATAACAACTCGTAAATCTGTCATTTAAAGAATGTCAATTTAGATAATCAGTACCATATATATATTTTTGGAGGAAAAGCTCTGTTGCTCAGGAATAGTGAGAGGCCAGTCTTTTTTGATGGCTATACTACCATCCATTTTATCAGAGTTGACATTGATATCCAATACGGAAAAATACTAAAGCTTATTTCTTGTCTTAGAGAGCGGATAGGTGCTGGATTAGTTTTTGAACAAGTATTATTGTTTGTTGTGGTTGTCATTAAAGGAAGAATACCAAATCTTTATTTAATGTGGTTTCAGCAGGGCATCCATAGAGAGGAGTGTTACTTGTGAGGCAAGTAGACAAATCCTGAGCAAAGAAACTGGCAGAAAGCTGTGGCTGGATCTATTTTCTTGGTCCTGCTCTGAAACTAATAGAGATGTCAGTATGAACAGAAATGGGCCATGTACCTCTTTCTTTCCTTACAATCTCTATCATAGGGAAGGTCTTCTTTAATATATATGTATATATATATTTTTTTCTGCTCATGTAATAAATAGGAAGAATCTCAAAAGGTGCTGTAGGTTGTCAACCAAAAAACAGAAGTATCATTTTCAATCGATTGGTAATCTTAAAACCATGCAACTAGAAATGATGGGATATATTAATCTAAATCATTATCTTGGCCGCTGATGGGTACTTTCAAACCACCTACTCTGTTCTATAAAAATAAAGAATATATAAATACATACAACTTGAGACAATATTCTTTACATATATACCTTTGACTAAGTTTCTTCTTTAAAAGACAGTGAATCTAAAGTTGATGAGGAGCAGTAGTACACTAAAAAGTAATTTGACTAGTACTCTGTGTAGCATTTTTGCTGACAGAAGTTTGTCAGTGATGCTCTCAACGCTTTTGACAAAACTGCTGTCTCTGAGAGATTCTCTGTTTTATAAATAATCGGTTGCCTAATGGAAGCTATTACCTTTATTTTTTCTGTCAACTTTATTGCAGCAGAACCAGCAGATTTGCAGAATGACAAGCTCAGGGTCAGGCTTTAGATTCTCCTTAGTACCTCTCTGTAGGCATAGTCAGATACCTTGCTACTTTATGTGCAAGCAACCTGTGTATTTATGGTAAGCCAGGAACCACTTGACAGCTTGATCCGCTTGCTATCGTATTTGTGGATATTATAGAGGTGTGTAATGAGCCTATTAGGAAAATATGAAAGGAAGATAGGCTCTGTTTTGGACATAGCATCCTAAAAATAGAAGCTTATAACTAGGATGTTCATTTCTTTGATACATCCTGAGCAAGTTCTTCTGTTCTGGAGGAGAAATAGCTTGTTAAAACACAGATTGTAAAAGGCAATGACTTTGCTTGATTTTTCATACAGAAATGGTCATTAGTGGATCATGCCAGATGTATCAGGAACTTATCTTATAAAATAGCAGATGATGAGCCCAGATCAGTTTTTCTTTTCAAGGCACTTGGACGTTTGCTGTGCCATGCAACGTTTAAAGCAAACACCACTTGGGGGAAAAGATAACTGAATCACCAGGGCACTACCCTGGTTCTGCTCTTACTGATATTTGTGCTTGTGACCTTAATGAGTTTCATTTTTTTTTTTTTTCCCATTCTAAGAATCATAAACTATAATTTAGTGGGCTTTTTTTACTGATCTCCTATAGCTTCGTGTCATGTAATTGTGTTGGTAGTAGCTGACACATACCAGTTATTAGACTGCTGAAGGAAAAATATTCCCCAGCAACAGATATCATGTTCTTGAGATTTTCAGAATTCCAGTCAATTCCTGCTGTAATCAGAATAACAAGTGTAATAGCTCTATTTTTAAATATTTAATTTTAAACTGTGACATTGCCAAGTGTTTTTTCTCAGTTCTCTTCTATCTGTAAACTTAAAAGGCTGTCTCTAAAGCTTTTATTATGAAGTTACTTGCTCTGTAGCACCACATTAAATCTAGTGCAACTGTACTACAGCATTATAACCAAAATGAGCATATAGCTTCTCGTATACTCCAATATTATGAAATTTTATGAATATATATTTTTTTCCTGAGATAGATCTCTTTCTTGAAGTAATCAATGCAATGATATTAGTTCAGAAAAGCATTTGAGATGTAAAGCAGTAGTCTAGTGGACAACAGCAGCTTCACTGAAATTCATGTGCTATTTGACACTGCAATTCACGTATTGGCTTCTGAAGGGCATTGCATCATTCTCTTGTAGCAGAGAGTAGTAATTTCTAGACTCTTTTTGTTTTGTATAAATGAAAAGTCTGTTTGGAAGCTGTTGTTTAGCTATTATTATTATTTAGCTTCAGTTATCTAAACTGAGATATCTATAGATATCAGTTAAAATCAGAATTGTTTTATGTATAATTGCATTCTGCCATGTCATGTGCCTAACATGTATTCTCCTACCAGAAGCCTTCATCTCCTTCTTGTTGACAACCTATGTTTTTATTTGTATATGAAATATAATCTTAGTTTTCAGTAAAATCAGAGAAGCATCACAAGTTCATTCTCTTTAATATAGATGTGTTCACTTTTCTAGCAACTATTTATGCATTTTCCCCTCTTTGTGGCTGCCTCAATTAATTTGCAGCTGTTACCTGAACAGGATCAAAATGAAATGTTTCTCTTTTGCAGGCAGCTTGTGCTCATATCACCGTGATGAAAAACCAGTATTTCTTTTCTGGTTTCATCTAAGATACTTCTGTTTATATTTGTAGGCTTCTACCAAAGGTCTCTCGAACTTAGTTAAGACTGTATGGAGTGCTATAACAAATATATGAAGAGCTTTAAAAATACTCCAGGTGGTATTTTCTTCAAGCAGATTTCTTCATTTTGAAAGAATCCTAAGTAGCTTTAGGAGATTCCCGTGGTTCTTTGTGTTGTGCTGCATGTTAAAGCTCTTTCCTCTCTGTGGTCTCTGTAGTTTTATCTAGAAGGAGTTGAGTGGATAAGTGTTCAGCTTGAGTTTGAAGCATATGGTGTGTATTTATTGTGTTCAGGTGGGCACAGCTCTTTCTTCCTGAATTGTTTGCCCAGCCATACACCAAAGCAATTCAGTAAAACAATAGGCAAATTATGTTTATGATCCTGTGTTGAGTACAAACTCAGACTCCTGCTATTCAGAAGAATGTTCTAAAGTAACATACTGTGAATTTTGTTTTGCACAGAAACTAGTTGTCAACATTCCCTTTGAAATTTCTGGGTATAATTTAGTCTCAGACGGTTGACTGTGATTCATCTCTTTTTGAGGGAGAGGTGTCATTCTGGAAGAAGAGTAAGTCTGTCTCTCCAAAGACTGGATGAATTAACTTTCATTATCAAGTGATAAAGTGAGACTGAGAGGTCTCAGAAATTCTGATGAGGAGCTTAACCCAGGATGTAATATTTATGCAAATAACAGTATAAGAAATGAACTCTTATGCCGGAGTTCAAAAACACTAGAATACATATTGAATGAGGTTTTTCTATTCATTGTTCCACTGTAAGACTTTCAGTACACTGTGTGGGGACCTTCCATCTTCCACAGGTCAGTGAACTTATTTTGGTAAGGAGTACTGATCAGCCAGAGGTAGAAGCTGATGGAAATCATTTTTTAGGATGTGCAGTAAATGTAGGTGTGAATTGTGAAGAGATCTATGCTGGAGCAGAAGCTGTGACAACAAACGTGTCTGACTTTTGCATGTTCCAGAAATTCATAATTACAACAAAATGAAATCATCTGAGATATGCTCTTCTCAGTAAGAATTAAAAAAAAAAAAAAGAAATCAAAGATCAGTCCTTGTTTCTATTAAAGCACTCAAAGAAATATAAAAGAGCTAGGGTATAGAGAGACAAATTTTACCTTGTAGTAGATTAAGCAGTAGTCATGCATTCAAAAATCTAATTTGTATTGCTTTTACACTAAAAAAAGAAAACAAGTATGTTACTAAAGCTACTTATGGAGTAGATAAGCATGAGATGATTTTACTTCTGCTTTTGTATAAGGTTTTTAGACATTAAATTACTAGTATGGTGTGTTTTTTCTTTTTAGGAACTTGCAGCTTTTGGACAGTTCCCCCGAGGTAGGGCCTTTTTTACAATGTAAAAAGTTTGTTCTATTTCTGCAGAAAAAGGTATTAGATTTTATTATCATGACCTTTGAAATCTATGAATTGAGTTTTAAAAATCTCTTTGATATTAGAGGCTAACAACTGAGAGCTGATTACATTTTCTTTTTGTCACATTTTGTGGCAGACAGAATATTTCCTAAAATATATAAAAAACAGTATCATAAAAATGGTACTGTAAGGGAGTCAGATAGCCATGTGCTGCTGCTTTCAGCAAGAAAGACAATTTTTTTTTTGTTTTTCCTACTGCAAACTTGAAAGAATTCATACTAAGAACAAAAACCTCCTCTTTCTCTCTTACCAAAACTTATGCATTCCTAAAACAAATCCTGCAGGTAATATTCAAGGGGCAAAACAGAAGAGACTTTAACTGAAAAAAAGTTGTAAGAACATTTTATTATAAACCACTGTGTCTAACTGTAATTCAAACTAATTAGCTCAGATCCTTTTGTCATCTCCTTGCAGGCACATCTCTAGAAGATAAGGCAGGACTGAATAAAGACAGTCTCTGAGGTCCTGGGAATAGCATGGCTGTGCCAACATTGCTTCAAGCTTTGAGGTTGGCTTGTGTTTTGGCACTAAGCTTGCTGTGTAGTAAAGACTTGACAATTGTATTCTGTCCCTGCCTTCTGTAGACCATGCACAGGCACTGTCGTAATACTCTGTTTAGAGTCTAGTCATCATTAGCCATTCCTCTGCCTCTTGAGTGGGTTAAGAAGATGGGGAGTGACCACAGCTTCCTATCTTACATCTTCCATGTTCCAACTGTCATGCTGTTCTTTCCAAGTGAGGCCAGGTATAGACGGTCTTTCTGCTCACATCAGGATGAGGTAATGTGAAATAGGCTTACTTCTTTCTTGGCTATTATGTTTTCCCTCTGCTGTCTTGCTGCCTGAAAATCTCAGAAAGTTTAGACAGCATTTTTTTTGTTTTTTTCCCCTGTAGAGTAGTAACAGTCCTTTGGACTTTCTCTTCCCTTTCTGCTTCCTCCTCGGAGGGAGTGAAAAAGCTTCTAATAAGTTGATGCTGGAGAAGAAACAAAGCAGATATGAAAATTTTAGAAATTATATCTAGTTTTCTGACTTGCATTTGAAAAGTTCATGTGGAGATAATTAACATTCTCTCATATTCCAAGTGTGAGAATGAAGGCAAGTAAGTCTTCTGAGGTCTCTGACCTCAGAAAATACTGGAGTCTCACACTATTCATTTTTCGATTTGTCTTGATATAATTTTCTCATCGTCTTCCCTTTCTCTGATCCATATAAACTAAAAAAGTAGATTTAAATTCCTGGAGTTTCATATTATATTTAAAGCAATACAGGTCTAAGTCCTTGCCTAAAAACTTTGGCAGGTACAAGAGGCTCATAGGAGCTGAAGCTGTCAGTATAAAACCTTCTTGCCAAGGCTAGTGCTTAGCTGTCAAAAACTGTTGAGTGAATAATGTTGGTGTTGGATAGAAAGAAAAGATCCATTTAAAAGTTCATTCCTCTGACTGCTTTTGTTTTGTATTCAGAGGTGCTTTTTAGTATGCTGAGGCCTCTGACTGGGTGCTTAAATCCAACAGGTACTCAAGGATGCTGTAGTTGGGATTTCAGTATACAGTAGAAAGAAGTATCTATGAGGAGAACGCCTCTGTTGGCAGGCATGCATTGGAATGAACAAGCTCTGCCTGCCCTGCTCCTGCCAACTCTATTTTGAAAATCATGTCAGGCCTTGCTGAGAAGTACTTTATCACTATGCCAAGAGCCATAAAGCTGCATTAGCTCTCATCCATGTGTCGTGCAGGCTTACAAGAATGTATGCTTTTGTACATTCCTGCAGCAATACCTTAAGAGATGTATTTATTATCTATGCCTTTATATGTGTATGAAGATCATTTTGTCTGAGTCTTCTCATTCCCTGTGTGCTCTTAGCACCATAGTATTGTACTCCTGTGAAGTTCCCGGCCTTTGAGAGTTTTGTCTTTCAGTCATCATCACATAAGGAGGGATCTATTCAATACTACTGATACTGAGACACAAGAGACTATTGGTTTCTTTCTTTTGCATCATAAATCCATGTTGCTGTTGGGACTCAGACCACAGATTCTTCCAAACTTGAAGCTTCTTTAAGTTCTTCTTGTTCTATAATATGATTAATAAACCCTTCTTCATAAAAATAACATTTAACTATGGTCTTCCAGTGCCAACGGACATGCTGAATCTAGTTTTGAGATTACAAATCACTTATGATTTTTCCCACTTTTTCCAATTATGGCTCTAATTGTTATTACTAGCACTGTGGTGCAATGTTTTCCAGTTTATTAAGTCATATATTGTATCATCCGAAATTTGGGATGTGTTTCTTGGCAGCTTTAGAGAGAGATTGCTCACTTTAGAAGACGGAGATATTTTCCTTTAGAAAAAATATAAATTAATAATCCATAAACACAATTGTGATATCATTTGAAATTGTTACTAATATCAAGCATTTATAAATGTGGCATCTGCTGAAGGGCATTATGCAATTTATAGAATGTCAGAATTCCACCTAAAGTCAGGAGTTTAGTGTTTTCTCTCAGCAGGCCCCAAGTATCTTCCTAGCTGCCTTAATTAAGCTCTTTGAATTATTAAAGTGTCCTTTTGTGCCCTCTGACCAGAATCAGGAGCATGGATGGGATTAAGTAATTATATATATTTTCAAGTTAGAAGTATAAATTTGCAATCATATATTTGCAAAAAATGTGTCCACAGTGTATTTAGATACATGTTTCAGGAAAGAGAAGCTAAACACTGGAAAACCCATCTAGAATAAAAAAAAAAATCAGGTCTCATGCCTTTTTTTTTTCCCCTTGTTTCATTTTCAGTGTCTTTGTGTTCAATGCATTGGAGAATATGCATAATACTCAAGAAACACATTGAGGGCCAAAATGAGAAATTGATTTAGAAGTAGTCTGAGTAATGTAGCTTGAATTGCAAAGTGGAGCCTGGATGTTAGGTATGATCAGAACGAAATAACAGATCGCATGTGAAGACTTTTTTCTTCTTTTCAGATTTGTATTTGTTCGCTTAAAGTTTTACATTCCTCTTATCATTTCTTCATGCTTTAAGTCTCAAATTCTTATTTTTCCCTGAGGATTTTTAGATCACTTGTGACTGCTTGGATTTAAACAAACTCTCTGCTACTTCAAAGTTTTAGTACTTCTGACCTTTCACTACCATGAGGAAAAAAAGCCAGCATGCTGACTCTAAAGATTGCATAGAAAGGGAGCCGACACCTGTTCAGGATTCTAGAGGAGAAAAGAGAGCTTCCATTGTTTTTAAGTTTAAAAACTTTTGAAGTGATGCTATTTTTTTTTTATGTTTTTATTTTTTTAACTGAAACCTAAGATCTGTCAAGGCTGACTCATCGCCTTCTTATTCTCCTTTTCCATTTCTCAAACTCACATTCTGTCTTGCAAGGTTAGATAACTTATCTGCATGACCAGGTGCTTCCTTAGGAGAATTTCTGCTACTTAATGAAATTATCTTTTCCTGTATTTCTTATGTCATGTTGACCTATAAAATATAAATGGTAAATGACCACATTACAGGCTGTGTTGGATATTTGCAACTCTGCCAAGATTCGCTGCAGTGAATGTTCATTCATCATCATTGCATGTGGTCCAACAATTTCAATTTATTTCTTCAAAGTGAAGCATTTTTTTGAGCCAACTTAAGAAAATAGTCATAAATGTTTTCTTCTCAATACCAGTGTATTTACACATCCACCTAAAATGTTCTGTTTGAATGTGGTTTTGTGCTAGACAGACAGAAATCTCTGAACTTACAGGTTCATGTTGGACCACTCCTTCAGTAAACTTTATAGACTGCCAGCTGTATTCACACCACTTCTACTGTGAATACTTGATATTCAAATTGCTTTAATTGCCACTGGAAATTTTATCACCAGAAACTGTTCACACTAACTTTTGTTGTAGGAAACATTTTTAACTCCCTTACTTTCTAGTGATCGCTGCTTTAAAAAGTTGAAATGATTGCTTTTTGACTTAACTAAAGGAAGACTTTTGAAGAAAAATAACTTTATTTGAACAAAAGAGGGTATGCTATTATTCTTTATTGAGTTTAAAGAAAATAGGTTTTTTCTTAGGTCATGTTAATGTGAAAATATCAGAAAAGGGTTAAGATTCATACCTCTGTAGGTCGTATGCTGAATATATCTGTAGTAGGTACACTTTTCATCATCTTTTTCAGCTTCTGTTTTTGTTTTGCATCATTTTAGGCCTTGATTTACTCTAGTTCTGTTAAGTGAATCACAGAAAATTCATTACAAATTGTGACTAGCTGAAAGTGCTAAGCAGAAGATCATAGAATCACAGAACTGTAGGGATTGGAAGGAATCTTCAGAGATCAGAGTCCAACCCCCTGCCAAAGCATCTCCCTAGCCCAGGTTGCACAGGTAGGCATCCAGGCGGGTCTTACACGCCTCCAGAGAAGGACACTGCACCACCTCTCTGTGCAACCTGTGCCAGTGCTCCGTCACTGCACTGTGAAGAAGTTCCCACACACATTTGTGTGGAGTTTCCTATGCTTGTGGTGCTGTTTGTGGTCATTTCCCCTTGTCCTATTGACATGCACCACTGAAAAGAGTCTGGCCTTGTCCCTCCACCTCCTGCACCTTAAATATTTATAGATATGGGTCAAATCCCCTCTGAGTCTTCTTTTTTCAAGGCTGAACAGACCCAGATCTTTCAACCTTTCCTCATAAGAAATGTGCTCCAGGCTCTTTATCATCTTGTATCACTTTGTAGCCCTCTGCTGGACTCTTTCAAGGAGTTCTATCTTTTTAGTACTGGAGAGCCCAGAACTGGACACAGTACTGGAGGTGAGGCCTCACCAGGGCAGACTAGAGGGGAAGGCTCACCTCCCTCGACCTGCTGACCACACTCTTTTTAATGCATCCTGGGATGCCACTGGCCTTCTTGACCACCACTGCTGGCTCACAGCCAACCTGCTGTCCTCCAGGACACCCAGGTCCTTCTCCTCTCCAGCAGGTCATCCCCCAGCCTGTACCAGTGCATGCAATTATTCCTCCCTAGATGCAAGACTCTACACTTGTTCTTGTTAAACCTCGTCTGGTTTCTTTCTGTGCAACTGTCCATCCTGTCCAGGTCTCACTGAATGGCAGCATGGCCTTCTGGTGTGTCACCCATTCTTCCCCCCTTTGCATCCTCAGAAACTTGCAGAATGTGAACATCTTCTTGATGAACATCTTCATCAAGGTTGTTGATGAAGATGTTGGACAGGACTTGATCCAGCACTAACCCCTGAGAAACACTAAGTACAGGCCTCCAACTGGACTATGTGCTGCCAATCACAACCCTTTGAATTCTGCCAGTCAGCCAGCTCTCAACCAACCTCACCATCCACTCATCTATTCCACACTTCCTCAGCTTTGTTTTAAGGATGATGTGGGAGACAGTGTCAAATGCCTTGCTAAAATCAAGGTAGATTACATCCACTGCTCTCCCTCTCTTCCCTCCCCCACCCCCTTCCATCCACTCAGCCATCATAGAAAGCTACCATGTTGATTGAGCATGACCTCCCCCAGTGAACCCATGCTGACTACTCTTGATAACCTTCTTCTAATTGTCAGAAGATAGCATCCAGAACAAACTGTTCCATCACCTTTCCAGGGATGGAGGTGGGGCCTGTATTTCCCTGTATCCTCCTTCTTGCCCTTTTTGAAGACTTAAGTAACGTTGGCTATCATCCAGTCTTCAGGCACATTTCCCATTCTCCAAGACTTTTCATAATTGATAGGTTGTTTTGAAGATGACAGTGTGTAGAAATCTGCTTCCAATATTTTCTCTGGCTGAAAAATAGCCTTGTATTCCCTTGAAGTAAAGAGGTGTTTTCCTTTTTGCCATCAAATTTGAGGTCCTGGCACTTCATATTTTATTTCAGCTATGCTTTCTACTCAGAGTGAAATGATTATATTTTCTTTCATAAAATGCTGGAGTTATTTCTGCCAAATTATGTTAAAGGTGGTAAATCAAGTGGGGTAAGGAAGTTCAGGTTACTTGAGGTTTTTGTCTTGTGAAACTTAAGATCTTCTCCACTCGTGGTTGTTCCCCATTCTTTTTTGAAAATGGAATGTTAAAAATTTTTCTTTTTGGAAGAAAAAAGCCTGACAGAAAATCACTTAACATCACTGTTAGCCTACTAGCTGCTGTAAAAGTCAAGCTGATGCATGAGGACTGCAATGTACTATCTTAAGTGTTTCTCTGCTGTGGAACTGTCAGTCTCTAACCTGCAAAATTTGCATTTTGCTTTTTTATTTCTCTTGGGAAGAAAAAAATTGTTTTTAAATTATTCTTCTAGTAGCTGTAGAGAAAAATCGATCATCTCAGTTTTTGAGAGTATCCAAATACCACTCCAATGAGCAATGCAGAGTTTTTTCGTAGTGCATCTGGTGTCCTTCAGAATGGAGATCTTACACTAACAAAGAAGTCTTCAAAGACTTACAAACTAATTGCTGCCATAGATCGCTATGAAATTCAAAGGAAAGGGCAGGCCTTAGTCCAGTAGTTCCCAAATGGAAAGATCAATTTCAAGTGGAATGGTAGCCAAGTAGGCAAATTCCTGCTGAGAAGTGATTGTCATTATGGTGGTAATCTGGAAGTGAGGTTGCTTTTAGAGAAGTTCTGTTTTACAGCTTAATTCAGCTCGATTTCTCTATCACAAACTGTAGAGAAAAACAAGAAAAGGAAAGCTGGTAATCAGGTCTGTGCTTTAGTTGACCAGTGTGTTACAGAAGTACAGCTCTTAGAGGAGAGGCTGAGAAATGTGGTGGTTGAGAAACAGACTCCTATGCACGTAGGTCTCTATCATCCTAACTGGAAACAATAACTGGAAACAAATTCTTAACTCCCTTAGCTCCTTATGAAAGAGATTTGTTTGTGTTAGTGCCCAACTGTCTTTTGAGAATGTTATGTGCAAGTATGGAAGTATATTCAGAATACTTTCTGTAGGGGGTTGCCTACCAAGCCAGGGGAGAACATGTCTGTTGAGGGTCTGGCTCAAGAGCCTTGGAGTTTGTCTTGTGCTAGGTCTTTAAGCAACTTGTTAAGTGGAAACTGAGTCAGTATAAAGGGTTTTTATGCACACTGGACAAAAGAAATTGGGGTTATTGGGCAATGCTTACATCTCTGATACTCTGCATTTGTGAGGTACCTAACTAGTATCTTAGTATTATCATCTTAGATATTATCAAGACATAGAAAACTACCTAGACTGTATTTCTACAAAGAAGTGAAGGAAAATAGAAATGAAGAGCCTAGAAACAGAATTACATTACAAAGCACTTTGGAATTTTGAAGCAGTTACTTCAAAAGAAAAAAAAAAGTTCTTGTTAATCTGAACTTCTGAACTTCAAAAGGCACTTTCCTCAACTTAGACTTTCTGAAAGCACAAAAATGGGACAGAATTTTGTTCCTTTCCTCTCTAAGAAAGAAAGAGTTGATTAATTTCACTTATTTTACTCTCTTAGGACAAAATATCTTGATGTCTTATGGTTGAGCTAGCCTACAAATCCATCATAAGAACATATTTCCAAAGTCTCACCCCATACATGAAAGGCATCCAGAAGAATAAACAGCAATTTTGTCATGATGTAGACTGGTCTCACACCAGGAATTAGGAACCACGTTAAAATGCTGTTTGAGACCACTAATGCCAAATTTGTCATAACACAGTCAAAAAAGGTGAAGGGTGCAAGACTAAATTCATTTAATGTTATTATGTACCCTGTATGATGTAGAGTTTATGGAAGCACGTTATTATGGTTACTGTCAACCTCAGAAAGGCCAGAGACTGGAACCAAAACTTTCATTATCCTTTTACCTCAGAGACCATCCCACAAGCATAAAGATGAGACATACGTGAACAGCAGAGTCAAATTAGAACTGGCTGTGCCATGTTAAAATAAAAACTTAAACCAGACTGACAACACACACACATGCACACATACACAAAAAAAGGAAGTTATTTCATCATCAATAAAAGAGAAACAGAAGTAAAACATCGCTGAGATGCTGGTTTGCTTCATGAATGGATGATCTTCAAAGCCATTTTAATGCCTGTATATCTTTGCATTCTGCTTGCTAATATTTTATGGCAAGAAATGCATTATAAAGAAGGCAGAGATCTTTGTGTATTTAAAAAGACAGCTGCTGCTATATCATTTGAACAATTTTTATTCTCTTGTTTAAGACAAAGAAGGAGTTATGATTTAAACCTCTTGCTTGTATAATGTGACAATATGTGGAACACTCTACTTAAGTACTTTTGAGAATGAATTCCTTCTTTGCATAGTGTTTCCCTTTAATAAGTAGTCTTACCAGCAGCCTGTACTTTCACATGTTATAGTTATTTTTCATTTGACATAGCATCAGATCTTAAAGTTGTTTAATAAAATAATAATAGTAGTAGCCAAATGAAGTGAAGGTTGTGAGTATGGAGCAAATAAGGAAGATGCTTTCTTTGTGGTGTATGTTTCATGAGCTTTTGTAACAAAGAGGCATTTCAGGACTCATGTAGCAATTACAAGTGTTGGCATAGTCAACAAGGGTGACTTTTGTGCCGTTGAAGGACTATATTTCATTGGAGATTGGAATGCAAATAATATTTGCAGTATGCAGTGCTATCCTGAAAAATCCTTAGTAGCATCTGAAAGGAAAATGAGGTTGTTTTAAGATGAAGCATTTTAGAAAGAAAAAAGGGTTTTAATTTCTTTTTTTCTTGCAGCTGAGAGAGCTTTCAAATATTGCACAAGTGAAAATGTTGTCAACTGCTTGCCTAAAAAAAAAACAACAACCAAACCAAAATCTTCAGAGTACTCCTCAGATCAAGATAAGTATGAAGTGATAGACCAAAATTGAAAATACATGTGAATTTCTTCATCTGACTCAACCTGTATTATGGGATAGAAGCTGTATCAAATTAATAGAATCCAGCAAAGAAAGAAATGCAAAATATGATCTAGGATTTACTTAAAATCACCCTGTAGAAGCAGCAATATACTTACTGGTTTGGGATGCTGACAGTTTTGCAGAATACTCACCCAAATGTTCATGCGTTTATTTAAACCTAAAGAGGGTTCGATCCAGATTCAAGGCAGATCTATACAGTTTTTTGTATTGCACATATCAGGCGATTTTATTATCAGATTATTTTGTCAGGATGATCTTTTCCTGAGACTATTTTGTAAAATGAGCTAGTCTTAGGTCACAGTGTATCTCGGTACATTTTATTCAGATGGATTGGAGATCGAATGCTTAGTACAGAGCAGATTTTCAGAAGCAGACTACAGTTCTTTGCCAACTTTTCACGGAGGATCTTAGTAACTGCATGAGTGATTAGATCTCTAGCAGATTCTACTGAACAGTGATGTTTTCTGTAATCTAATCCAAAATGTGACAATGTGAATATCTGAAATTTCTTTGAAACTCTGTCCTTGTTTACAAAAGTTGGACTAATTTGAAAATCTGGTCCTTCGTTTTGTTGTCCTGATTAGTTGGAGGGTGAACACATTGTAGTTTATCAGAACTCAGTTTGCTGGTTTTTGTAGGTTTGCATGTGCTCTTTAATATGGTAAGAGATCCCTCTGCAATCAGTAATGGAGCTGTCGTATAGAAGTGTACTCACAGCTGTAATTAATATTTACATAACACTTGAAAAATCAGTGGATCAAAGTAGTGCAAAGTATTACCATTTATGTTTAAGATATGTACATGTTTGCTCATCTTTCTGACCTGGTCAAGGTTATACTACAGCTGGGGGTGTAGGCAAGAGAAAACTTCCTTTAGTAGAACACACAACATGGATTAATCTTACCCCTGTACTGCACTTTCACTCATGGCTGAGCACTCTCTATGAAAGGTGAAACTGCAGTCCCTTGTCTAATAAGTACACAATTTCTCTGAGGTTTGTTCATAATGATAAAGTGGGCAATTTAGAAAAGTAGGAGGAAAAACCCTCACATTTACCTGGGTAAATACTTGAAAATGCTATATAGGTCTTGGGAAAAAATAGCAAGTGTAGAAGTTATCTCCTCAAGGGAGAGTACAACCTGTACCATGATGAAGAAGAGCACAGTAACACTAAACATAGAATACATGAAAACAACAAGACCTTTACTGACCATGTTTTTAAACAGTGGAATTATATTTGGCTTTAATGCATTTCCAGCAAAATACTTCAGTGGTTTCTGGCTAGACAGATAATATAAATCAGTCTTCTGCTGGATGGGCTAATACAGGTATTGTGATTTCACTTGACATAGTAGCTTCTTATCGACATTGTAGATTACAGTTTAGCTTCCAAAGCTACATGAAGATCTTGCAAAATCACTTTTTTTCTTTCTTCTTCTTGAGAGTCTGGTATTTTTTTCTTTTGATACAGAATAGGATAAATTATGGAGGAAGCTGCATATGTGGTCATTAAATTTTCGCCTTTCCTTATCTCATTTAAATGATTTATTATTTTTTTTTTCAGATTATTTTCTTCTGTGTAAAATAGTGCCCAACTAAATATATAAATGAATAAGCAGCAAACCAGGCACTTTACGTGCAATCATAAGTAACAATTCTAAGAGAAGTCCCAATTTATTTCCCTCTGCAGTCTTTATGAATATGGATCACAGAAAACGTAATAATTCATCACCAGTATGTCTTAGTATTTGGTCTTCAACGTTTTTTTTCTGGATGTTATTTTCTTTTTTTGGTTTTGATTTTTGGACGTTGTTTTGAGTAGAAGTCTTCTAAGGGCAGCTAACTGGTTATCAGGGCAGTCATCTTTCAGGTATCCTTGGAGAATGGGGTGAAACTTATAATCTTCAAATCCAACTATTGATAACATTCTACCTTGTGCTCTCCATTTCCACAACGCTGTTAGAAGTCTTATGTCCCAAGAAGTTCCAGGAGCATGAGACTGTCTTTCAGATACCTTGGTCTTGGTTCCACCATCAGTTACAACTAAGCAGTGACTAGACATTAAACTAACTCAGATAGATAATGTGGGAGGGTTGCAGAGCTAACTTAGTGTCTTCCTTTTGGCTTCCCATGTTCAGGAGAAGCAGGATCTGTTGATTTCTTGAGAATATTTTGTTATCAAACAATTTTATGTAGCCCTCATCTTCTAGGAAGTCAGTTTTTAGAAGAGAATTGGCGGACTCTTTCTATGTATAGAAGGTACTGTTAAAGGCATTCATCAGCATTTATCCTTTCTTCACTGAAGAGAAACTGAGCTGGGAAGGTCTCCCATTGCTGTCATACACAAAACCAGAATCAAAGTTAACTTTACTTGATCTAGTGGGTGGGTTTGTACATTTCAAAATCATTTTCCCAGCTGTTCACTTAAGAAAATAGCAAATTCCAGAGTTAAATATTTAAAAAAATCATCTTGTTGATTTCTTTACTTTTCTATCCCCAAAATCTGTAGCTTTCTCCAACTGGCTGACTGGAAAAGACTGTTCCTTATTTTATGGTCAGTCCTTTCTTATTGTTAAACTAGGAAATTGCTGTGTTCCCCACACCACATCAGGCAAGGATGTAGAATCTCACTGCATTCAGTCTCACATCTATACACATTTGTTCAAGTCCTCTCATAACCGTGGTTTAATCTAAACTATGACAGAGATAACTATATTTTATAGACCCATACTCCATGATAAATTTCATTGAAATCATTCAAGGATGCTTAAAACACAGGGGACCATATAAAAGACCTTAAAAATGCACAAGACCTAATGAATCATTTTTCTGACTCTGTGACAGTGCTGTGGTTCTTGGACACCATCAAGCATACTTGCATGGTGAGGTCACTTAAATTGCCTTCCTTTTGCAGACTTAAAACTAATGAGAGAGATCACTGTTCAAATGACTTATCTCCTCCTTAAGTTCAGGAAAACTTCTTTTGTAGGTTTATACAGTCCTTACCCTATGTACAGCCCAGAAGCTCATTTCATCCCAGTTTGGGGGCATCAGTCAGTCCCTGCCCCAGCACTCCTTTAGGTCCAGATTTTCTCTCTTCCTTCCATGGCTCATAGAGTAGATTTGCTCTGTGAACCTGATCCACTTTGTAGGCATATTTTTCTCTAGCTCTGTTTCTTGTCTTCCCTTCTGGATGGACGTTGAACCTTTTTTCCAGATTTGTCTTCATCTATGGCCTGCCAGAGGAGTGGGGATTGTTGCTGGGAGCATTCCTCAGCCATCTTTCTCCACAGTGTTTTCAGTTTTGGGTGTACTTGTTGGTACCACTAACAATTGCAGTGATGTTTCATAAACATATCATTAGAAAATGAAATATGGTCAGTTTGGAAATTTTGCTTCTTGTCAGTTCAGAATGCACAAGAATGTGTATTATCTAATGTAAATATGCTGTGTCACCCTCTGAGTCATCCTGCTGCTAAGATTGTTTATATGAACAGCACTCCACAAATTGAATCTGATTTATATTATTGCATTCTAAATGAAGGGCATAGTAATGATAGCTTCTTCAGAATCATATAGAGAAGGAATAAAATCTTTTCTAAGGAATTTGAGACTTGCTGTTGTATCAGCAAAGCTCTGGTGTAGAGCACCACAGTTAATAACTTACATTAAGTATTTCTTTTCATATGCTGGGTTGTATCAAAAAAAGAAAAAAAGGTAGTACAGGTAGGCTCTGATACTAAGAATAAAAGAGGTGCAAGATCAGTAGTCAAGCTGAATGATAAAGTTAAAAGCAAAAGAACTGATATGCTCTGCTTCAGGTTAAGATTACACAATTACAGACAGAAATTAGGGGTTTTTACTTGAATTGATGTAAGATGTGATCATTCTTATATGAACAAAATTTAGGTCTCACCAAGATGCTCCACCATCACTGTTCAATGATTCTTTAATGTTAGAAGGGACAAAACTAGATTAAACCTTCATAGAGCAAAGAAAATCTTCTCTCTATAAGGGAAGTGGTAGAGTCACTGTCCCTAGAGATGTTTGGGAAATGTGTAGGTGTGGCACTGAGGGACATGGTTAGTGGACATGGTAATGATGAGTTGGATTAAATGATTTAGTGATCTTTTCTAACCTTAATTATTCTGTGATTCTACCAGCTCTCTGATTTATAAATCCAGAGTGTATAGAGTAAAGGAACTAATTCTTTTACACATTTTCTGATGCCTACTTCCATAATGCATTACATTTCTAAATTTTTAAAATAGAGTTGCTTATTGAAAGGGTATCAAGTAAATTAAAAAAAGTAGACTATATTTTAAAACCACCTGCCAAGATAAGCATGGTCTATGAAGCTTCATTTAAGAGTACATGAATTTTGACAAATACAAGATCTACTTTTTTATTTCTCCTCTCTACCCAAGAATTTTACCAATTTATCTAAGATTTTGAAATGAGAGGAGGAAAAAGGAAAAAAAGCAACAACAAAGCTTCCAGCTAGCAAGATGTCAAGTTTTTGAAGTTCTATTTTTATTTTTAATCGAATTTCAATTGATTGGTGGAACTGCGATAGAAATTGAAGTCCACTCAATAAAGCAAGTACAGAACCACATCAGAAATGAAAAGAAAACAAACAAACAAACAAAAAAAAAAAACAAAAAACCAAATTGCTTTGTGGATTTTTTATTTTACTTTTGGCCAGTGTATATGTGTGCATTTACCAATGGCATACTCACCATGTAATTCATTCTCTGGTTTCTTTATCAAGGCTGTCAACAGTGATAGTAATTAGGACAGACTGTAATAGTGAGTTTAATTATCAGGATGCTTGTATATTAGGAAGAAGGTAATATACTTAGATATATTGTTGTTCATGAACAGTATATATAAGCAATTTCATTAACTTTTTCTGGGTAGAAAACTTAGAAACAGACATTTAAATGCCTGACAATTATTTTTAGTCATTCATTCAACTTTAATTATACGATTTAGAGTTTGAAAAAGAAATATGCCTCTAGAGCGAAGTGAATATGTGTATATATAAGTGCGCTACTGAGTGATATGCTCACATTTTCATAAAAGTAATGAACCTAATATTCAAGGAGATACAGAACTAGCAACTTTCAGTTTTGCTGTTTTAAGCTGTATGTAGATGTGCAGTTAAGTTCAAATTTGTGATGGTCATTGTGGAAGCGAAGAGTTATTTAGTCTTGTACCGTGCAAGCTAATGCTGAAGATGAGGAAAGTAGGGGGAGCTACTCCTAGAGCTTCCTTAGGGAGTCCATCTATTCTCCCAAGGACTTATAATCTCTATGAGAATCACTGTTCTAGGAATAACACTATAAAAGCAGGTTGAGTCTGTTTGGATCTAAGCTGGTGCATTTGTGAATTGAATTGAACTGGCTGGGAACTGTGGTGGCTCAGAAACCTCCCCAGAGAAAATGTTTGGAAGTGCATGAGCCTACAAAACTGCCATCATTCTGGCTAAAAATCTATTTGATTTGATACCTTGCTTTAGACTTCATATAGATTGAAGTTCACTCCAGAGATACAAAATTGTTTAGAACTGGAACAGGACTCTCAAATTTGTAATGATGAATCTGAAGTTTAACTGTTTTTTATTCCATTTATCTTCTTTTTCATGTATTACCTTACTGATTATTCCACAGCTGAAATTACTATTTGTTTAAAGAATAAATTTTTTCGGATGAAGGTATGTTAAACATATGTTAAAGAAAAAATGCTTCTCCATCCAACAGTCTGCTGGATGTGTTTAAATTCTAATCGATATGTGTACTGAGATATATGTTTATTTGCAAGCAAACTGTCTCTGTATGCCTAGGCTGCTATGAAACCATACTGAAATTTAAACAGAAACTGGGCCCTGATCCCAGCAAAACTAAACCACTGCTGCCAAAAAGCAGTATACTGAAACATTTTACATAACACTAAATAGTCTTGTGAGCTTTGTGCTTGTAAAATCATTTCTTATCAATAGTGTCTTAAACCTCCTCTGACTGATTCTGTCTTTAAGAAAACATTCTTAGATGCTCTTATCTTTTGGTTATGAAATATGTCCAAAGTCATTGAAGCATCGTCATTTAAATGATTTAGTTTCAATAACCACTCTTGAGTTCTTCAGAAGGGATTAAATAGCAGGCATTCCACATTGTTCAGCCCCTTCTCACAAAGAGAAAATCCAAAACGTGTTCTATCTTTTCTCTAGGGGCAAATAATTTCTTAGATCAATAGTGAATAAGGCCAGCTGCAGGCACTGCTGAAGTTGTTCAGGGAAGATCACGCTATGAGTAGTGTTCAATAAATAATTATACATTTTTTACATTGTTTCTTCACTGCCTTTGATTGCAAAAACAAAGCCTGTGGTTGGCTCTGTTCTTTTCCCCCCCCCCCCCTCCTGTTTATAAATGATTGATTCATCACTCTGTGATCCTGAGGGGTGCGCAGTCTAACAATGGAGTGTATCAGCCAAAACAGTCATGTTCTGCCTTAAAAGAGCAGACCATGCACATTCAGAAATACCTAAGCTCCAAAAAGCAAAATGCCTGTATTGCTGAATGTTTGAGCCATAGGGAAAGGAGTCTGCCTTGTGATAAAGGGCTGGTGATACAGGGTTTTGGTATTTCTACCCTGTGTTATCTGCAAGCTACTGAGATGTCTTGCAGGAAGCAGGTATTTTCAGGTACATTTGAATATATGCAAAGTTGGCATAGGCTAGCATGCACTGTGAAATCAGATCAAATTTAATAACTGAGCTGCAGTGCAGCAGTAGAGAACACATGAACACACAATGAACACAGAACGTGAATTAACCAGTGCTGGTGGTAGGTGGTTGGGAAGGTCATGCGTGAAGTAGTTTGGCTTTTATTTTTGTTTCATCTCAACTGTACATCATGCATGATTTTGAAATCTCTGCACAGACAAAACACAACAGCAAATGTGTAAATTTGAAATCCTGTATTCCAGTCTCAGCCTAGAATTTCCCAGTTTTAGTTTTAAATTCTCCTTTAATTTAGTCTGAAAGCAGCACCTGCACAAGTTTTACTTTCAGTGCGTGGCCTTTTTTTTTTTTTCAGTGTCAATGGATACATCAACTACTGATCAGATTATCATAGAATCATTAAGGTTGGAAAAGACCTCTAAGATTCTCTAGTCCAACTACTGATGCATCCCCACCATGTCCACTAACTAATGTCCCTCAGTACCACATCTACACATTTCTTGTACACCTCCAGGGGCGGTGAGTCCACCACTTCGCTGAGCAGCCCTTTCCAGTGCCTCAGATGATCAGTGGTTTTTTTGTCATCTCAAGAGAATACCAGCTGGAAATCGGTAGCAATAACATTCAAACAGAATGTAAAAACTAGATAGGACAGAGGCATAACATCAATTAAATATAACACATCACTGACTAGTTTCCCATTTTCTTGCACCTTGTCAATTAATATATGAGTGTGAAGTGAGCAAATCGTGCTATAAAATGCTTACCATCAGAATATGAATATTTTACATAATCAACAAACAGAAAAGTTAAAATTGCTCTCATTTTGAGGAACTGGATGAACTAGACGGTTTTTAAAGTTTGGTTTCAAACTCTTTTTATCTTCCAGAATTAATCTTAAACATAGACCAATAAGCATGTATTCAACAGAGAATGACTTACAGGCTGGACAATGAAAATTTCATCCTTAAAAGCATGAAGAAGCTCTTCTACTGCTTAGAAATTTGCAAAATAATTTAAACTCGAAGTCCATATTCACTCTTGTAAATTGAGTTTTTTATATAGAAGCTTTTATGAAAAAACTGGGAAGATGAGATCTAAAAATAAATTCCTGAATATTTCTGGTAAAGCGTAACTATATGAAATTTGATCTCTTAAACTAGTGTTACTGTAATTCTTCAGAGTATAAAGTGGCTAAAAACTGTTCACTTGAAGACTCTGGATGTGCTAACTCCATCTACATTTACTGACCAGCGCAAAAATTATTATTCAGCTTTATAACTTGATATTTCAGAAACTCTATATGCTTTTTTTTATCCTCTGATCATTCTTTTGATTGCAAAAGGATAATGTACAGTTATTCAGAGAGAGACTTCAAAAAGCAGAAACTACATTAAAACCTTTTATTGTTTATTGACACCTACACCAAATCAACTGAGTGAAGACATTTGTTTAGTGATTTCTAGACTTTTGCCTTCACTGTGGATGCTGACACTTGGACTAATAATTCACAGTCATCTGCCTTTTTCTCATTACATATCAAGGCTCTATTTATTTATTTAGGAATATAAAGGATTCATTCACTTGGTATAAAAATTTAAACAAAAAATAAAAAATTAATCTTATAGACTACATTTTAAAAGCTCTGTACAATGAATTGGTAAAGGTGTTCTGCCATTGATTTGATTTTTTTTTCGTTAACAAAGAGGAGTCTCAATCAAGTAATGTGACACACAG
The DNA here is from genome assembly GCA_013399175.1 of Odontophorus gujanensis. Lineage (NCBI taxonomy): Eukaryota > Metazoa > Chordata > Aves > Galliformes > Odontophoridae > Odontophorus > Odontophorus gujanensis. The sequence continues at coordinate 71,153 of VXAB01008519.1, forward strand.
AAGAAAAACTAGACCCTATTATGAAGAACTTAAAGCCTACATCAAATACTATAGACAAACAAATGAAGAAAGGGCTTGTGGACAAAGTTACAAAATTATCTTGGCTACCAAAACTGGTTACACAGAAACTGCAAAACAATAGCATCAGACCACCTCTATTCCAAGCTATGGGCAAAGCTTTTCTTGGATGATTTCAATCTGCTCTGAGTTGCACAGTGAAAATCTGCTTCTAGTGAGTTCCGTGCTGTTTATCTTCTTCTCCCAGGATTCCCTCACCTCTGAACTGAGAAGCTGCCCTCAGTAGCTCTAGAGGTCTCTCCTTATTCAGGCCTGTATTCAGAAGACTTTCTGGTTCTTGCCATGCTCACACGTTCCTCCTGGGGAACAGGATGAAACTAAGATGTGTCACTTGCCCACACATTCTGTTTTGCTGGTAATTGCTTTCAACCAATGATATTGTAAATAGGTAATATTGTGTTACAATCAGTCAGTCGTTCTTCTGGATTCCCAAATCTCTTTTAAGTTTGACTAAGTAGAAAAAAACTTCAGGATGAGCTGTGAGGATGAGATGTCAGACTATCTGACATGTCAAATACCATGACAGTAGGTACTTCAGGCAGAGCTTTTCACCATGACTGTATTAGTTTGTAAGGCATATTTACTTGAGGTACAATGGTATTCCATTCTGGCTACTGGGTAACACAGTAGAATTAGGTGTTCTAAGAAAACAAACATGGATCTCTGACTCTGATGACTCCAGAATTGCTGCGTGAGCATCTCTTCCTCAAAAACGTGCTTAACTGATTTGTTGTTGACCAGCTCCTTACAGGTGTCTCAAGTATTATTATTATAACAACTTTTTCACAGTGCAGTGACGGAGCACTGGCACAGGCTGCACAGAGAGGTGGTGGAGTGTCCTTCTCTGGAAACATTCAAGACCCACCTGGATACCTACCTGTGCAACCTGGGCTAGGGAGCTGCTTTGGCAGGGCGGTTGGACTCAGTGATCTCTAGAGGGCCCTTCCAAGCCCTACAGATCTGTGATTCTGTGATCTCTTGCTTAGCACTTTCTGCTTTCTGCTAGTCACAGTTTGTAATGAACTGACTCAGAGAAGGATTTACCAGTAGGTTTGTTTCCTTATACAGGCTTAAGTAACAAGCACCCTTAAAAGTCTCAGCAGTTCCTTTTTTTTTTAATCTTACAAGTAGACATTCTCATCTGTCTTTGTGAAACTGTCTTCTGCAAGAATTTTCTGGCAGCAGATACAGAATCCCTCCTGTGAATCTTACTTCGCAAATCTCTATTTCTGACTGTTCAATTATGTATCATAGTCTAACAGATTTACATTCCCAAACTCTGGTGGAAGTGGAGGAATTATCTTGTAGAGAGTGTATAGCCTTCTATCTACCTTTATGTACTTAATTTGAATTTTGCCATTTTGTAGCATTTTATACAGTGTTAGAAAAGTGAATGTGGGAAAGTACAGTATTTTGTGTTCACCTCACCACAAAAGAAAAACAGATAGGATGTCTACTTATCGTTTTACACCAAATACAAGAAATTTGAATAGAAAAACTAAAAGTAAATTCCAGCTCCAAAGTGGCCTGGCCCACAGTAGTTTGCTATTCTATCCTTGCTTCCTCCATCTGCTCCTTACAGACATTTCTTCCTTTAAGAAAGTGTAGTCTCACTGTTTAAATTATTATTATTGTTATTTTTAATTGGAGCCCAGTCCAATCACACTCTGCATGAGTTGAAAAGATTCAGCTCCCTTCTTTTGAACAGTGCAGCTGAGGCCACCTCTCAGTCAAATCCCTCACGCACTTCTGGCAGCAACCTGAGTTTTGTATTCTTAGTGCCTCTGGCCAACGTGTTGCATTCAGCCAATACATCTCTTCAGCTTTCTTGATGAGTCTGCTTCTGAAGAGTCATAATTTAGCCACTATTCTGTCACTCTGCTTTGAAACATTTGTCTAGATTGAATTAGCTTCTCTGCAGGTGGTCTGTCTCCAGCTACGCTGAAATGAAATGGAAAGGGGCTGAAAGCAACTGAGCGAACTAATAATTTTTCAGGGAATGAGCAAGTCCAAAGTGCTCTCTAAATAGTAGAGCTGGCTCCAAAAATTGCAGACACAAAGGCGTTTTTTTTTTTTTTAACATCAGACTTTTTCACCCTACTGTTTGATGAACTACTGCTAGGAATTTGTGTCCATTTGGCCTAGTTTTACTCATTCTCACCTTGAAGTGAATAAGAAAACTGAATTTTCATCAAGATCAGGAAAAAACAACACTTTTGGGATGTCTCACTGCCGCAGTGTAGACTTTTTTCTTTTTTTTTTTTCCTTCCCTTCTCCTATTTCTTCTCCCTCTCCTTTCCTCCTTACCAAGTCTTTTTGAACTTAGCTGTTTGGGCCTCAGATACTTTAGGATTTAAATACTTATTGGAGACTTAGCCCCATGTGTCCTTCAATTAGTCCTGCCCTGCCTATTTGAGTCTTTTTCCATACACATGACCTCCAGAAAAATAGGAAGCCTGAAGCATGCATATTAAACATCCAGAAAGCTCCTATGCTGCATACTACAGCTGGACTGAGATGTTTTGGCTGCGCCCTGACAAAACCACCAGCCTCTGCAGGACTGGGTTTGTACCACAGTATCTAAACAGAGTATGTACAGCCCTGAGATAAACATGACCTGAGGAATCAATTTCTAATTTTCTACAAAGGATAGGGAATTAAAGCAGGTAGCATATCTTCAGTATGTATTCTCTGACTACCAAGGTAATGTATGAGAAGTCTGTGCATTGCGGGAAATGCCTTTTCTAGTCCTTCTGTGAAAGTCCTCATTGCTTTTCACTTTCCTTTTTAAATGGAAAGTCTTAGACATCCATGTCAAAATCAGCCTCAAGGCCATGAATCCCACAGGAGATCCTCAAAGATACTTCTTCACAGTTCAGAATAAAATGTGTATTTTGTAAAAGATCAGGGACTAAAGAAATGCAGCTGTCCTTATTAGCTTCCATTGGCTGACTGCTCAGTGTGCTTCCTTTGAAGTTCCCTCCTTGCGTGGAGTAGTGTCTAGCATGCTGTGAAGCCTCACACTGGAGGCAGAATTATAAGAAATGATATTGTGATGTTTCAATTTTGCCTGTAAATGTAGCTGACAGTGGTACAATCTTTGCCTTTCTGAGGCCCAAACTGGTTTGTTGAACACCTCAGTGTTCTTCAGAGTAGCACATGCTGTAATGCAATCGGGTCATTTGGTAACATTATGCCCAAGCAGCTTCATTTAGGGTGCAGAAGTCACATTCACTCTCAGACATCCTTACTTTGTCTAACTTGAAAAATAATAATAATAATACTCGAAAGAATGTTTTCCTGAAGAAATTTATATGAAAGTCATATGCAGGATGAGTAGCAGATATCAAAGATACCAGCTTAGTCAAAAGGGTGGAGTTGATCAACACACAGACTTCATGTTTGTGCCTGATTTTTGGTGCTTATGCACATGGTGTGGAATTTAGGATGTTTTCCCTGGGAACAATGTTGTGCTTTTAATAAAATCTTTCCTGAAAGGTTAGTTGACTACAGCAACCAAATGGATTTGCATAAATGGCAGTAAAGGTTTGATGTTTTACTCCCTGTTAATGTAAACTTTGTGATGGTGAAGTCTTGAGGGTAAGGACAAATGTGGCTGAAGACGGCTGCTGTCCTTTTATGGGATCACTGAGAGCAGAACATGTCCTGTGCTGTATCCCATAGAGCACAGGCTGCTTCAGATGCTGCTCAGGGGGAGAGACGGGCAGGAGGGGTTACAGCCCACATATTCCCTGCTTGCACATGGTGCTTGAATGTCTGCTTGATGCTTGTGTAACTCTCATTGCAAGGCTGCATTTAATTACTGGGCCTCATTAGAATTGTTTTCTTAATTCCAGTTGTAGCCATTCTGCAGAGAGAGATGTCAAATTTCACCTCCTGGGTTCTCTGTCAGAGTAGTAACCTGTTTGATCAGTAATCATTTTGAGGCTGTCAGTTCTGTGCTCCCAGAATGTCATTTCTGTCTTCAGTATTTTTTTTTTTTTTCTGCTCAAACTCCCTATGGCATAGTGTTTCTATTTGTTTATTTTTATTTATTTATTTATTTATTTTTCTGTAGCCTTTTTATATGTTTCTTGCCTGCATCTCTGAGGCTTCCAGAGCAGTGACAGTGAATCTCACAACTGAATGACAAATGACATCCAGGGCGGTGTGTGTGTTTAGATTGAGAGTGAGGAGGTCTGATAACGCTTTATACAAAAGGATTTTTTTGTTTCACAGAGTGGTGGGACACAATGCACGTATCTTCTTCTGTGAGAGGTGGACTTCAAAGTATCATTTTAATGCTGGCAAAAATGCTTGTATAGCTAAAACCTTATGTTTTCTTTGTAATTGTAACAATTTGCTCTAAAAACAAAACAAAACAAAAAACCCTGCTTTTGAGTGTGGCAGTTTCTTTGTGCTGAAGATCTTAAAAGACGCACTGCAGCAGCAATTGCTTTTGTACTAATGACTGCAACAAGGAAGGACTTAATTTTCTGATTCATAAATATCATTAAAGTCTAATTTATAAACACGGTCCTTTCAAGATATAAAGTATCTAATCAGGCCAAAGCAATTAGAATTTCTGCGTTGTGGTGATTTTAGTATAAATTCATTATGTATGTCTGCACATTTTCAATAGTATGGTTGCCATTAGCTTGTATTAATGAGAACACGACATTGAGCCAATCTTAGCAACAGCAGCTGTACCAACAAAATCCTCTCCTGAGGAATATTGATTTCCCTTCTTGGATGTACTTAAACAAAGACTGGCGCTGCAGACATAACTTGCGTGTGCTTCAGTGTTCTGAATATGACTGCCTTTTATTCAAGGGAGAGAATCACTTCAACAGAGATGCTGTCTGAGATGCATAGCCTTAATTAGTTACTTCCTGATAGCAAATGTAGATAAGCAAGATTAAGCATTTTTTCAAAAATATGCTTTTCCAAGGAGACTATTTCTGCTATTATATTTTTTTACATTAAAGAAGTACTAATATTTATCCAAAACAAACAAACAAAAAATAGTAGTGCTGTGAAAGAAAGGAGGATGCAGAATATTACTAAACTCCTTGTAGTAGAAATTGTTCTTTTTCCCATTAAAGATCCTTGGCTTTTCAGTAAAAGCTTAAGAAATGAGAACAAAATGGCTGCTCTTGATTCTCAGCTCTTGGTGCATGAGACTCTCTGTAAAGTGTGCTTATGTTTAGAGATCAGTGGAGAGCTGAGCAAACACAAGACGGCAAAAACTGATAAATGCACAGACTTCATTTTAAGAAAGATTTATCTTGCTGACATTCGTAACACTCCATGCCCTGCATACACCATGAGCATATACTGTTTTATCTGAATTCAACTTCGATAGTCTGAAAAGTGCCTTGCATTTCAACATGAATTAAATACCTCCTCTTGAGAAGCATGTTATGTTTCCATGCAGGAGGTAAGGTCAGTAATATCTGTATTAGTCAACAAATGAAAAACATTGTTTCAGATGTGCTGAAGGGGGCATCATCCAAATAGTGGCACTTAGGAGTGCCCATTCTGATACCTATGTATATGTGAAAAGTTAAAAAAAAAACCAAAACTACAACAACTTTGGTGCTTCTTTCTTTGGCTCAGTCTACAGGAATAATCAGACTGTGAAGTGGCTGTTAAAGCAAATAGCTATGGTGATGTTCTCAGTCTAAGATTTTCAGCATTATCAGGTGAGTCTTGTGACATTTCAAGTGCTGAAGTGTTGCTGTCCACAGAGGCCAACTTTAGCTCTCAACAGCAGGTTAAATAGGTGGCCAGCAGGAACACCAATGTCAAAGTGAGAGCATGAAGGGAACTGTGGCCTCTACCATGCATGGTTGTGAAAAACATGGAGATAGAGTACAAAGTGTCTTTTGCTACTGGTTGAAGTTACATGCTCAGGATTTCAGCACAGGTAGCAAGTATTCAAAGAGGTTACTCAGATGATGGAAAATCATGTTTAGGTTCCATGATGGATCCTTTTCATTTTATATCTTTGCCTTTTATTTTGTTTCTAAGGTTACGCAGTAGTTAACTGCTTGCAGAGGCTGAGGATTTCTTGCTGTTATTGTTGTGTGCTGGGTTGTGTGGAGCCTTCGGAAAGGGGAACTGACCCTCCACAGGGAGCAACCATGCATAGCTGGGGGATACCCTTTCTGAATGTGGAGTTGGGCCAGCAGAGTGCTGAGAGACAGCAAAGAGCCCAGAAGCCTACAGCAGAGCAGACAGTGGAAGACAGCTATGAAAAACATGGAGCAGAAAAAGCCAAGCCCCAGGGGTCTTCAGATTTTCTTCCTCCAAGAGACCCAGAGGGGACTGTACAAACTTCATGACATTGCAAATCTCAGTTCAAAAAGCAACTGAGTTATTGAACTAAAACCCAGTGTAGAACCAAAGGATTTTACATTGAGGAAATAGTGAACAGGAGAGACTTTTTTTAATACAAACATTTTTGTTTCTAATTAGTCTTATTCTGAGCTTTCTGTTTTAAAATATTTATCCTTGCTCATGTTGTGATGCAGCCTTTCTCTAGAGCTTGCAGAATACATAATGGCTCTGGGGGCGCTTGCTCTGAGAAGCAGGCACTGACAAACTCACGTCCATGTACTGGCCAACCTATGCAACTCATAAAGACATCCACGCTGTCTGACTCCAGCTTCAGAAAGAGCAGGATATTAGACGAGGAAACAAAACGTTAAACTTATTAAGGCATTATGTGTGAGTTACTGGACTTACTAGTCATTTCTAATTCAGGCATATGATTATTTAGATTTGATTTAAAACATTATAGCTTTTATTTCTTCATTTGTTTCTATTCCAGTCTCTTCTGCACAAATTTCTCAATTTCCAGTTGATACATGATATTTGTATCTTTTTACAATAGAGGTTACAGTTTGTTTGGATTTTAAATAGTAGCCTTCTGGGGATGATTTGGGTCTGGGTCTATTCTTACTTTCTGCTAATAGCTGGGCCAAGATCTATTGACTCCACTGTGCTTTCATTAGGACACAGAAGTTTCTTGTTCTGTCAATTCAACAATGGAAGGCAGTGTATGACAATTTTACAGAACTTTTATTTTTTAAATTGAATAGTAAAATATTGGCTCTGACATTTGATGCTGAGCTGTCAAGAGTTGGCTCATTTTGCAGGAGTCTTCTGATTTTTTTCTGTTGAAGTACTTTTTGTGTCACTGATTTATTTACATTTTCTTTAAAATTAACTGCAATAGAAACTTGTGTGACTCCTTATGTTTTCCTTTCTGTTTGGTTGCAATTGGGAGTTCTTTCTTTGCAATTTTTAGTGCACAATTTTTCTGCAGTTTCCCTAAATTTGATATTGCACCCTGAGCTGTATCAGCTCAGGAAATGTGGTATGCATACCATGTTCTGTTTCAGGAATGAGATGAAGAGATGGGTCTGTTAAAAGGACTAATGAGAATACAGGTAGGAATAAATGTAGCAGGTTGGTTTGTAAGATTTCATCACATGGAAGTAAAATACCATAAATTATCAAGTTAGTTTTTCAATAATTCCAAAGGGGAAAATGCATTTTTGCTAGCCTGTTTCTCCAAATATCTTCAAAACAAATGAAGAAAACATAACATAGTGCAAGCAACTCTTATGAGATAATTCTCTCCACAGCAAGCATACAAAATGAGCAGTGGATAGTTAGGATGACATAGTAATTTGTTTTAGGCCATTAAATAAATCCATCAGCTGATGAATGTTAGAGAATTGAGCTTTCGGACTGAGAAAATCTGGGCTCCATCTCTTCTAGTGCGGTCAGCCTAGAGGTAGAAGTGATGTATTGCAGCAACATTGGAGACACACAAGTGCATTATGGATTGTTAAAAAAAATACCACAACATTTTCCTTGCTAGTTTATCTGCACTTCCAGATACAAAACCAGGCCCAATTGAGGGAGGCTGAGTTCTCCTTGTGATACAAATCTTGAGGTCTTTTCATTCTCTCTTCTTACTAGGGAAATGATTCTTCATAAGAACAGTGATTTTCATAAGATCATTGATCAAGTAACAACAAATATATCTCTGTCATCTGCAGTAGATGCTTTACTTTTTCAAGGACATTCCATATAGCGCAGAGTGGGGAAAATGCATGAAATATGTCCTACTTTGCAGCCATAACAAAATTCCTGATCAGTCCATTTCTGTACCTGTACCTTCAAGAAATCAATACTTTTCATTAAAGAGCAGTCATTAATTCATGTTATATAGAAACCTTAGGTGATAGGCTATAAGGCTTTCCTTGAAGAAAATTAAAATGTGTCATTGGATCCCCTTAGATCTATGTGAATTCAGTTTGTCAGTCCCATGATGGACTTCTTTTAACAACTCTGTGAGTTGACACTGTTATTCATTTCATTAAATTAATTGTGCCTATCCCAGGTTCTATGTTTTCCAGCATTTAAACAATACAGTAAATATGAAGTGGAAATGAAGAAAAATATTGTGATGCTGTTATTTTCATCACAGTACCTCATGTCCTGGAGCATGTTTTAGATGTTTCTACACATAACATCAAAAGGATGAACTCTGCAGTAACTCTAATTGTATTTCAGAAGAATGTGAATTCATTCTTATGAAATGTTGAAAGGGTTGTCTGTTCTGGTGACTATTTATACTCATAAACAACTCTCTGTATCATTCTACAGTCAGTCAGTTCATTTTCTCTCTTCTTTCTTGTCCTAGTCCTTCCTTGTTCTTTATTCAAATATAGCCAGTATGCCCATGAATAATCTCAGCTCTGTAGGCCACTAAACTGTTTGCTTCTTTTCCCCTTCAATTTACATGTACCTATAAATACATTTTCTATTTATTTCAGTGCTTAGAAGTTGCCATATTGAACCAGATATGTGTGAATGGCCTGTTTTAGATAAGTACCAGCATTAGATGCTTCAGAAGACAGAAACCCTCAGTATACAGGCAGAGCATAGCTCATCTGCTCCTCCCTTCCCCATTGCAATTTGGCAGGCCTCTTCTTGTGGTTATAAAAGGGAATAAGTCCAGAGGCAAAATCTAATAGCTCTTTCTGTTTCACATGTACTCATTCTTGTAAGTTGTATGTATAAGCACCTTAACAGTCTGAAATAATACAGGGTAATTGTCTCATTTTCCTATTCCTCTTGAAAAAATCTATGAGTCTGTAGTCACAACTACTAACTGGAATTCTTCTGGCACATGGAACTCTCACATATTTTTAGACATGCAATGGAAATAGTTAATTATTATTTGTTTTTCACAGGAATATGGCATTGCCCCTCTTCAAATCACAGAGAATATAAATGCTTTCACAGAATTGTAAGGGATGGAAAGGATTTCTGGAGATCATCGAGTTCAATGCCCAGGTAAAGCAGGTTCCCTGCAGTAGGTTAAGTAGGAAAGTGTCCAGGCAGGTTTTGAGTATCTCCAGAGCAGAATCCACAACCTCTCTGTGCAGCCTGTTCCAGTGTTCTGTCACCCTCACAGTGAAGAAGTTCTTTCTCATATTTTTATGGAACTTCCTGTGTTGCTGTTTGTGCCCATTACCCCTTGTCCTGTTGCTGGGCAAAGCTGAAGAGTCCAGCCTTATAAGTATTGATGAAATCCCCTCTCAAACTTCTCTTTCCCAGGCTGAACAGCTCTAGGTCTCTCAGCCTTTCCTTATAAGGGTGATGCACCAGGCCCTTCATAATTTCTGTGACCCTCCACTCTACTTTTTCCAGCAGTTTCCCATCTACCATGAACTGAGAAGCCCAGTACTGGACACATTACTTCAAGCTCAAAGCTTTCTTCCTAGGTTCAATAAATCAGTATATTGAGATGTTCTTCCTCTTCTCTGTCAGATTTTGATCTCTTGTTGGTCCTAAGTCTTCTGTCATAAACGCCATTGCATACAAATGAAAAATAAAGACATCTATGTATACATATGAATAAGAGAAATATTTATTTCTGGATGTTAGTAACATGACATTTCCTGTATTTTCCACTACTAATATGTGTATAACTAATCTGGCTTTGTCTCTAATTCCTTGCAGTTTTAGTATTAATAGTATTTCTTTTATAAAAGATTGGCTGCAGATAGAGGGGGAAGACTGGCTGTACTTTGCTTTTCAGAGTAGTGGTGGGAGTGAAGGTTGAGCCAGGGATTTACCCTGCCGCACAGCAGTGAATGGGAGACTGCTGAGAGAGATAGGGAGCAGACGTGCATATTACACGTGTGCTCAAGCCTCAATACAATGGGAAGAAAGACGTTAAGTGAACACCCAAAGGTGCAAGTTTGTTTATATATATATATATACTGGCTTATATACTGAATATATATATATTCTGGTGTATTGTGAGTTTTCTGAATTTCTTTATTTTTGGTTGTAATAGCTGATAAAGTCTTTGTCAGGTGTTTGCTTTAAAGAAAGGATGTAGATAGATGCAAATAAAAAAATTGGCCAGTTTGTGGTCGTGCCATGAAAGCACACTTATGTTACTAATAACAATTACAGATAGCTCTGAGAAGTCAGTGACTTTCAAGCTCCTGTGATTCGTAGACCACTGGATGTTTTCCATGGTATTTTTTTTTCCTAAAAACATCATTTATATAAATTTATGTATAGCATCTGCAGCTTTTGTTTTGTTACTCATATTTCACGATCTTCTGGGAATTCATCCTTGGATCCCCAAACCATAGATTAGACTGTAATGCAGAAACAGAGCTCCAGATGTAATGTGTCTTTTGTTCCATGCAATTACATGAGGGCTCCTCTGAAAGTAATGCTTCCTACTTTATTATACTGGTCCACAAAGACAGATGTGGATATTGGTGGTATGGCAGTAGGGGTTGAACCTTCCCATCAGTATTCAGTTACATGTTGCTGCCGTGTTGACAGATGGCAGCAGAGAGGCAGTCTGACAGAATGGCATCTGATGTGTGGGTGAAGTAAAGGTGCAGAATTGAATTTCCCCATGCGGAAAACATTGCACTCACTGACATTCATCGATGTTTGCTGAATGCCTATGGATACCAAACAGTGGATGTGAGCCCTGTGAGGCAGCAGGTAGTGTGCTTCAGCAGTGGTGACAGTGACTGGAGCCATGTTCCAGACAGGCATGCTCAGCTGTCACACCACAAAATGAAGAGAGTTTTGATCAACTTATTTGTGCAAATTGCCTAATGATGGTGAATATACTGAAAAGTGTTTTGTAGATGAGAATTTTCTCTGTCAGAGAGTGTTCATGTGCTCTTTATATCTGTTGTATTCCCTTCAAAATTTCATGTAGGGGTGATAAAGGCCTTGGTGAAAATGTATCTGTGCAAAAAGAGACAAGGCTGAACTTAAATTTGTAATCCTAAGGATTATAAATCTATTTAGCCCAAATGATAATCCTGATCAATGGATGACATTTTTTTTAAGTGTAAAAATATTGATTTTTTTTTAATATAAACCAGGTTGAAAATTAGGTTTTGGTTTTATCATCAGAGATTATTTTTTGTTTCTGTTTGCTATTTTTTTTCCCCAGAAATGTAAAACAGAAGTGTTTCCTATCTGTCTTTGGATAAAGGTTTCAAAACTGTTTCCTAAAAGAAGATAATAGAAAAACCTTCCCATAACACCCTGAAGACTGGGAAAACATTAAAGAAAATCACTGAAGGGAAAAACAAAAAATGTAGGTGCAGGAATTGGTGACTGTACTGGCTTTGTAGCAAGGAATTGGCTTGCACATTCTATCTATTGGCTTCTTTATCTGTGTCCTCTGAAAGCTAAATGATCTGAACCCCAAAGACAGAAGGAGGCAAGGAAGAGGCAAGCCAGAAAATAGGTGTCATAGGCAACCTTTCATCTTCCAGTACAGAGCTGTTTTGAAGTCTTTAAAAAATTAGCATTTATTTATTTATTTATTGACTCATTTATTACTTCACAGTGTGAAAAAGCAAGAATCTTTAATGTAGGTGGTAGTAATAGGGAAGAAATGGGAAAAAAAAATCTGGAATAAAATATACGTGAACATTCTTTGTGCTGTACTTTTTTAACATCTCTCCCAGAATTAGAAATATTGCAATTCATGTACTCTATTACTATCTTGTCCTGCTTAAACTTCCATCCTAGAAAATGAATATATCATCCAAGATGACCTGACATGGATATTAAAAGCAAAAGCTTATGTCCTTTTTTTCTTTCAAATTAAATATTCCAGAATTATTTTGCTGCTTGTTTTAGTAACTTAATGGTTAGACAGAGCTTGCTGAGCTTTACACATTTTATAAATAAATGTGGTGGGATTCCTCTTATTCATGAATTGAGTCTATTGTTTGTATCCAACTATGGAGTCTGTATGAGTCTACTTATTGTTTATCAGTGTTGGAAGACTACTGATTCCTTTTGTTTGTTTGTTTGTAGTCCTGAAGGGTTGTTTCATTGTAGAAATATGAGTTATTTTACAATATTTTTTGTGACACTTATTCATGCAATAATTAAGCATATAATTCATCACAGTACGTGAATAAGTAATAGTTGAAGTAATATGTTGTAAGACACCCATGTTCAGAAGTTTTAATTACAATATATTGAGTTATTTCTAAGTATACCCACATACCTGTAAAAATATGTTCCTGTGGTCATTTTTATGGTTGTAAAATCTGTTGTAGACAAACTGCACAGATATGTACATTCTTGTTGCTGAAGTCATGTTGCTAACTGATTTCAATTCTAAGAAAAGTGTCTTTTTGTATAATTACTTAAGGAGTAACATTGATATAAGTAATGACTGCTTTCAACTTCATTTATCTGTCAAGACAACTGGGTTTTGGGTTGGTGCCCATTACCCTAAAAGAGATTTCTTGCAAGGTTTTTCTTGAAGCTTCATGCTATTTTCTGTCATAGATAGAGTTGGTGATTCTCTGGAAATCATAGTAAAAAAGGTGTTGACAAATATTGAAAAGATGAGAATATTAAATAAATTACAATTCATTATACACTTTAAAGTCTGCTATGAATATGACTTCCCCTCTCAGTTCTGTGCTTTATGAAAGAAAAAATTTTTCTTGCATTCTTATAAAGTTTTTTGACTCTTGAGATAGCAGAACTAAACAGAGAAAATTGAGATTTTTCTTTTTTTGTATCAAAAGAAAGTATTGCAGTTTTTACAAGGTTAAAATCTTGTCAAAATTGGACCTATTTTTATTGAAATGCAGTTAATCTGCATTGACATATATTACTATTTTTTTCTCACACTCAACCCAAGAGAGGAAGACTCCTGAGAGAAATACAGATTAAATCCAAAATGGTGTGGGAATAAAGAAATTAGAGATGCAAAAACATGTAAAGGATAGACAATTAAGGATACTTAAGACTGATGCAAAATATTCATAAGCGTAAATTAATATCTGAATGAAATATCTGTTTATTTTCCTGTAGTTCAGCAGGGGAGGTGTAAAACTGAGTGGTCATGGTGGTAGTTCAGGTGCTTTAGGGTTACTGACCAGACATTTCAAGGGAAAAGCAAGTGAATAGTAGAGTCTTCAAAAGCAATAGAAGTAGAATTCTTAGCAGAATCATAGAATGGCCTTGGCTGGAAGGGACTCCAGGGGTCATTGAGCTCCAACTCCACTCCCTCAGATAGGGCCACCAATCTTCAGATCTGGGACTAGACCAGACTGCTCAGGGCCCCATCCAACCTGGTCTTGAACACCTCCAGGGTAGGGGCATCCACAGCCTCTCTGGGCAATTTGTAGCTTTGTCTTTCCTGGCTCTAGTGAGCTGAGAATGTGTGGTTCCAGTAGAGCACCATGTTTATACATGTTTTAGCATAGTGTAACTCAAGGGGCAAGGCAAAATTGCAAATTTATAGCCTCAGAACTTTTCTGACCTCCTTCTTGTCAAAAGGATGTGGGAGTGATATTATTTGTTGATCATTTTAAGTCTTTGGAGCCTCCAAAATTAACTCAAACAAAGAGAACTGCTCAAGATGATCACTAAAATCAATGTCAGCACTAGTGGCATTTGTTTTGTTTACAAAATAATGAGTGTTTATTAAAAACCATGCAGCAAAGTCAGTTGTGTTTGCCAGCCAGTAGCAATTTGTATTTACTAATGTTTGTCCTTTCTCTTTCATGGTTAGTATGGTATAGTTGCTTTCTGTTTTTGATATTTTTCTTCATTTATTGTCATCTAGGTTTCACAGGATATCCACCTATGATCTGTATTTCATCTGTACCTACATATAGCACTGTTGTTAAAACCAAGGTCACTAAATTGGAGGGAAATCGTACAGGTTTTTCTTCCAGTACTTGTTATGATATTAAGACCAAATATGAAACACTTAGCACTGTCTCCAGATTAAAGCTTATTTGGAATTTATGTTTAGTAAATAATCAGAAGAAGTTTTATTGATCTAGACCATTCATTTAGCTCCATAACTTACTGAATCTTGAAGCTACTGTTTGGATTTCTTTTTCTCGGAACAATTTTGGAAGTCCCACTGATTTCACAGGATTGAGAAATAGGTGCAGGCATGCACACCTGTATGTGTGCCTATGATCTATCTCTGTACAAATGATCTCTTAGTTTACAAAGGATTCACAATTACTATTCTTTTTAAGCCTTTCTGAAGTGTCTTAAGCCTTCTAGTAATTGACTTATTTTACTCGCAGTTTTGCTTTTTGTTACCGAGTTACATGGGGTTGCCTATGTGAGCCTGCTCACAGCTGAAACAGTAAATTAAGGGAGTGTATAAAAGCAATATATTCAACAATGTTGAATGCCTTTGTTAATTTAGCAATAATAGACAGAAAAATCTAAGAGATGTGCTGTTTAAAACATATGGCTAATTATCTTTTACTTGGCCATTGTATGCCATTATTTTAAAGAATTTTTTATCTATTTCCATATGCCTGGGCACTTTACATAGGGGTAATTGGTGAAATAATTCTGGCTGGGCTGAATTAGAACAGTCCCTTTGGATCTCAAGTTCAGGACATTTTTCTACTGACCTTCTAACTGAGGTCAATCTGATTTCTGACATTGACCTCAGTCAAAGAAAGAGGTCTGGCCTTTGGTAAATCACTCTGGCTTCTATTGAGATAGTCGCATTTGGGATAAAAAGTCACCATATTCTCAGATGCAATGAGCACTAATTTAGTGTAGAGGAGCTCAGATTAAAATAGGAATACAGAGATCTTTAGACTGGAACAGACAAGCCCCAGAGGCTAACAAGAAGGCACGACTGCTAAAATTATAGTATTAGTTTAACAAAAAGGAATTTCAGTTTATATTGGTCTGAATGTCTGTACTGTAATATATGATATTGCAAGGCCATTCATAAAAGGCTGCCACTAACCTAAAAATTATCGGTTAAAATCATCAGGAAGCAACATTTCTGTGATAAAATATATGCTATAAGTATTGGAAAGAATGAATCCACACTTTTCTGGAGCACTCAGCTTTCATCTACTCAGAATTTAAAATCAATTGAAGAAAGTAAGGGACAAATTAAACTGTGAAAAATGTTTTCTGAATATCTCTAATTTAAAGTAAAATTCCACTTCCGTTGTATTAGTTCTTGGTTTATTAACTTTGAAACAATTCTTAGCATAACTAAGAGTCATAAGTCATAAGTCATAACATAAGTCAGCAATGAAATAGGAGGTATTTACAACCTCAGCCCTTTAACAGTGATCTGCAGTGATAAGCACATTTCAGAATCTTTTTTTAAAAGGTTATACATGCTAAGAGATATTTTTTAATTCCCATATTTTTCAAAATGGACAGATGGTCTATGATAAATATTCATTTGTTTCACCAAATTGTAGTACATTCATGTTTTTTTTATTAGAAGTTTAAGCAGACTTTTTGATATTTCTGTCCCTCTTTTGCAGTCCCTTCCAAAGATAGAAAGTGTATGTCTCCATCTATGAGATGCACTTTGAAATCCATACCAATTAACTGTCTTTTTTGAGCTACTTAGCTTCGATCCCCCTTCTATTGATTTAAAAGCTGACAGTGTTAAGTATCCTTAGAAAAATTAGGGTGTGTGTTTTAGTAACATTTCTGCCTATGTGCTCCCCTTTGCATTGCTTAGTCAATATTTTTTCACTTCCTGTAGCATTGCAGACTGTTAACATTTGCTATGTTTACTTTAGAGATGGCAATAAATCAGAGTAGGACAAGATGTTTAATCTTTGTGCTATCCATAAAAGCTTGTAAAATTCTTTTAGAAACACTTTTTTTGGGAACAATCAGGCGAATGTCCTACCAAATGTGTAAATGTAGGTATTTTTAAGAATTTTAAAGATAAACACATATGAAGAATGTGATTTATGCACGTCAAGAAGCCAAAATGTAATATGAGGGAATAAAATAAGAGCTTCTCTTCCTGAAGTTTCACTGTGCATTTTTCTGTTAGTCAACAGGCAAACTGTGGGGTGACAGGGATGGAGGAGGTGTCATAAGTGAAGAAGCTGAGGATGGTAGTCACATAAATTTATTTAATTTCTCTTTTCATAGGGAACACACGGAGTTCTGGCTCTCTTCAAGAGCTTTCCTGGTAGGCAGTTCAAATATCTTCTTCTATTTGCCCAGTATCCCACGATGTCTGCCTATACTCCTTCTAGCTTCCACTGAATCGCTGCTTTAGTGTCAGTGCTTGCATGAAATGAAATTTACTTGTCTGCTGCTAACCTGGATTAATGTATTATTACCCTCTGCTTTTCATTAGCCCATTCTCCAGTTGGTTGGTTTGATTCTTCCTTAACCTAGTTCAGTGGAATGAATTTGAGCTAATGAGCATTCAGAAAAATATTTACATGGTAGACCACAGCACAATAACCCCAGAGAGCATTGATATGGCCCAGAGCTGTGAGTGGGGGAGGCAAACACTTAATTCAGATCAGCTCATAGCTGAAGACATAAACTTTCTGGTTTTGTCAGCCTCTATCATTCATCTCTATCAATCGGTGAACCAAAGAAACCTCTATTTTCTCTGGGTTAATCAGCATTTGTTCAGGCCTTCCCATGTGGTCCAGAGACTGAGCAATGAAGTCTTTTGTTCCAGTACTTCTCTCTTATAAAGAAGGCTTAATTACTTCTCCCAGTTACCCAACATGCCATTTATTTTTATAGAAGTCTACAATTGCCAATGGATCAAGGATAGTACTGCTGGCAGTTACCAACATCCTTTAGCATAAGAATGCTTAATAGTCTGGCCTATATCATAGCTGAAACTGTAGGATTTGTGAAAGCTTATTATAGCATATTCAGTCTCCTATGTCCAGTGAAGTGTTTAATATCTGGAAGGTTAGCAGAATTAAAGTCATTTTTGTCTGTTTTAAAATGCAGTTTCAGAAAAAGACTGTGCCAGGACTTCCAGAGTTTTATACATGTTAAGGTGGAATAAAAATGTTACTTTTGTGCTTCAAAAGCTAAATTTTTATTCAGCAGTAGTGCACCTGTAAGTAATACATATTAATGGTTAATTTTTAGAAGTCTGTTAAAAAATGTTGTGTCTGAAGGGAATTTTGCCTTTGTTTTTCAATCTTAAAAATTATAAAAAGGCAACAGGCCTGGGGCCTGAGGTTTATACTCAGAATAGGTCATCAATCCTTCTCAAAATGACTGGAGAAGGCTTATGGACACTTCCTATTCCTGGGTTTCCTAAAATTGAATTTATATGTAGTTTGCTAGAAGTGAAAGAAATGGAGCAGATAACTGAGAATATTTTACACTCTCTTGCCTTTGGAAAAAGTCTTAACGTGACTGGGATAACTAGAATCACTTGGATCTTATGAGTAATCTGAATATAAGTAGCATTTAAGGTGGTTTTTTTTATTAAATTCATTCGTTTTCACAAATGTCAAGATAAGGAAGAATTAGACAACTGTATCTTTGTAAGTAATGTTTTTAATAAAAACTTCCTGGTCTGGTTCAGTCCTCTGTTTATTATCCCTTACTGATAGGATACTGTTCATGCTGGCTGTGATGATGTTGCTGAGAGAAGGGCAAGGATTATCAAAAGAGACTTCAGAGAATTGGGGAAGTTGATAGAGCAGGAGTAAGGTGATGTTTTCCTCTATCTCTTCAGTAGTACTGAGGAATACTGAGAGGCCTGGGAAAACCCATCTCATAAATATGGGGCTGAGAGGCTGATGCAATCACAGGAATTTTGGTTTATTATTTGTTTTGACTATGAGGTGGTTTACTCAGCAGCTGGCCTTATGGTTGCTGATGGGTCTCACCTGTCTCAAATGGGAGAAATGGATCCTAGTGCAGGAGCTGGCAGGGCTGGTTGAGAGGGCTTTAAACTGGATGTGAAGGGGGAAGGGAATAGAACCAGGCTTGTTGGAGATGAGCCTGGAGGAATTATGACAGGATTGGAGGTGAGGCAAGTGACTCAGCTGAACTGTATCTAAACCTATGCCTGTAAGTGTGGGCAGCAAACAGGAGGAGCTAGATGCCATTGTGCAGCAGGCAAACTATGACTTACTTGCCATTACCAAAACATGATGAGATTAATCCCATGACTGAAGTGCTGCAATGGGTGGCTATAAGCACTTCAGAGGAGACAAGCAAAGGAGGAGAAGTGATGGAGTGGCTCTCTATGTAAGAGAGTGTTTTGATGTTGTTGAATTTAGGGCTGGAAATAAGGTGGAGTCTCTGTGGGTAAGGATCAGGGGGAGGACCAACAAGGCTGACATAGGGGGTCTGTCATAGACTGTCTAACCAAGATAAAAGAGACCAACAAGACATTGTATGAACAGCTGGCAGAAGTTGTGTTATTGGGAGCCCTTCTTCTCATGAGGGACTTCCCTGATATATACTGAAAATGTAATACAGTGCAGAAGCAGCTGTTTAGGAGGTTTCTAAAATGTGTGGAAGATAATTTCCTGATGCAGCTGGTAAGAGAGCCTACCAGGGGATCTGCCCTGCTAGACCTGCTGTTCACAAACAGAGAAGGACTGGTAGGAGTTATGGAGATTGGGAGCTCTCTTGAGCAGAGCGACCACAAAATGGTAGAGTTCTCCATTCTTGGTGAAGTCAGGAGGGAAGTCATCAAAACTTCTACCTTGGACTTCTAGAGGGCAGACTTTCAACTGTACAAGACACTGATAGGAAGGATCTGTTGGGAGTCAGTTCTGAAGGGTAAAGGGTTCCAGGAAGACTTGTCATACCTTATGATGGATGTCTTAGAGGCACAAGAGCAGGCTGTCCCCCTGTGCTGTAATATGAGACATGAAGACTGGCATGAATGAACAGGGAAAGAGAGTACCTCCTGTGGAAGAAGAGACAGACAATTTGGGGACAGTACCAAGAAATTATTAGGATATGCAGGGAGAAAATTAGAAAGGCAAAAGCCCAGCTTGAACTCAATCTGGTCACTGTAGTAAAAGGGAATAAAAAACTGTTTTACAAATATATTAATTGTAAGAGGAGGGCTAAGGAAAACCTCCACCTATTACTAGATGCAGAAGGAAATGTGACCAGTGAGGGTAAGGAAAAGGCTGATGTTCTCAATGCCTTCTTTACATCTGTCTTTAAAAGTCAGACCAATTATCCCTTGGTACCTTCAGAGGGATCTGGACAGGCTGGATCACTGGGCTGAAGCCAATGGCCTGAAATTCAACAGGACCAAATTCTGGATCCTGTTCTTAGTGGTAGGTGAAAGATTGGATTGGATGATCTTGGAGGTCTTTTTCCAACCTTGGTGATTCTATGATTCTCTCTTTAAATAACACTGACTTTCTGCACAATTTGTATGCATTGCAGCTGTCTGTAAGTGTACACATCAGACCTGCAGTGAAAAGTAAAATCCTTATTCATAACTGCAGTTCTACTTGTTTATCAGCAAAAATGATAATAAACAAAAGCCAGGATTTGAGAGAACGAATAGGAACAGATCTCAATTTAAAATATTTTGGAACTATCATTTTAAGTGCTTACCTCAGACTCATGTTGCAGTATTACCAAGAGGCAAGAAAAGCACGATAGCACTTTTTCGATCATAAATTAGTAACAAGCCTGCAGCTGTGTAGCTCATTAAAAACTGTATCATTTAGGGATATTTTGAAAACACAGAGGTCCATTAAAAAGACTGGCAGTGTACAGTTGTCAAACAGACATGCAATTATTGTCATAACATTGCCATCAATTGGATGGGAGAAATTACATGATGAACTGAGAAGCTGCTTTATATCCTTTTGAGATTTCCCAGCACAATTTTCTCTTTGTTCAGATCAGCCATCACCCATCTTTGAATCTTTGAATGTGAGGACTCAGAGTGTTTGCTGTAAAACACCATGAGTTCCAAGTGTAACTTCTTCACTCCTGTTCCTGAGGGCAGTCGGCAGCCATTTACACTGCCCTCTCCAGTCACAGAGATTAGCTTCTGGTTGTCTAATAATAACCTGAGACATTTTTCCCTGACAGCCATACCTTTTTCCAGAGATATTCTTCTCTTTTCATGCTGAATTTGATGGGGATAACTAAAGATGGGAATCTTGCATCTTTCCTCTGTGAGGATTGTGAAACACCTATAGTGTCTGATTCCCCGTAATACAGCTTTCATATGGCTACCGTGCAAGTTGTCCACATGTTTAGATCTGATTATTTCCAGAAGTGGTTAACACCCAAGCTTGTTAGCTCTGCCCAGGCATTTGATAAGTTTGTGCATGTGGCTTGAAGGCAAACCTTCCTCTGGGGCCTAACCATGGCTTCCTTTTCTGCCTCACAGGAAGTTGAGGCATGCTTCATGCACTTTCTTTGTTTCTCACTGGCATAAACTGCCTCAAGGCAAGCAAAACATGCACTAGTGCCCAATTGGCATCTACCTCCTGCTTTGCAGTGTTAAGAAGCTGCTTGTAACAAATGAGGTGGGTCAAGAGGGCAGCAGGGCAGGGGGAAAATCACTGTCCTGGTAAGAAACAGTTGGAAACATTAGGAAACTTAAGGAAAAGTGAACCGTTCCCATTGCTCAGCCACAGCAAACACTAGAACCATCCTTCTCACCTGCCCACAGGGCAACTGCTAGCCGCTATTATTTTGTCAGCTGCTCTTAGCAGACAATAAAAGTATGAAGAGTATATAGGATGAGGGTGAGGCCAGACCCTGCTGCACTGGAATTAAAAATTAGGGGTTAGAGTTAAGACCTACAGGGATGTTTTTTGTTCTTATTGCAACTGGAAGGAGTCATTTGCTCCTGGTAATAAATACAACTCCCATCCTATTATCCTCTCTCAATCAATTCACATCCACCAGTAGGAGATGAAATGAGTTTATATTTTAGTAGATCTGATTTCTCTTTTCTCAAATGAAACAGATATTTACCTGTTTGGCCATGTACCTCTGACTGTGGTTTAACATCAATTCTTCCACAAAGGTGGAAAAAGACTAGAGGTCATGTGTCAGTGAGAGGTACTTCATGTAGCCAAATTTTCTTGAAAGAAAGGAAGTTTTCTACTTTGTTTCACTGAAATAAATCCTGGTTCTCATCAGGTAGGATCAGCTTGATAAGAGAAGTAGACAGAAAAATTATATGCAATCTAATTTAATTTTATTGTAGCTATTGACATCTTTTTCTCTGTATCATGTGAATGCATAGATGTCTGGCGAACTGGAGAAAAACAGTGTGATGCCTACAAATCAAGCACTTCCTGTATCATGACAATTTTTCTGTGATAGCTGCAATTTTTTTTCCACATATTTTCAGAAGCTCATATGTGGAGTTGCTATGATAAATTTATTTCTAATATATTTTTGCTTAGAAGTTGTTTCAAGTATGTGATTTTAGGAGAATTACAGATTTGATGTTCAAATAGTGTTTATAGACTTTGCAGCCTCCTTAATGACAGCAATTTGTAGTGCTAATGTTGCAGATTTCCACAAAATGGTCACAAGAAGCTCCTTTTCAGTTAAAATCATTTGTCACCTCTGTGTATACAAATTAGATAGGCTCTCAATAGCAGAATCACTAGCATTCAGCTCCTGTTCTCATTCTTGCTTTGTCCTTTTGTGAGGTGCTTTTGGGAACCGGGAACTAAGAGGAAGACAAGGAATCCTTTTTATTAAGCACTTCTCATTTCAGTAGTTCACCCTTTCAACACATTGCTACTACTAGGCTTTTTACTTGTTTGTTTTTACTAGCATTTTTATTTTCTACAGTAATCAACTTAATAACATGGTGCCAACTTGTCTTACTAGTTTTGCTTCTGCAATTTTGTATCAGAGTACACAAATGAAAGGTATAACAAAAATACACCAAGTCACCAATTGGAGCCCTGTCTTCAAGTAGAAATAGATTGTATGAGCTGCTTGTGTTTTTGAATAATGAAAAAAAAAAAAAAGGTGAAGGAGTGTTTTCAATGTTTTAAGGGTCCTTTGAGTTTTGAGACACAAGCCTTCCGGTTGGTGAAGCTAAGTATCTAGGGATTACTCCAGAGAAGAAAAGAAGCGTGCCAGCCAACGCTAATGTGATGCCTTATATGGATGCACATTTTAGCAGATGAATCAAGAATAGGCAGGAGTAGAGCAGAAAATATATGTATGAGGGAAGGACTGTAACCTTTTCAGGAGGAATCAGGAATGCAACATCACATCTAATGATCCTGGGTAAGTTTCAACAGTTGTGTCTCTGTCCAGATTGCAGTGTAGAACAGACATCCACAATATGCCTGCTCCTCTTAGCCATATTTTATGTTGTGTTAAAGATCTGGAATTTTGGGACATTCTTGGGATAAGACATCATCTGGACTTGTGTGGTAAATATTGTCCACGTTGTCAGCTCCTGCATGATTCATGAGTCATGTGCTTGTTAAGAAACAGAGTGGAGATGTATAATAAGTAGCTGCTAGAGTTGCCTTCAGGGCTTGCTTTGATGATTTGTTTGTGCATTTTCTGCAACACCTTTTTTTAAAATTTGACTGAAACTGGCACCAATCTCTATCTGACTGCTGTTCCAACTGCAAAGTTTTTGTATTTCTTCCGGAAATATTCTTATGAGATAAATTAAAACTCTGTTGTGTTAGCTTCCTAAAGACTCAGTTGTTCTTGTCATGGGGTTTTTAAGAGGAAGCAGAGCTTCAGTCCAGTCAATCTCATTGAACAACTGTTTTCTTGAAAGTCTAACCAGATACCGAAGTTCTAAAAAACTCAGTCCCTAAATAATTGTTCTTTTCTCTACACATTATCTTCATGTTTGCTATTCAGGACATTCTTTCATCATCCTCTAAATTTTGTGATAATGTTATGTCAAAAATACCAGGCCTATAAAATCCAGGGCATTCCTTCCATCACTGCATCTAAAACGAGCAGCGGAGGCTGGATAGTTCTAATAAATCCATGTATGTTTCTGATGGCTCCTCCATTAAGATCCTGTCTTAAAGAGGGTTTTGCTCCTCTTCTCTAAGCACCACCAATACTCATTTTATAAGTGTGATGGATGGATGTTTGTTTTTTTAACACCCACTTCTGGTAAATTTCACCACTTTGAGGCATGGAGAAATGAGAAAATTTCTGCAGGCCTTGTGCTCTTCAGAAGCTTTAGCATCAGTATACATCTATCTTTTTTATTCATACATTGCTACGCTTCAGTAAATATTTTTAAAGTAATGCAGGAGATCTAGCACAGCACTTCTGTAAAAATTAAACATGATGGTAAAATGATGGAATCTTGTTAACTGTCCATATAATTATTGGAAAAACTCAGTCTGTCTTTTCTGTTTTCTCTGCTATGTTTCAATGGATCATATTTACTTGTGGATTATTTTTTAAATTAAAGCATTTTCACAGTTTAAGTAAAATGTCCAAGGTACTACATGTGATGCATAACATGGTTTTTTTTTTGAGTATGGGTAATTTAATCAGATTTATTTTTAAGACAGTCTTTTTTTTTTTCCTTTTATTTT
>VXAB01008519.1:95320-136631 GCA_013399175.1 Odontophorus gujanensis
TATTTTATTTTATTTTATTTTATTTTATTTTAATCACATACTATAAATATGCTGATGACCTAGTGACAATTTTATCTCCTGGATAAAAACATCACTGATATTAGATTTTGACATTATTTTAGTCTTAAGTTCAAGTTCTTTGTACCTCTGTGTTCAGAGATGCAGAAAGATGCAATTCAAGCTAAAACACATTGCTTTCTTTATTTGACATTTTAAACAAGGTGATTTCTACTGCAAAACTACATCTACAGTGTCACTGCAGCATTAATACTGAGATGCAAAGCCATGCTTACACGTAATGGCACTGCAAGTGGTAGTGATGATTTATATCATATACTAGTGCACAGAGATATTTTGGATACTGTAAATTCTCATGTCTTGATCTGTTCTTACTGTGCAGTATAGTTTGAAATGGTACATCATTGTCCTGCTCTACTAGAAATGCTTCTAGTTTGCTCTTGAATTTCATAAACACTTAAAAAAAGGTTTTTCATCTTTATATTGGACCTAATTTTGTCTGCTGTAATAAATAAGTTTTTTGTTGTTGTTGTTGTTGAGTCTTCTGGGAAGATATGATGACCATACTGATGTGGGCATGATGCAATATAGTCTATCTTCATCAGATGGTTCTTATTAAAATTAAAGGAAATCTATAGATTAGATGTAATAACGTGATCTTCCATATTCTTGGGATAAATAATTGTTTTGGATGAACATCACACTCAAAGATACAGGTTTGTCTTCTCTTTATTGACAAAGCATAATTTTCCAGCACAGCATTTTGGGAAGGAATAATAGTACTCAGACCCAAGGCTCATGCAGTTGTAGTTTAAACTTCAGGAATCCCCCGTGCTTGTGCTTTGCTTGCACAAGTCATATGGTGTGGGGGCTGTGAGGTCAGCTAGTTCTCAATGAACCTAACTGCTATTTTTCAAAATTGTTTATCCTCCAAAGCTATAATAGGATTCAGCTTACAGCTATAATAGGATTCAGCAACAGGTAAATTTAAACAGTAGAGCTTTGTGGTGCTGAGCAGAGACCATATATATTTTTTTAGAACATTGAGGTTAGACAAAACTACATGCACTAACTTTCAAAATTATGGCTTGTGACATATTTGTCACTTATCAGACTCATAGAATCAATCAGATTTTGCATCCAGTGACTGACTGGAGTAATTATCTTGTCCACTGCTGTCCTGTCTAATTATTTTAAGAGACATTTTCAGGACACAAAAGATATAAAATGTTTTAAATTATGGAAGCAAATGCTTTCAACAATGCTACATATTTAAGATTTTGTGCCTTTTATATATAATGTGTTGAACTGAACTAAGTGCTCTGCAGAGGTGCTGATTACTAATGTACACATATTTGTCTGTTGTTACTACTTGTGCCAGAAGTCTATCTTTTTCATTCTATTTGTTCTTCCATTTTGTGCCAGTTGTATGTACTGTGTGAATACAAATTTTAAGTTCCCAGGGAGGAGTCTGCTTTGTATATTACCTGCCCCACTAACTCTGAGATCCTTTAGCAGTTTCCATTCTGCAATATCTGTGTAATATTATGTATCTGAGGAGGACTGTAGTAAAAGTGTTTGAGGGCAAATGCAGTTATAATGTGGCCTTGCAGGAAATCTTTTAACACCTATCAAAAGGCATAAAGTCAATCTGCCTTATATAGTAAGCAACAATAACAAGTATCTACTGTTCATTTCTATTTAGCAAACATGAGAGTAAAAACAATTTGTGACTAAGGTGTGAATGAGGAGTGGAGAGTGAAAAAAAGAGGAAAGATGGTTGTAGAAGGGGCATGCACCAGTGGAATGGGTGAAATTTTCTACCATAGGAAATAAAACCTGAAGCAGAAAGGAGATAGAAATCTGATTTCAACACGGGGACAAAAGGATAGAGCACAGCTCTGCCAAAAAGGACTTGGGGATACTGGTGGATGGTAAGCTGGAAACAAGCCAGCAAGGTGCTCTAACAGCCCAGAAAGCCTTCTGTATCTTGGGCTGTATCTAAAGAAGTGTGGCCAGCAGGGTGGCAGAGGTGATCCTGCCCTTTGCCTAGAGTACTGTGTCTAGATGTGGAGCCCTCAGTAAAAGAGAGATTTGGACCTGGTAGAGCTTGTCAAGAAGAGAGCCACAAAAATGACCCAAGGGATAAAACTCCTCTCCTACGAGGACCAGCTGCAAGAGCTGTGGCTGTTCTGAGAAGGAAGAGAAGGCTTCAGGGAGACCCGATTGTGGACTTTCAGTATCTAAAGGAGAGCTGTAAGAGGGAAGGGGACAGATGCTTTAGCAGAGGCTGTTATGTTAGGACAAGGGGAAATGGTTTCAAACTGAAAGAGGGGAGATTTAAATTGCATATAAGGAAAAATTTTTTTACAATAAGGGTAGTGAGGCACTGAAACGCATTCCCCATCCCTGGAGACTGTCAAGGTCAGNGGACCAGCTGCAAGAGCTGTGGCTGTTCTGAGAAGGAAGAGAAGGCTTCAGGGAGACCTGATTGTGGACTTTCAGTATCTAAAGGAGAGCTGTAAGAGGGAAGGGGACAGATGCTTTAGCAGAGGCTGTTATGTTAGGACAAGGGGAAATGGTTTCAAACTGAAAGAGGGGAGATTTAAATTGCATATAAGGAAAAATTTTTTTACAATAAGGGTAGTGAGGCACTGAAACGCATTCCCCATCCCTGGAGACTGTCAAGGTCAGGCTGAATGGGTCTCTGAGAATCTGATCTAGCTGTAGGTACTCCTGGACATTGCAGGGGAGTTGGTCTAGATAACGTTTAGATGTCTCTTCCAACTGAAATGAATCTATGATTCTACACTGAGATTCAACTCNGGGAAGGGGACAGATGCTTTAGCAGAGGCTGTTATGATAGGACAAGCGGAAATGGTTTCAAACTGAAAGAGGGGGGATTTAAATTGCATATAAGGAAAAATTTTTTTACAGTAAGGGTAGTGAGGCACTGAAACACATTCCCCATCCCTGGAGACTGTCAAGGTCAGGCTGAATGGGTCTCTGAGAATCTGATCTAGCTGTAGGTACTCCTGGACATTGCAGGGGAGTTGGTCTAGATAACGTTTAGATGTCTCTTCCAACTGAAATGAATCTATGATTCTACACTGAGATTCAACTCAGTGCTCATTTGTCAGAAGTGGAAATGTTTTCAGGTGTATTTTCAGAGTGCAGAAGCTTAGTGTACTGATTAAGAAGATCTTAGTCCTCCCAACCCTTTGATATCAGGAAAAGAGAAGAAAAGGGAAGAAAGTTGGAAGATTTGCACTTCATACAGATGGTTTAGGCTCTGTAAATGGAAAGCAAACTGAGAACACTTTGTGGGGCTGGGTTGGGGTGCTCTGGTTTGTGAATAGTAAAGTAGGTATAAAGATAAAATTGAGTTGTTTTTTTAGCAATGTTATACTATGTTAATGTGACCAAAGAAGATGGGAAGTTATCTAGCTTTTGCTTTTGAAGAAGTAAAGGAAAAGAATATTGCTGAATTACACATTATGACCTATGAAGAGAATTCTTACTGGGGTATGATCCCACATAATAATGCATTTTTCTGTTAAGATCACTGGGCTGTTACTACAGTCAGTGTTGCCACTTTAGACTCAACAGTTTATCTAAGTACTCAGTACAGAGGTGCATTTAACACAGTAAGATCAACATAGTTGAAATTTAGTAAAAGACATAAATTTGATGATGACAGTCTTACAAATTACCTTCTGGAGGATAAAAAAGAAAAAAAGTTACCTGCAGTGGACTTTTGTCTCCACTCAAGAGTGATTTTAGTTAGACGTGCCAGGAAAGGAATTAAAAACACCACATAGGTCATGTAGATGATTAAACAGTGATATGATAGGTTAGAGTGGCTTTTATCTTGAGTGAACTTTAGTATTATTAAAGTGGGATTTAATAATGGCTTATACTGTAAAGATTCATGGTCCTCCTCATTCCTTTCTCTTTTGGTTTCCATGCCTGTTTTTCTCCTCCATTTCCTTCTCATCTATGCCATTATTGGGACCTTACTTGTCACATCTCGGTCACTTTATCTGACAAAATGGATATTAATAATTAGCATTATTTTATGCTTTAAATCTGTTTTTTACCTTAAGAGAGAAGATTAATTTCCTCTGTCTTTTTATGTTTATTTTCCAAGCTTGATAAAGCACATTTTCTCAAAGAAGGTTACTTACATATAAAGATTACTACTCCGATACCATACGTGTTTCTATCTACCCTGAAATCATGTGTGGTGCTAATGTCATTTGATCATGTCATTTTGATTTCTAAATGTAATTTAAGTGCTTCCCAGTGTAATTGACTTCTTTACAATAATAAGTAAAACATGGCTTAAAAATCAACATTTATCATCATACTTATCTTCTAATTATATGTTTTCAAAGAATCTTCATGCTGGCATTTTAAAGATATAAAACTATTTACATAAGTGACTGAAGGGTATTGAAAACTGTATTTGCAGATGACCTTCTGAAAACAGAATTAACATAAGAAATATTTCAAAACCTTAATATAGTGGCTAATTCCAGCAGGAAAACAACAAATTTTGGGTTTTGATTCCATTGCTCATCCTTGCCAGAGCAGGTCTTTGTAAAGCCACATCAGAATATTCAATGGTTATCTATAATCTAGCTACTATCTCATCCTAAGAATTAGATACAAACATATGGAAAAAGGAGATCCTCACTTTTACAGTTTTCAAGACCAAACCAGCCTGGTCTTTTTTTGCACCTACCAAGGAAGGCACTCATTGTTGGCACTGATAACGACAACAGAAAGAAAGCATTAATTTCTTTGAGTGGCATTGGAGTACTGAACTCCCACAGTGCTCACCAGTTACTCGTTCATCACAGCTGCCTTCTCAGCTGGGGCCTCTGAATCAGTACTGGGGAACGGATAGAGATAACCATAATGTATTTGTTCTTGTCAGCAATTTTCTTCTTAATGGTAGAAAGGTACTGTATGATAATACGTCTGTATTCTGTTTTCCAATTGAGTAGTTCTTATTTTTCCCCATCAGAGCATGAATTCAGTCAGTTGAAGGTGTTTTGGTGATGTAAGCAGTCTGATCTTTGAATAGCTTTACAAAAGACAATAAAAGGATAGAATCACTCGTCACAAACCAGGTGTGCTTTATTTTTACTCAAATGTGTTTCCTCCTCTACCATCCTCAACATATTTAAAGCTACACTTGGTCAAGTTCTGCTCAGATGCCAGATGCAGGATAGGAGAGAAAAGTTATTCTTGAAACTCATATTTATCTAGCACTGCTTAGAAAGTGTTTGGGCATGGTTAATCTCTTGCTTCTCTAGGTATTTGCTACTATCCTGTAGCCTGAGGGATCAAATAGGGACATGAGAGATGGAATTTGTCTCCATAATTAGGCATTTACAGATCAACTATATCCTTCTGAAGTAGTTGTTTGCAGTAAGTGGAGAAAAAAATAGTCTTTCCAGGAGTTTTTATCTTTCATCTCATTTTCAGAAATCGACCTTCAGGTAAAATGAGTTGTACATAGTAAGCTTCCTTTTTCTGACACTGACTACAATTAAAGGAAAGTTAGCGGCTAGCTCTTAATAAATCTCTAGGTTAGGGGATACAAATCCTTCTTGAGGCTCTGTTACCTGGAGATTCCTTTTAGCCAGATAAATTTTTTTTTAATTAATTTTCTGCTCTTTGAAAGAATAAAGTGTGATGCAGGTGGTTGAAACCTTCAGAAATACAGCAGCAAGCACTCCATAATGCCACTCACAGGCATTAGATCTCTGCAAGTTAATGATGGATGGGTAACTTCTAAACAAATCCCCAACTTTGCCATGAAGTTTGTTAAAAAAATGTTTCATGTCAGACAAAGACATTACAGTAGTTAGGAAAGACCTTTTAGGTTTGCTTTGATGTCTTTAAGCATATAATGACAGTGAGTTCAGTAGTGTGGATCTGTTGGATGTGGTCACAGGTTTTGAGAGGATGTGTATATATGTTTTTTAATTATACATACTTTAAAAATAATTTATATTGAAGTTTTCTTCCTAGATGCATCACCTGAAAAAAATGCATAAATATTATCTATTTGTCTTTTTTTTTCATTTTCAACTTACATTAGTTATCTTACTGTGCATGCTGTTACATTGTGGTGTGCTGTCTAGATGGGATTTTTGGTGGATATCTGCCAAATATATATATATATAATTTCCAAATCACATACATATCCTAACATGATTGGAAACAACTTACTGTGCAACAGGGAGATTAGATTTTGCATATTATAAATAGCAAAATACTTAATTAACTGTTCTTCTAGAGACCATTAAAGCATCTCATTAACGCTTATTTTTTCCTGAAAAACAATGGTGGGAGCAGCTCTTACAATCTATACTTAGGAAGAACTTCCACTTTTCCAATATGTAGTGTGATGTGTACTTCCCTGAGTGACAGCTGTGAAAACTATTTAACACTCCCGCCAGGAAAGTCCTCCATGCCTTTCTGTTCCTACTAATAAAGAGGAATAAAGAGTCTAAACAATGTTTATCATCAAGACAGGAGAAATAGTAACAAGGACATTAATCTGAGTCTCAGGAGACCCTGTTTAACATCTTTGGTCCAGTATTCTTGTTTGTTTTGAGATGTATTTTTTTTTCTTTTTTTTGGGCCCAGGTTCACTGGGCAGGTAAATACTGGAAAACAAACAAACAAACAAAAAACAACAAAAACAGAGCAGAGTTTGGCCCAACTTTCACCTGTTGTTTTGATTTCATTAGAAAATCATCAAACAGTTCTGTTTTTCTGAATATTGGCCAGACCTTGGCCAATATTCTACCCTTCACTGATACAGCATACTAGTACCACACAAATGTCTATTAACATTGCTACAAATCACCCAAACCCAAATATACCAACTATCTCATAAGGCCTGTCATCTTGACACTAAGCATACTCAGAAAAAAAGAAGAACCAAACCCAAGAAACTTTCCAGCCTTTTGTGGATGGAAATACAAACCACTATTGTTTGTATGTCAGTATTTTCACTGCAATTTGTTTTCCCACAGGGCTCAAACAGACCATTTGTTCTGTGCCTCAGTTTTTCTTAAGCCTTTCTGATCTCAGTATGCACAGTCCTTCACTTCCAGACTGATGCAGGCAGATGAGACATGAAGAAGATGTGTAAAGGAGCTGCACAATCTGGGTTTAAATGCTCTGCAATGAGCCTGCATGAGCATCGTGAGTAGGCTGGGAAATAGGAGGAGAGAAATCATGACTATGTGAAGGTTATAAAGTCATGATGGATACAGGTGCACCTGGTGTGATAGATCAGTCCCATATCATTTCTTCCTGAGGGCTATAGTAGAGAAAAAACTCAGTAACTGCATCTCTACCAGCCCGTGGCCGATAATTTTGTCAGATGTCTGTTTTAATTAGTTAGAAGGGAATAGATTTTTTCATTATGAAGAAACCAAGCACAATTCTGCACTGTAATAATACAAAAAAGATTCTGAAGCACAATCTATGGCAGGATTTTTGCATGTGGCCATTTCATGTGCCCTGCTGATGCTCCATGTGCCCTCCCAACCCACAGTGGGCCCTGAGTGCTCGTTGTTCCCTGGGTTTGGCTACAGGCAACTTGCAGGTCTTGCAGAATTGAGGATTTAGGGTTGTGGTTGCGAGAGCTAGGAGCTGCTATGTGATCTGCATCCAAATGGCTCTGAATCCTTGTGTCAGGGCTGAATCCTCGCAGCAGGGCCTGAGGAGCATATAAAACGTGCAGATTTGTCACATTTATGAGGGAAGCGTGAAGAGGTGAAATTTCTCTTTAAACCAGGAGTGAGGGCTCGGGGAGAAAGCCTTGTGAAGTGGTACAGAAAGGGTCACGCAAGAGAGCTCCAGCACCTGCTGGGATCAGGAGAGCATCACAACAGCTCGCGCTATCAGTAGGAGGCAGCTCCTCAGCCCCCACAGGGGTAGGGTGGTACACCCCACAGCCGTGCCAGCTGGGAGCAGAGGCCTCCCTCCTCCTGCAGTGACTTCGAGTCAGCAGAGCTGTGAGGAAGGAGCCCTGCTCCCTCCCAGCCCTCTTCTCTGCAGTGCCTTCGCAGGGTTTGTGGGGCTGAGCTGTGCAGATGCTGTTTATTGTGCAAAATGTAGAAGGGCACTCGTACATAAGAACAGTGATAGGGTTTTTGTGTATGCGTTTGTATGTGCGTGTGTAATATTTTAAGCTGTCTGGCACATTAATTTAGCCACCTGTTCTAGCCTCTTTCTGCTGCACAAATTAGATGGTCTCAAGGGAGCCTGTGCAGCTGATTGGGTCTGCCTCGTTACTAAGGCAACCTTCTTCCTCGCTGCTGTATGCTTTATAGCTCAGATTCAGCAGGCAAAAAACGGAAGGAAAAAAAATTGCTTCAGACCCTGGGGATACCAGTACTTAATAGACGCTCTTAGCAGACTTATTTATTCAGACAAGAATACAGTTTCTAAATGTGGAAGTGTTGAAGCAAGCAAAGTCAAACATAACAGTACTATAGGAAGATGATAAAGACTGAATTAAAGGCTTGTGCAAACATCGTATGAATCTGAAATTAGCAGTGCCTTGTGTAGTTGATGTAAAGGTACCATGATAATGTATATCAGCTGTTGTCACTTTGAAGGTCATCTCTGATTATGAGCAACAATAAAATCTCTTTATTCCAAAAAGAACCACAAATGCAGGGAGGAGTTCTTATTTCAGATTGCCTACAGCCCAAATAATGTTTTATGTTCATTTTGGAGATCAAAATTATTAGTTTGTTCCTGCTTCCTGCTTTTAGGCGATTTGTATTGATTGAATACACCACAGATGTGGCACACATTTTATGCTGAAGCAAGGCATGATTTAGCCTTTGCAAGAGGGTTTCTTTTCTTCTCATTAAATTTTCAGTATTGAATTCAGCAAAATTCTAAACAAGATAAAAGTGATTATCCTCAAGGACAGATAACTGATAAAGGTAATTGTATATGTAAATGAGAAGCATTGATGGAACTTTAAATGCTGTGTCCCAACCTTTTTCTTTGATGTGTTCTAATGCGTGCATATGTAGGTCTGGCCCAGGTAATGTGCATTTAGGTACGGTGTACAATTTACATGTTTACCTCTTCATCTTGTGGTCAGTTCATTACTTGTAGATAATGCTCTCTGTAATTTTATGCTGTGAGTATCCAGCGGTGTTTTGTTAGGACATTTAAAAACCTATGTGTAGGTTTGGATTGAAGATTTTTTTGAGTGGGTAAATCATTTATAAATTGATTTTATATAGTTGTATCTGTGGGAAAGATTCAGACATTGTAACTGTTCATCAAAAAAAGAAAAAAAGGAGGGAAAAATTAAAAAAAAATAAAAATGCAGTGAAGAGGTGCTAAAGGAAACACACCAGAGTGGATTTTGAATGCAAAGAGCTTGTTTTGCAGCATATCAAATAGCTAAATCCCCTCCCTGTTGCCATTTGTGCTAATATTACAGGCAACATTCATCTCAAAGCAGAAGCCCTGACAAACTCCACTGCATTTGGATTTGGTGAGGGAAACATAATCTGTCCTGCATAAGCCAATATCCTGACCCTACTAAATTGAGGTTGGCACTAATGGTGCCCACATGCACTGTGCTTCAGAGTGGTCGCCCCCCTTCACGTGCTCACAGGAAACCAGTGTTGTCAGACAAATGATATGTACTTGTAATTCCATGAAACACAGGAGAATCTTTTTATTTCATTTGCAGGAATGCAAGTGGTACTGATCATAAGAAAATCAAGTCTTGTTAAAATTTAGACACGGTATTTGATGCATTATCCTTTCTATGCTAGGCTGCACAGCAAAATGTCTTTTTACCTGTTTGGAAGGCATTATGAGTTAGTTTTAATAGGACCTTTCACTTCTAATTCAGACCAAAGTAAATAAAATGTTATTGGATTCAAACTACTCTAATATTCCTCTCTCAATTCTCTATGCATATAAATTTGTCTTCTGTTGCTCACTTCTGCTTTTCCTTATTTAGATTTAAAGTGTTTACCAAAAAAGTGAGAAGAAAATAAATTGCCCATAGGTGATGTTCTGCAGTGTCCCATTTGTTTTGTGCATTTAGTACAGTCTTAGCTTCACTGCTGTTCTGACAGTTTTAGACAGTTGGACCTTGAACACTAATAGAAGGCTTGCTGTCTTTTGGTATTAGCGAATTTTTATCATCTGAAATCAGTTTGCTCATTCTGTTTTCAAGTTTTCATTTGTATATAGGATGAGCATCTTCATTCAGGCAATGAACTGTTGTTAAGGCTGACAGGTGTGCTAAATGGTAAAATCTAAAACTGAATTTGAAAGCGTTACTGTTCTGCATAAAGGATTATGATCCTATACCACTTGATGTTCTACAAAAATACCTTGAAATTTAATCAGTTTTAACTTTCATTCTTGAGCACTTACATTTTGTTAATTAAAGGTTTGTCTCGTAGATGGTTGCAGTACTTGTTAGTTAGAGCAGAACAGAAAAGATGGTATGAAGTTACTGTGTGAGGTGTACTTCACCTCTGCCTGAATACAAGTTCTTCCAGAAAATCTGGTTGTTATCTGCTCAAATTAGCAGTTTAAGTCCATCTGTAAGGGGTTATGATATTAAATTTCTAAATGTTATTCAGCATGTTATTCATCATGGTGTGAGAAATGAATGTTATTCATTATGGTGTTACATAGATCCATATGAATTCTCAAACTTCTGGGAAGGTGTTACTTCAGAAATTCTTGCATTTACCAGTGTCTGTTGGCCAATATACATTCATTATTTCCCATGTTCCTTAAAATACAGGATTTTATGTCATTTGTATATGTCTCACATCCTTTATTAGAAGCAGATGGGATATTTCCTTCAACCATATTTTTTCTGTTCTTGTTGGCTGCTGACGCCTGTCTGACTCTCACAGTTCTGGTGGCGGACATCCCCTTCCTGCCCTGTCCAGTTCCTTACACCCTGCTCACTAAATAACTGAATGAGGCTTTGAAGCACATGTATACAAGATTATCTGGTACCTAGGGACCTGCTGAGATCCTGGGAAACCCTGCAACAACCTTCACTTTGTTTTCTTGCTTTCTTTCACAGACTGAACCTGTTGATGGTTCCTCCTTTTCCCTTCCTCTCTTTCCTCACCTAAACTTTTCACCAAATCAATACAGCACATTTCAGACAAGTCTGAAATCCAGCAACCTCATACATACAAGGCACCTGAATTCGTAGCACGTTTATTTTTTCAGTGTCATTTTTCAGGTACTATAAGTATCTGTGCTTGTACTTTGCTCAACAGTTATTTCAGTAATCAAACTCCTTGCATAGCCTTAGCCAATTTCTATTAAAAAATAAAATAAAATTAAACTAAGAAATAGCCAGAGTAGCATCGTGTTCTCTTTTTTTCCTGTGGGTTGGTAGAAAAAACAGAGTATTGGTACCAGAGGCAGATATATTGTCTGGAATGCAGTCGCCACATTCAAGAACAACAAGAATTTCCACAGCTCTGAGGAAAATTAACACCTTTTGATATCTCCAGTAATTATTTTTGAATGCTTGAAAATAGGAAATTTGCTTTCCAGCAGGAGTATTTGCTACATGTCTAAAATCTCACACCATGCTAAAATACAGGCTTAAGGAATTCAGGTGCTGGCCAACTCTCTTCTGAGATTTAGTGTTTTTTGGTTATTGATGACAAAGTAGCTTACTGTTTGGTATTCTTCTATCAGTATAATTTTTTCTTCTTTTTTCTTTTTTTTTCTTCCTGTGAAGTAACATACAGTGTGTAGGTTATCTAGCATTTTTTATCATCTTAGACACATATTCAAGAGAAAGATGATTAAGTTCCTATAGCTATACTTTTTTCTCATGAGGTATTATACATCAGACCTGTCTTCACTGAGCTTCTAACTGAATAACAGGAACCTGTCCAATCAACATCAGAAGAATAAATAAATGGTCTTACTACAGAGAATTTTTATTTTCAAATTGAACTTAAAATGTCATTCCCCTTTGAAAGTGCAGTAAAATGTTTTAGGAAGCATTACAGGTGGATGGCTGAAGTTCACCATGAAACTGAGAATCATGTGGTGGTAGCTACAATTATTGATGTTGTCTTCCTAAAAGGGACATCATACATCATACATTTTTAGTCTGAAAACTTCATTGGGAGAAAAAGCTAACAGGTATCATCAAGAAATTATTTAAAGTGGACAAGAACAAGATATTTTCACAGGCTTACACAGGAAATGATTGCTATTATGCCATTGCCTTCTATATTAAGTGGAAGATGATTTATCCACTAGATTACTGCAGTTAGAAAAAGGGATGTTTGTTACACAAACATACGTGTTATACCTCCTCTTTTTCTGTCCACGCCAGAAGAGGCCATAAATTTTATTCTCAGCATTTCTCAGCAAGTATATTTATCTCTGGATGAAATATTATTCTAATTACTTCATGAAGTGCAGATTGCTACTATGTACCTAAAAGAGAACTCAAAAAGTTAGTGATAGGTGTGAAGTGCTTAAGAAGGTGATTCAGTGGAGGAGTATGGAACACCTCACTGTGATATTTGTGGCTCCACAGAGGTGGGGAAAAGTAAGACAATGAATATGAATTTGGAGAAATGTCTCCTGGAAGGTCTTGTAGAACGGTACCAGAAAACAGGTCCTGTTGTGAAGTGTGATCCAGGGTGGTATACAAAAAAGAAACAATTATCAGGAGAAGACTAACCTGGGCAGACAATGTTGATTAGACAGATATCAAACTGCAAAGTCTAGTTTTATTATCTATGTTTTATGTGGGGTATTGAATGACTGACAGGTTATAGAAAGAAACACAGAAGCATCTTAAATTTTAAATGTAGAGTTCCAAGGAGCTCAGTCAGCTTAACTTAGCCACAAGAGGATGTGAAGATTTAAGAATTAGATTAGAAAGCTTGGGCTAAGCTTGGAGATTCACCTCGGAAAACAAAAAAGGAAATATGTATTCGGAAATGGAAAACAGTTATTAAAAAAAAACAACAAAAACACATAGGTAACAGCATGCCTAATTTGCACTCAGAACAACTGTTCTGTCTCTTAATTTCATCAAGGCATGTTTTTGAAGAGAACTCTGCACTTCAGTCATTTATATATTATGGAGTCCAGTTTTGAGCAAAGAGATGATATGTATAGACCTAAAGAGCAAGTTAGTTATATTTGTCCTTTCAGACTTGGCATTCAGTTAATATAAATTCCCTTCCATAATGGTAAACTGGAAATCTTCATTTTATGTGGTAATGAAGGTGCAAATTATCTGACTTAAACTTCTAGTGATCTTAAATGAAATCTAGCTTAGCATTAGCAAGTCTGTGATTTTTATCGGAGAATTAATGAGTCACCTTTCAGAAATCACTCTTATTCAGAGAGTAGTGTGCCTCAAGGAATTAAAAGATGTCTCCAATATCAGGTCTTTTCCTCTTTCTATATAGTGTTTTTATGCAGTAAACGTTCAGTGTTATATAAAACGTCTTTTTTTTATTTTTATTTTTTTTTAATCAGAGGCAAGGTTAAAGTGTAACCCCAGAACCAGTGGTTTGGAGTCCAATCGCCTTTTTTGTTGTTGTTACTGTTATCATAATGTGGTCAAACAGTACTTTCAAAAAACATTAGTCAGGTTTCTTGTTCTTCTAGCCCACACGAATCCTCTGGGGAAAACACTGCAAAACTTTATTATTCTGCTGCTTAGAAAACATACTAATTCCCAGTTTGCAACGATTTTTTTTTCGTGTGTGTGTTGACATAGTTGTTTAACTTCTCTCTTCCTTAAGTTTAATCACTTAATGGATCTATAGAAGACAATCAGAGCTCTCTCAGCCTGGTCTATAAAGTGGGTTACCTACTCTCTTAAACCTCTCCTGAGTAACCTGAATGCATCTTTCCTGTACATGGGTGATCACAAACACAAATCACAGCTGAGTCTTATGAATATCTACTGTAAATACATAAGTACCCCTGTAAATTCACTGAGAAATACTCCATTTAAATTGTACTAAGGTGCTGATGTCACATTTGCACTCCACTGGGCTCATTACAGTCATCTTTGAATTTATGTTCTTCAGATCTTATTAGCTGATGACCTCCAGCTGACAAGATCTCATAACTTCTGTGTGATGTGGCATTTGGTATAATTAAGTGCATTCTACTTGTTATTCCACTTTTGCTAAGAAAAAATCCCTTTATTTTGTCACCTGCTAATTTCAGTAGCAAAATCTTTAAAAATCTAGGTCAAGAGTAAAAATACTAATGAAGCTTGGGTTGTGGGACTGAAAATGTTATGATCTCCGTGAGTAGAGCTGAATTCTGTGGAAGTCATCAAGAGAGACCTTCTGACAGCCTTCTCTTTGTAAAACCGAAAGTCTTAGTTGGTAAATTTAGTTCTAGTAATTTTTCTTTCAAAACTGCTGTGGTTTCCTCTGTTTCTCTCAGGTCTTGCAGACATTAACTAAATTAATTATACATCTGTCCAAGAACCTGTGATTACTAACCAATGCTTTCCCATACACTGAAGTGTTAAAACTCTTGAACTTTAAATGACATCTTACCTTTAATACATCGTGTAAAAACACATTTGTGCAGTGTAGCATGTTTCATCATACTTTCTGCACTGTAAAATGCTGGTTTTACTCAAATCCTTTAAACTTTACATTCTCTGAAATCTAGAATAGTAGCCTTATAGTTGCAAGTTCATTAAGTTAAATACTTTTGGGGATGTTTACCAAAATGTAGGAATCTGCTTAATCACAGTCCTATAGTGCTGCATCCTTTATCCATTTGATAGTCATTAAAAATTCTTGTCTCTGAATTTGAAAGTATACTTGCCAGTTCTTCTAAGAATTCTACAAGGAAGATTTCCATACCTTCCTCTTTCAATTTTAATATACAAAAATCCTTAGCTTTGTTTCCACATCACCTTTGAAAATTTCTGTGTTGAGGCAGGCATTCTCAAGATTTGTGCCCTAGGTTCAGAATTAGTCTTGTTTAAAAGCTAAAGTATTCATTTCCAGACACAAATATATTGGCTTTAACCACATTCTTACTTCATAATATCTTGTCTTCCCTTCTCCATCTTAATTCATTATAACTACGGACATTTTAAAAAGTGTTTTTAATAGTCCTGGCATGAATTAGTTTGAGAATTAGTTCTAGCGATTCATTCTTTTGTCATATGCTTTCTGAGCTCCAGGGTAGAAATATTATTATTTGCCATTTCTTTGTTTGTTTTACCTTGCTTTGTGATAGTTGTCCATATATTATTCAGCACTTCCTAGGATTGATCATTTATCTATCTATCTATCTATCTATCTATCTATCTATCTATCTATCTATCTATCTATCTATCTATCTAGTCATCTATTTATTTATTTATTTTCCTGTAGGAAGCTTCCAGAAAAAAAGTTTCTATTAAAACAATGGAAAGTCTGAAGTTTAAATCCGTGAAATTTTTCATTTCCTTACTGTGTCATGCTTTTTTCCATTAATGTAAACTGAGCTACAGACTCGATTATTTTTTTCACAATTCCATTTAAGGTAAGGGAAGTTCATTTCTTGATCACTGGATCCATAATTATTTTTCTATGACTTACTATTAAGAAACATACTCCTTCCATAACTTTTCCTGAAGTATAAAATGTCTTCATGTATTTTGGATGGTGGGGCCAGGAGGTATTGCCGTTATCATACTGGTCACTGTCTTTGTAGTTTTACATAAATGGTTTCTTATTCTCTTATGATTCTTGGCACTATTTTTATTGCCACTTCTAACCTTATCCACCATGTATTCTAGACAAGATAACAACTGCTATTGAGAAAATAGATCAATTCTGTTACTAATCATTGCTTTAATTTATAATATCCTTATTATGATGCTGCTTCCATTGCAATCACTATTTGCATTTTTCCTGAACACTGTGTACTTTTCAACAGTTTTAGAGTAGCCTTGTATATTTTTCTGCCACATCTCTTCCAGCCCTGCAGTACTGCATACTTACAGGACAGGTACATATTTCTAGTTATTCCCTTTCATTGGTTAATTCTTCTGCACTGGCTTTGACATCATCCAAGTTTTTAAGTAGATTAAGCGTAGTATTTGATTGTCCACACAACTGACTATGTACACAGTAAAATGCTTTTCAAAAAAACACAAATATACTCTGGAAACTGGTCTTGTTTTGATGAAGTCATTACTTGGAGCTACAGCAAACTCATTATTCCTCTTGTTATCAAAAGAAGCTGTGGAAAAGTTCTCTGCACTGTATACACAGTAATTAGAGTCCAGTTTACTGTCTCAGATACCATGAAGAATCTCTTTCCTATCAAATTTAGAAATGTCTCTGTCCTTTTATGACTAGTTTTCATAAGTACAGGGCTACAATCAGTCGGTTATATGTTCATCAGGAGGGGAAATAGCTTACTTCTTAATGCTTGTGCTTGTCTACAGAGCTGTTGTTCATAGGAGGTATAAATGAATTTAGATCTTAAATAGAAAAATTCCAAAGATCATCTCTGACTGGGCTTTCTTTTATCACGTTGGTTTTTTTTTGTTTGTTTTGTTTCTTTGCATATCCTTTAGGTGTATGTAAACATTACTGTTATGGTTGGTTTCTTCTCCTTCTGTTTTTCTGTTTGGCATTTGATTGCTGCTGTTCAATATAAACACGGAGAGAGAATGCAATACACACAGGCTGTAATTTAATACTGATACTCTGTAAGAGTTAGACAGAGTGATTTCATTAAATTCCAGAGGAAAGGTACTTAACCTTTTTTATTAAACAGAAATTTATGCACAAAATGCAAAGACAAAGGCAGTTTGCATTAAACATTAACTTATTCTAACTAAAGAGTCATGGAGAGATTGATTGCATTTGCTTAAGAGGAAGAAGTGCTGAAAATGTCTTTACTCAAGTGAATTCTGTTTAATTGTCAAGTGGCTCCAGAAGAGGAACCACTAACTGGGTAGAAATGAGGCTTCTGCAATCCCTGTGCACTACAAGAACTATTCCTAGGAATCCTTTGTTTCTGCTGATTCCCAATGACCCATGTTTGTAATAACAGCTTGTGGGAGATTTGTATACTGCAAGTAAATTGAGTTTATTGATCTGTTGTCTAAATAGCCATATCTAGATTGATAGAAGCAAAGAGAGAGGAGATTCACAGATGTATCCCTATCCAGCAACCCCTTGACCACAGAGAGAATATTTTAGCTATGGGGAAGTGGTTATCCTCCTCTGAAGCACAGTGTAAGCTTACCTGTCAGGCAGGCTTTCTTACTTTGTCCACTGTTACTAAGGAAACCACCTCTTGTGCGTGAATGCATTGCAGGTGCTGCTTTTTGGGGCTGAATCTGAGATTACATCCAGATATAATTTATGAATTCAAGATTGTATTACAGTTTATTTAACCCCTGTCATGACCAGAGATATATTACACAATATAATTAGTTTCCATTCCCTCTACGCCAGGGAAGCTGCTGAAGGATGAGATCTTCAGCAAGGAAGTGACAAGAAAAGCTCCCTTCTTCTGAGCTCTGAAAGAGTGGCTATCAATGCAAGTCACACCTGCAGCACACTGGGAAGAGACTGATGTAAGTTCACTTGGAAAATCACTGATACTACAGCTAAGAAGTGTATAAAAGCATCATGCATTAATCATGTAAGTTAATAAGACAATTGTTGTAAAAAGAACCTCAAAATTGGTGAAGTTATTTATAACTTCGTGACATGAGATGAGCTAGCATCTTTAAGTAAGATTGTATATGAACTTGAACTATCTCTGGTACATTCATTCAAACTACATTTGAACATATGAATTCCATGATTAAAAACAGTGTGCCTTAAGACATCACTGCAGCTGCTGTATATAAGTAATGATTTAAAATCCCCCTCTCCACACATGTATAGAAAATACACTCCTAATTCCAGTGAAATACATATTTTATGCATTACATATGCATGTACAGATGTGAGGATTAGTTCAAGCTTAGTAAAGGCATGTTAAATATTAAATATAGAAAATTTACACATGAGAATACCTGAAACACTGACATCACTGTCTAAAGCAGTGAAGTGATGATTAATTTGTCAATGGGTGTGTCTGCGGACTGTGTAGCTGAGCTCAAACTGTGCCTTAAGCTCCTGGAGGTGAACAATGTGGTCTGCAGGGTGCAAATATTATTAATACTCGTAGAATCAAAGTTTGGGCTTAGAACTGGACTGTACGGATCTGATATCTTCTCAGGAGTGCCACAGTTAGCTTCTTTGCCTTACTATGCAACTTTGGAGACAAAATGCACAAACATTTTTAGACTCCAGCTCCCATGCAAGTATGGAGCTTCTCATAAATTTCAGCAGAAGTTCAGTGCTCGGTGATCTTGTGGACATCGCACCGAATCCTTTCTGCTTTTTTTCTTGCCTTATAGGGAGGCCAAGGAAAGATTTAACAACTCCACTTAACTTAAGTTGTTATTGCCTGTTCTGGTATTTTGTTTTGTTTTGGTTTTGTTAGAATTCAATAAATTTCTGTCTTTATAATGTCTTGTTGGCTAAATTACAAAATAATCCAACTTATTTTTGCTTCAGATTTTTGAAAGGCACGAACCAATGGCACATGATGCTGTCTGTGTTCTTATACAAATGTACGACGTTAAGAAAAGTATTTTGTGATCAGTGATCAAAATGGATAAGTATACACAGTACTTGAATTTACTGCAATTATGAGATAGGAAGGAATGATGATATACTTATTCCTCAAGCTAGTCTTGTAAACTTTCACACTGTTACTCAAGCTATAGTCAAAAAAGGATGTTACTCCTCAGCAAATCAAAGCTCTAATAGTTCGTATACACATACTCCAGGAACCAGCACCATCTACATACATCTGCAAGAAAATGTAAACATACATGGCATCCCTTCCTCCTGCCTTCCCTCTGATTAGATGGTAACTCTCAAGGGAAGGGTTTGTCTCTTTTGTGTGTTCACACAGTGGCTATATACAGTAGGCACTGATCTCAGCTGTGGCCTCTGTCTGTGCCACAGCGTGATAGTCCTTGTGAAAATCAGTAATTCAGACTGAGCTTCTTGCACAACTGGAAAAGAATTTTAATGACTATAAGCAGATTGTATGTTTATATTCTCCTCCTTTCTGCATTTAAAGCCATCAGTAATTGATATGTCAACTATTTCTAAAATATATGTGGTGTACATTTAAGGAGCAGGGGACAGAGCATGCTAGTAGACCACTGGGCTGAAATTCCTCTTTGGGCTTTGAATTTTCTCACAAAATGTGAAATCCAACTGTAATAGCCTCATCTGACTGAAGAGAAAAAATAGCTGAATGAGCTGTACAGACAAATGGCCACTGTTTGCTTACATCTTTCCTTCCTTCCCCTTGGCTACTAGGAATAATGACATTAA
This sequence comes from Odontophorus gujanensis, assembly GCA_013399175.1. Taxonomy (NCBI): domain Eukaryota; kingdom Metazoa; phylum Chordata; class Aves; order Galliformes; family Odontophoridae; genus Odontophorus; species Odontophorus gujanensis. The sequence continues at coordinate 114,820 of VXAB01008519.1, forward strand.
TTTCATTTGAATTTTATTATTTGTAGAACTTGCATCCAGTACTTAATATACTCCTTTTAAAGCAGATACATGTGATCCCTTCAAGCACTTCCCTTTTGTGCTTGCTGTCTTGCTTGTTGTGTGGATACATTTTAGATGGATCACTTGAAGCTAAATATACAAGAGTGAGGATGCACTTATGGGCATGTGATGGAGGAGGGGAAGGGTGGTGCACAGTCAGAGAAGACTCAGCTTTTAGGAACAGATGAGATGTTGCAAATATTTCTGATGCCTGCAATATGTGTTCAGTGTAAACAAGCAGTTCTACAAGCAGCTAATGAACTAATGAAGCCAGATTTCCTACAGATTTCTGTCTTTTGATTGACTTTTTAACTGAGGCACAGTTTCATGTTGTGCTTAAAAAATTCTAACTGTGGAGCATGTCAGAAGGAACAGTCCTGGTATCTTTACTCACCTTCAACGTAACCATCCCATCAGATCAAGCAGTCATATGGCCTCAAGGTGAATTTGAAAACTGATTCAGTTGTGCGTGGGTGTGCAGTGTTATTCCAGCTGGATCAATGAGCAGATTATCCCTGAGATCAGCACCTCTCCATCAAGTTTGAAAAGTAGTCAATTAACTAAAGATTTTAGACACAAATGTGAATATGTATGCCATTATATGCAGGTTGGAGATATTTAAGTGGTATGACAATATGTGCTGCAGCCTAAGTTTTAAAGTAGAGTTGAAAATAGGGTTATATAATAATTGAAATATCTCTACAGTTTGCACCTTGTGATGATATATGCCAGAGAAGTACAACATGTAACCCTTCAGGAAAAAAAAAAAAAAAACAAGGTTAACTGTTCTGCAATTGAAGATACTGATATGCAACACATCAAGCCTGGCTGATGGCACGCCCATCATCTTCAGGGAAGTAGATGGTGTGCATCCACTGCACTTTGATGGGATGAGTATGTAAATGTCACTTGTGTCACTTGATGTATACATACAACAGAAGCTGATAAAAAGAGATCATATTTATTGTTGTATGAACAGTATTACCACCTATGCTGACTAGTAACATGCAGTCAAAGGGAATAGCTAAAATATCTTCAGGAAAATCATAACACAGGAATAATCAGCTACTCTGAGGCTGATAAATGAGCTTTGAAACTATTATGAAAATCACTAACAGAGAAGCAGACAAGAGTCTAAATTTTTATTTGCTTGAATTATCTGCATGTGGATCAATGAACTATCACACTAGTTTCAGCAACTGCCCTGAGAGATGCTGCAGTGTCTGTGATTCACGATGTTGACCTAAGGTAGTTTGGGAGACATTACTTTATGAGCATTTGGTTTGCATTTGGAGATGAAGCAGAAAGGGTGTCTGAACTATATGTAAGTGTGCACACTGATGTTTTAAAATATGACACTTTATTAGTTCTGGTCTTTATTCTCTGGTCCTTGCTTATGTTCTCACCACGTTTGTGTCATGGCTCGTAACTTATTCTGACAACCATTAGGCCGGCTCAGTGTTGTACTGATCTTTTATGTAGGTGTTAATCTTCAGAGCTGTTGCCTTGCTTCTTCTTTAGCTCCTGCTTGAGATGTGTGTGGCTCATCCCTTTCATAGAGCAACATGAGCCATATGCCTTTTCCATCCCCTCCCATTATCCCTGGTGGATTGCGCATCTGTGTGCTGGATGTGCACTGCAGTCTGCTGCACAGTATGAGTTTTGGGGAGTGGAATGCAAAGGCATCATCTGAAATTGATGGTCTGACTTAACTATTAGTTTTCACCTTGGCAACTTCAGCCCTTGTAACTGCAAGACTGCAGTGCTGACCTGATGTGCCTAGCATCATAGCTCTAATCTCTTCTTGTCTGTTTGGATTCTTCATGGCCCTAGCAGAATCACATTGGCTGTACTTTCAGCATCTGCAAGATGAATGCAGTATATCTCAGCTTTCTTCTCAAAGAACCTTGATCTATCCATGACAAGGTCTGGAAAACAATGGTACCTAACTACTATGATGATTACGTTCATTCTGATCTACTCATTAACTTTTCTGGCATAGCTAGAAGCGAGAAGCAGGTCTTCCACTGGCTGTCTTGAGTAGCAGTACAAAGATATTTTGGCAATGTAGTTTTAATTTAATTTGCTCACTTGATTTTAAGCAGTGACAGTGCTTGTCTGTGGTCCTTCACCTTCCATAAACCTCTAATTGAAGGGGATCACTGGTGCTTGTTGCAGTTTACTGTTTAAATATCCTATTTGTTTCTGTAGCATATGCTCATTTTCATTTTGATGAGTAGAGCTGCCTCCTTCCAGTCCCCCTTCTCCTCCCTTCTCTCCAGCAAGATCCAACTGACTTCCGGACACTGGAAGGCGATGCTACAGTGCTGGGGTTGGGGAGGGGAAACTTCCCGCTTGAATGCTTCACGTCCCTCTGAAGGTACATTACACAGCAAACAATAGAGAACATTTTTAATATCAGCTGAGCAGTCACCTCAAAGATAGTTATTATTTTATGGAATGTATTTACTTTAGCTTCTTTGTGAGAAACCTAGAGGTGCGTGCTTTAGGTAGTCTTACTAGTTTGGGGAATAAAAGCACAGTAGTATATATATTTGCCATGCTGAAAAAAGGGCTTTAAGGCTATTGAATACTGAATGATAGCGAGGTTTCCAACCCCTTACTTACATAAGGAATTACATTAAAAAAACAATTTAAGAAAACCGTATTGGTTTGACTGGATATACTATAGGTAAAGGGCAATGTCTTTCAGTGGTTCTTGCTTTCTGTGCAGATCTACAGAATACCGTTTGGGGTTTTTCTCTTATTTATATTAGTTTCTAATTTTACTTCAAAACATAATTTGTTTGAGGAGCAATTACTAGCACCAAAATGTTTGATGTCCTGCAGAGACTGCTTAAAAGAGAAATGAGAAAGCAGGGCATTAAAATGTGGCTGATGGAGATAAAGGCTTTTGATATCTCCTGCTCCACAAAATAAACCTAAATCTACATGTGTAGAGCATCTTGGTGACAAACAGCTATCAGATGTTACTGCCTAAATCCAAGAGTGTCAGGCCACAATTTGAAACAGCAAACAAAAACATACTTTCATGCAACCTAGAATAAACACTCAGTTGTCTCCCAGTATTCATGAACAGAATGTCAGTTGTAGTGTTAACATTTACATGGCTAAATAACCATCTGAAAGTCCTCACCCAATTCCATCCCAAGTACATGATCTAAACTACTTCTAGAAAAAAATATAATTTCATGTTTCTGCTGTGTGTAAACAGCATAACACAGGTAAGTAATGGGAATTTCTGTTTTAGTTGGGTTATGGTGGCAACATTTCTCTGGGCAGCCCTGCTAGCACATCCATTTACGCAGCATCTTGGGACAGGAAGTTACTGAACTGAAATTAATGGGCGTAAGACAGATTGAGTCTTTGTGAATAAGCAACCCAAAAGTACAATAATAATGAAAAAGCAAAGCCCATATATTTTCCTGACCCATTCAGAGATGGTTTTGGCACTCAAATAGATCTTTCATGGGAATCAAAAAATGGGAAAGCAGATGAGGTGACTTGGCCACTTGATGTTCCTTGTCAGTGTGTTTCCATGACACACAGATGATTACTTGGCTGGAAGGCATTATTAGCTGCAGCCAGTTACTTTGTTACATGTTTTACACTAAAACTGGCATGACCTCCCTTTTTATTTTAGAATTTCTATATTCTCATGTTGTCTCATAAAGGAAAAGGTTGTTTATGGAAGTTTAGTAATTATCTGCTACTTAAGAGTCTTTTGAAAATTCTCCTTTTCTCATTCCAGCTTGCTGCCTCCCATTTGATCACAGTATAAAGTGTGGAATTATAAAACTTCAGTTGATATTGCTTTTACACATAAAATGCAGTACTACTGGCTACACAGTACATAAATGCGCATATGCTTTTAAGATATATAAATCTGTAGATATGGAGTATGGATAGTATGCTATTGAGAATTTAATTGCCAGGAAGATATGATGCCCAAGGGCATGAATTAGAAAACGGATTATATCAATCCTATTTCTGTACAAACACAGAAGAAGTTTTAGAAGGTTACATATATTTAGGGCTGACAAGATAAATCTATTCACTGCCTTAAGGTTAGTGCCTGTATGTTTTGAAGAAACATACGTGTCACACTTATTCATAATTTGCTTAAATCTGTGCATGTCAGAAAAATTCCTGATTAATTTAGCAATTGCAAGCATAATATGAGATTTTCTTAGTGTGAGATTCAAAATCATTTTTGTAAGTTGATAACAACTCAAACGTAAGTTATTACAAAGCAATCTTGGTAGCATACATCTACAGAAACCCAACAGTCCAAAATCTTGCAGGTTTGGAGTCATGAACTGGAAAACTGGAGGAGTGGTAGAGCCATTCTCTTGGCTCACGTTCTAAGGAAATTTGTACATCTACTCAGAACACAAATAACGTATCCAGGAATCTTAAAAATTAAATCATGTTCAGCTTAACTAGCAGTTCATGAGATCCCTGCGCTTTTCACTTCAGAATATAGTAACAGACAAAAATAAATGTTCACAGTCCTAGGCTTCTTCCATTTCCAGTTTTGCTGTCTGATCATGTTTGTACAACGCTATGTTGCTCATGAATTCTGTTATCAACATTTTCAGTCATCTAACCACTGACAGCAGCACAGTGGCATATCAAACGCTTCTGACAACAAACAAATAATCAGGAGCTGTGAGAAATTCCATCACATCCTTTGCTGAGGCCCCAAGAAACAGGACTAGAAACTCTGCAGAAAATTAATAGCATCCCAAGGTATGCTACGCAAAATACCTGTGTCCCCACAGTGACTGGTTTACTATAGAATTAGCATACTTTTAAAGGATAATGATTTCAGCAGCACAGTACTTCACAGATGAGATGATAGTTCAGTTCTCCCTTGTATCCTCTGTTACAGATGGCATCCCTAAAATCTTTTTTTTTTTTTTTAAATTCCTCTAATGCCTTCGTTGCCTCAAGAGAAGTATCTCAGAAAGCTTGAAATGAATGCATTCCACCATTTTGGAGCCAGCCAAGCATTTGAAAAAAAGCATTGTTCAGCAGTTGTCATTTTTCAGATGTCTCACTTCTTCGCTGTTGAGAAATCCAAGTGATTTTAATTCAGACCTTCTATCTTGAGACAACAAATCGGTGGGGGTGAGGCACATCTATTCTTCTACATCTGAGTAAATAATGAAATGATGTGCATAATCTGCTTGTTTTTTTGTTTTTTTTTTCCCTTTTGCAGACTTAAATAATGTATGATAAATTATGAAGCGATACTAATGTGAGGTTTTTTACCTCATCTTACTTTTTAAGTGATTTAAGATTTTAATTGAGTATTGGCACTTGACTGCACAGACTCTTTGTTAGTTATCTAGGGCTTAACACTTCTGTCAGCAGCAGACCAATGCTCCAAGGTAAACTCATATTCAGTGCTGGGAAATAGGAATGATTATGTTCTGTATGTGCCAACAATAGAAGAATCGGGATTAATTAATATATTGCCACTTGCAGATGCATATCTTCATAGCATTCTAATGTTCAAATTACACATCAGAATTAATTTCTGTATTTATATGAAATGTGCTCATCAACTACTGTTGCCTGAGATGGCACATTTAATGGCTCTAGAGAGCTAAACTGTTTCAAGTGCACAGAAAAAGGCTGCAGAACAAGTACACAGAGTAGGTGTGTTCACAGACAATTGGCTCTGGTGACTGAGGATTAGACTGCTGTTACAGATTTCAGGAAGGATGCTGAAATGACATCAGACAACTTGGGGTTTATACTGACTTTGGCTGGAATCAATATATTTCATCATAAGGGTAGACTGTGTTGGATGAAATATTTACCACTATATTCCCGGTTTAATTCTTGTAGCCATGACAATTTCTGATATGGATCAGAACCTTATGGTTGCTTCAGTGTGCTGGAGCAGTCCCCCTCCTGAATGGGCATGAACACCACCCCAGCCAAGCAGTTTGTGCTGAAGAAACTGAAATGTGCCACTTGCTGAACACAACCCTGGAGGAAGCAGTGCAAGTGCTGAACACTGAATGCTTATGACAAACTACCCTGAAGGGGATACTAAGTGGGATCTGTCTGAGTGAATCAGCCTCTGGGCTGTGTAGGTGTGCTGGTATAGGCTCAGTCTCCCCAGACTGAGCTCACTAGAGTAAGCTTGAGCCTGCAAACTTCACTATGGTAATGTAACAGGAACTGAAATTAACGAGCTTTGTTTGTAATTATTTGTGTAAGCATACTATGAAAAATTGTGTGATTATGTGGAAACATGTTTTTCTCAAATTGCTGACTGATTTACTGCATAAATTACAGGCAATACTGACACATTAATTCAACATCAATTAATTTAACTTGGGGAATTTTTTTCCCCTAACAATTTCAAAAGATCTAGAGCCAATTTACCCTTAGCTACTCTTCTTTGCATCATTGCCATCCAATTGACACCAAATTAAAACATTTTAAACAGAAAACAATTTGATGCACAGATTTCTTAAGTGTTGAAAGTAACAGTTTGAAAAAAATCCCAATATGAAAGGAAGTGAACTTATAATGTAAGATGGTTAACCTACAGAAATGGATAAGAAATTATGAGCCTGACCTGAGATGACTGAAGTTAGCTTGAATCTTGCCAGTGAAAGAAGCATTTCTTAGTATCTTGGTGCTTTGTGAAGGGTGAGGATACTTTTTCTTACACAAATGTGATTATGATTCCATGCTCTTGAGAGGATAGTTAATACTTTTGGACTCGTCCATTCCCTGGACAGTGTCCTTATGAAGCATCAATGTATTGGTGCCCTCCCAACAAATTTGAAGAAAATATTGTTAAAACAATGATTCCTCTGATTTATGAAAGAGCAAAAAATCAATATAGGAATCACAAGCAGAAGCACCAATTCCTACTTTTAATTTAATACAAAGGAAGTTTTTGCCACACCTGCATGTAGATTTACTGCTATAATGTTCAGTCAAAAAACCCTCATTCAAATAACAGGAAGTTTTCCCTCCTCACATAAATGTGTATTAAAGATTCTTGTGTTTAATCCTTAGGATCAGAAAGTCCTACTAGCAGAACTGGGCAATCAATCTACCTGCTAGGGAATTAAAATAGTATAGATTCTCTCTATATGTAACTATTAAAAGATATTAAAATAATATAGATTGGAGAAAATGAGCAGTCCTCCAGGCTCCATCCCAAAATGAGAAGAGTTGAAGGTAAGTACAAGCAGGAAATGTGGGATTTATAAGCAGTGACTGGAGCAAAGCCACCTGGTTTAGTAAAAAGGAATATCAAAAACCTGAGTGGCCTATATGTTTAAAGAAAGGGGATGGGTTTAAGTGCGGTTAGAAGTGTGTGCGGAAGTGTTGTTTCAGTACGCCCTGTCCTCTCCCGCTCTTTCCAACTTCCGTATGAGGAAAGGCTGAGAGACTTGGAAGGGCTGGGACTCTTCAGTCTGGACAGAGAGGAGATCTCATCACTGTTTGTAAATATTGAAGTGGGGGGGGCAAATGGGCGGGGCCAGGCTCTTTTCAGTGGTGCGTAGTGGCAGGACAAGGTGTAATAGCCTAAAACTTGAACACAGGTAGTTTCGTACTAATATTCAGAAAAATTTAACGGTAAGAGTGACTGAATACTGGAACAGGTTGCTCAGAGAGGTTGTGGAGTCTCCTTCTATAGAGATATTCAAGATCTGTCTGGAAACCTACCTGCATGACCCACTGTAGGTACCTGCTTTAGCAGGGAGTTGGACTTGGTGACCCTCAAGGTCCCTTCCAAACCCTACAATCCTGTGATTTGGTGTGAAAAGCACTAGAAAAAAGAGGTGTAAGAACGACTGTCAAAACCTCATTTGTATATCTGAAAAATGCAAACTTCTTTCAAATCTTAGGTATGCCTATTTTCCAAATATTTTCTGAACACTGTCTAAAACTGCTTTATCTGTCAATGAATTGGCAGTGTTACAGTACCTGGCTTAGTGCAGTCTGAGCTACAGGGCAATCAGGTGGGATTATCTGATTTACAGTATCTGATCATCATTTTCATGGAGCCAGCTTTCTTTCCTAAATCGAAGGGGAGTATTTCAGAAATGGTGAAGAGCAAGGAAGATGATTAAGAGACTGGAGCACCTGTCATATGAGGAATGGCTGAGGGAGGTGATGTTTTTCCTGGAGGAGTCTCAGAAAGGTATAATAATACCCTCTCAATAATACCAATACTGGGAGGGAGGGTGCAGAGAAGACAGAACCTGGCTCTTTTCAGTGGTGCTCAGTGACAGAACAAGAGGCGCTGGGCACAAACTGAAACAAAAGACGTTTCACTTAAAGGGTTGGGACGGTTGATCTCAGGAGGTCACTTCCAAACTCAGCTGTTCTGTGCTTCTGTGAGATCAACCTAATGGAGTGGTGCTGGGCACAGGGATATAAGTCCAGACTTTCTAGTCTATAAGTTGAGACTAAATGTTGGGTTTTTTTTCTCTCCTTCATCTGCTCAGCCAGTCTTCTTACCTGAGCTCAAGGGTGTCCTCATGGTGACCTGCTCTGAACAGGTTGATGCTCAGCACCGTATCCCTTCTTTCAGCGTTGTATTCATGGCATAACTTCCATCCTGTGATGTCTAATAGGGACACTGCTCTCAGAGAGATGTGACATTTCTTCTTAGCCTAGAAATATACGTTTGTAGATAAATAGATGTCATGCTTATTACATACATATTACTTCTATATCTATATAGTTTAACATATTTTAAGATGTCTAAAAAGAGATTATAAAGACCAGATATCCCTCAAACATTTACATCTAAGAGCTCCAATTAATGCTTATCGCAAGTTGGTATTGCCTGCAGATATACAACACAAATGCTAAAAATGGCAGAAGCTTGGGAGTTATTTATGTTTTCATATTTTCTGTATTAATTTTAATATATTATCACTTGGTATTAAGATGTCTTAACCTGAAACAAAGACAGCTGAATACTTTTTACCAACAGAAGTTTTCTGAAAATAACATTTTGAAAAAAGTTGTGTGAAACAGAGCCAAACTCAACTTATTATATCAGTAGCACCTATTACATCAGTAACATGTGGCATTCTGATCCAACCACAAGTCAAAATGTTATTTTTAGGAAGCTTTGCTTTCTGAGACAAAACACCAGGCATGTCACAAATAAATGCACAAAATGAGGTGCAACACAAAATATTGTGCAATCCAATCTGTTTTTGTTGTTGTCCTTTGGTAATTTATTTGTCTGCTGACTGGATTTACTGGACCTAATTTCTGCAGTTTTTCTTTTATAGGAACAGAAAATGTTTTATACATGTTAGTAACTGAAAAATGGATACGTGCTTATACCTGTTAAAGAGAGAGTGTAAAAAATTTCCTTTGTTTATCAACTCAGTAGCAATGGGAACTCCTCTCTAACTATTATATATAAGGATATTTTTATCTGCTAAGGTCTGACAGTACAGTGGCATAAAAAATTTTTGTGGAGGCTAAGAATGCTGGAAGAGAGTTTCTACATTTACAGAGGAAAACTTGTACAACAGTCAGATAGCAGATATCAGCTTGACTTCTGCCTTCATTTTTAATACGACATTTGATGTTTTTCATCAGGAATTACTGTTTACCGATTAAACATCAAAAACTGAGGATAGCACACCAGAATGCTTTTAGAATTGTTAAAACATGAATCCTCTAATTTAAACAGACAATGCTATAGCAAGAAACACCACCACTAAAACTCTAGCAGTTAGAATCAACAGTTCCTTTAAAGTCATGTCTGCAGCATCGATTTCCGGACAGGTATGTCAGGATGATAACAAAATATAAGTCAGTCATCAACTGACTGTGAAAAAACCTGTGAACTTGTTTGTTCCACTGAAGCTTACAACAGGAGGCCAGTGCAGTTGTGATTGTGAATGTGGTGGTAGTAAGGATGGCAGAGGTGGTAACATGGCTTTTATATGACCACAAGTGTGTGCTATGGAAGTAGCACTCTAGATATCCTAATTTTTACCTTTCTCTCTCTCCTCAATACATAGGGAAAAAAAAAAAAAAGTTGTTTCTGTTATATTTATCTCCTGAAGAAGTAATCTTTGTAATCCTGTAATTCTTTAAGGGAAGACTGACTACTTGGTAAGCTATCCCATTATTAATATTTTATGTTTCTTTTTTATTTTCTTTTCTAAATCTGGAGAGCATTGATATTTTACTTATTTTGTATGATTTAAAAAAAATATTTCTTCTTGTAATAAACTCAGGTATTTTGGTGTCTTCAAGTGCAAAGGAACTTGGCTATCCTTGCCATGTCTGGAAAGTCTTCACTGGAAAAAGGTTAGGAAAACTGAGGTGAAAAATGATACACTGAAGTGCACATTTAAATATACGCATCAAAATTGCTAGAATGTAGTGATTTATGAGTGAACATCTCTGTATTCTACCAAAATTAATATAAGAAAATAAATTTCAGAGCACAAAAAATAATGAGACCTACTCTACTTTGTTAATACCTAAATTTCTCTTAATTTTGTAAATAGTGTTTTTGGTTGTCCTGAAATTAAAAGAGCAGGCATTTTTGGGGGGAGGAACGAAAAAGGAAACAACAACCAAATAGTAACAAAGTCTTTAATCTTTTTCCCCTTAGATTTTTTTTTCTTTTTCTTCCATGTATTCCCCTTGTTGCTGGCTCTCAGATAGTTTTCAAAACATGTTCTGGCCTGCCTTTGTCTTCAGTATTTAAGTTAAATCAATCTAGAGTCTAAGGTAACCCACCAAATCCACATTTATGTATTTCACATCAGGCTCTGATCCTTTATGTTGGGCTTTGTCTTTGTTCCTTTGCTATTTGTATATTCTGGATATCTAATTAAAGCAGGTGAGTTGAGTAATCCAGAGCATACTCAGGCAAGTAGAAATCTGAGGGGACCAGCTGTGAAATAGCAAATAGATTAGGAATGCAGTGATACTGATTTCAGGGATCAGTATCAGAGTACAGCTTGGAAACTCAGCTGGAAGCAGTAACTACTCAAAAAAAAAAAAAAAAAGAAAAGGTTCTGACAGGATGAACATGGAGATATGTAAATAGAGAGGGAATTTCAGTTTTCCTCTTGCAGGATTTATAGCTCCTGTACATTATCTTATTTTTTTAATGACTACAAAAAATCTTAAGGTAGAACAGTACAGTCTGAACGTGAAAGTGCAAGTCTCAAGTGCATACAATAGCTATGTACTTAAGACTAGATTAGTATGCATCATAGGTGTAAAATTGGCATAAACAAAAATTCTCTGCATTGCTCATATAATTATCTATGAATCTTGCTGGTCATCAAAAATTACTACTGATAGGTCATTATTATTATTTTTTTAGAAGAAATGTGTTCTGTTATTAGTACGTAGAGACCACCTGACAATTACTTTGCAAATGGCATATATCCTTCTGTAAAATGTTGGCTACCATGAGAACAATTCCCCCTGGCTTAAGAACAGGCCCCAGTTTTGTACCCCAATTTCAGTCACTTTAAGGGGGAGAGAAATAGTGGCATTTTAATTATAAACCTAAATGCATTCTTGAACATGAAACATGAAGAACTACAAGCAACCTTTTTAAAAAGTATCTTGGGAACTCCTACGGTAATGATCCAGAGCTTAGTCATTGGCTTTCCTTAACTTTTCTTAGATCCTAAATCTAGGAACAGTTAGATCATGTGAATTAAATACCATATTTTGCACTGCCGCCCTTCACTGAGCCTAATAACTTGTACTTAATGTATAATTTTCTCCAAAGCTCTGATTCTTTCTTTGTAAACATCAGCTAGCTGTTTCTATAACCTGTGACTACTCAATCTTGTTAATAGTAGCAGTAATAATAGTAGTTTTTGTTTATTTATTTTATATTTGCCTTTCAACTACAAACTTTCATACTTGCATCCATGGGATTAAGACATTTAGAACATGGTTACCAAACCATTCTCTGTGCCTGGAGCTTTATGCTTTTTCAGTAAGCTGAGCCTTTAATTCTCTTATAGGTTTTCTCTGAATTTCCCAGAGTTATCGTCCTTTCTTACATTCTTTGTTCTTTATTTCCTAGTAATTTCTCTTTGTATTCCAATACTAATTATAAATACAAAACTATAAATCCAGAGCCATGTTTCCGGGTGCTACTCCTCTTTTGGTCTCCCAGTTGGAAAACACTGGAGAGAAATTGGGTTTGATAGTGACTAACATATTTGGCTCTTAGACATTGGTTATCATTCTTTGAACTTGTTAAGAGATCTAAATCTTTCACTTCTGTAGAAGGATAAAAATTGGTGGCTAGAGTATAATTAGGTTACTGAAAAGTAGTTTACTGAAAAAAACTCGGTAGATGATTCTACAACTTACTGCCTCAATGTGACCTCAAATTAAGTGTTTAGTTTGAACAAAATACTTAACAAAGTTTTTCAACTTTCTAGTGTGGTAGCATTTATTGTTAATTCATTTTGACCTAAAGATAAATGATGTGGAGTAGCATTAATTTATTAACAAATACCTCCATCGGAAAAATGAAAACAATCAGGATATCAAAGATGCTGATAGTAGGATGGCTATTCACTACTATGCTTCTATCTTCTATCATGCATGACTTTCAAGCAAGCAAGATCCCATGTCATTTATGCTGTACAGAGTATAGGTGTTCTATAATAAACATTGTAAATTTAAAGAGACAAAAATTCACCCCAACCTCTTCAAAATAGACTTTGTTCTGTGATCCTCAACCAGTTCTTTCATTAAAAGTGTGCTAAGTGTTCAAATTAGATTTTAGATTTTTTTTTTAATTATTATTGAAGAGCTATTGTAGCATAACATTTTAGATGTTAGGAACAAGAATGATGGCTTTTTGGATTGGATATAGCCAACCGTTCTTGATATTTTTAAAGATGACACAAGATTCCAGAGTTTATGGCTGCATGTAGTGTGGGTTTATTGCTAAAACTATAATCAGCATTAGTGTATTTATTTACTTATTGAGTGTCTCAGTACATACTGATCTACTGTATATCTAATTTAGAAGCATAGCAAAAGAGCTTCTCAATCTTTAGGGAGATGTTACTCCTATTTTTTGAGGAAATAAATCACGGACTCAGAAAACTATTTGCAAGGATGACTGCACTTCACAGTCATAATTATAAAATATTACAATTGTTTCATTCACTCCAATTTCTACTCAGTAATTCTGTTTACTTTCCTGGCACTCAAGGCAAAATGCAAACAAGGCAGGTTTTTGTCAGCCTCTAGAGCTTTGGTCTTTAGACCATTCTTTTAACACGTTAATGAGCAATCACTATGTGCTTGTGCCCTAGCTTAGTATGCTGCTTTGAGTTCATCCAGTATATGCCACTGTGGTCATCTCCTTCTCTCCCTTCTGTGCAAAGAAGCAGAATACCAACATTTGCCATGTTTGCAGGGCTGCACCTTACTTGTGTCTTAGATAAGACATATTTTAGGGAACTTGATGATGTGAAAAAGATGAAGAATTACACCAACGTAAGTTAAAAATTTCAAAGGTAACAAAATGAAAAATGACAGAAAAATGATTGTTACTAGAGTCTGAAATTGATACCCTTTTGAAAGCTGACAAATGCACTGGAAGTAGCTGAGAAAAGAGTGGTTGTAGACTTATGTGGTTTATCTTTAATGACGCTGTTTTATAATTTGTGAGGAGAGTACATAAATGCTGTAATGAGTAATAGAACCAAAGGTTTTGGAATATAATTTGACAAGCAGTCTGCTGGAAGATTTTGTGAGCTAGACAATGTTCTCAATGACGTTTTTCATGAGCTACCCAGGAATGGTTATGGCAGCTTGGGTGAAGCACAATACCTTCCATTGCAACTCTTCCCCCTCAACTGCTTTGCTACCACAACTGCTTAATTATTCCTCTGCAAACCTTTCTAGCCAGCTATCCCACTTGAATTCTTCTGTATTTCTGTTTTCCCTGAAAGTCCTTAGTCCAGCCTGAGATGCTACTGTATACTATACAAACACAGAAGAAAGATGCAGACAACTTGTCCCAAAGAGCTCATAAAATAAAGTAAGAACTGATGGAAAAGGAGACATTACAGTGCTCAGACAGGCACTGGAGGCCTAAACAATGTTGATATTACCTAGCTATTGTTTTGTAGAAGAGAGTGAAGAAAGCTTATTTATGCAGTTCCTTGGGTGAGTGGGAAATTTCCCATCTTCAGAGCCTGGGCTGCCAGAAGGCATTTTCTGGAAGAAAATGTGACCTAGGATCTTACAATGAACCAGATGGATTGCAGGTGTCTAATTCCAGAACAGCTAACATCAAGAGTCTAGAGAGCTATTGAAAGGTTTCTAAATAATTTTTAAGCAATCACTTGTTTAGGTGTGAGGAAGAAACACTGAAGAGTGGAGAAACAGAACAGACAAGATGTAGGTTGTAGGAATGATTCTAGAAATTAATAAACAAAAGTTGAGTAACTGGCTTCACAGGTGTCCTACTAATAGTAGCGGGGCTCTTCTACTTATCCCTCAACAAATGTGATTACTGAAGGCCAAGTGAGCAGCTTAGATGTGGAGGTGCCTTAATGGTCTAGTCTCACTCATGTTTCCTTAACCACAGAGCCATGAAAAAAGGGAAGGAGGCAGCTATATTCATTTTCTCAAGGAGAAAGACCAGCGTGGTGACCTTCTTCACATTCACCTGAAGCTTGAAATAAGCTTGTCTTGAAAAAACTTTCACTGAGAACTTGAAACAAGTGCCTCCTGCTGTGAAAACTCTCTTTAAAGCAGTATTGGGATTTTCTGTTTTGTTGTTCCCTTTGATACACACAAGGATTAAGCCTGGAGGCAGCTTTCTTTGAAGGTAAGAGGGAAAAATCAAAATACTCAAGCTACATTATCTTTTGGAGCATGTTTATTTTGGGCATTTTTGTTGCTCAAATCTTTTAATCTTTCCTGTATTTCTTTTGGCTGCAGATACATCTACTAAAAAATAACTATGTGCTGAATGTCAGGTAAGACATGATTTTTTGAAAAACAGCTGTTTATTTTTTGATCACCTTGACCGAGGCTGTCACAGCTGAGTCTGATGGGAAAGAGAAGTGAGTTATCTCTTAATCTCATTCTTTCTCTCTGGTCCAGCAAATTATTTGTAAAGACAGAAAGAATGAGAGCCTTGCTGGCTGCTTCTTGACAGCTATGTTATCCAGTAAATGCATCTAAGAATACTTAGCATGAGGCTGTGCAACACCAAATATATCTAAAGTTGTTTAGAAGGGATCATGCTGTCCCTCTGTCAGTGCAACTTCTTTAGGGATTAAAGTTACCCATCTGTACCAGGTATATCTGAAATGGAGTTAACTTTCCCAGCTTGCATGGTGCTGTGCTATGCAGATGTAGCTAGAACAGTGTTGATAACACAATAGTGTTCAGCCCCTTGCCTAGCAGTAAATACTGTCAGCCCTCTCCCTGCCAAAGGCTGCTAGGCTGGAGAAGGTGAGAGGTATGCAACCAAAATAGCTGACCCCACCTGACCAAAAAGATATATTCCACGTCATATGATGGTGTGCTGGGCAGTAAAAGGTGAAGGAAAAGAAGGTTTGGGGCTTTCATCATTAGGGCATCTGAATCCACAAGAAACTGATACATGTGATGAGTTCTTGTTTTCCTGGACATCTGCCTGCTGCTTAGTAGTTGTGAATATTTTTTTTCCTTTTACTTTGCTTCCATATGTAGCTTTTTATTTTTCTTATTAAACTACTTTCATCTAAACCCACAGGTTTTGAATCTTAGTTTCTCCCCCTATTAAGGAGGAGCAGCGAGAAAGTACCTGGGTGGGGACATGGCAGCCAGACAAGGTCAGCCTACTGTACAGTCTATAAACTATGCTTAGCAGATCAGCTCAGTAAAGGTCAATTTCTTCTGCTGCCCAGTGCAAAACTCCCTCTGATTTCTTATTTGTTGTTTGATGGCTGCAATCTTATAGCATTTTTTTCTTGATAGCAAATCAGGAATAGTATTAAGTCCCGTCAACACAAGGAATGTTCCAAATTTTTGGAATTTGGAAAAAAAAAATTGTCTTTCTGTCATATTATGACAAAATGACTTTTTTTTTTTTGCACCTATACATGACAACTCTTTTCAGTCCCAGTTGTTTAAATCAACCTAGTCTGAACTTAACAGAAAAGTCAGGAGTATGGTGTTAAATTGTGTTTTATTTTACTCTGTCCTGTGGTTGAGTATGTGTATAATTTCATAATGAATCCTTTTTATGTAGTACATGTGAATCTAAAAATATAAGCAATTAAGATGTGCACCTCTACTAAGTATGTATTTGTTTACACCAGAAGAAGTTGCATAAAGACCTCTTTCTCCTTTATGATTATTTTTAAGGTCTTGAAAGTATATTGATGTTCCCTCTAAGAAATATTCTTTTCCATTGCACCTCTAGTCCAATATTTCTGCCTTTAGTATTGTCAGTGAAGGAGAAGCTGATGTTTTAACTCAAGACCTACAATGGAAAAAGTAGATGAGTGAAAGAGCTGAACATATTTCATCTAAAAAACAGAACTGCCAAGCGAAACAATGCTTACACTGAAACAAATAATATGTTCTTGGAGTCGCTTGTGGGTGGGCTGTTCATTTCGCTCTGCTGTGTTGCAATTGTACCCCGCTGAGTGCAGGAAGAGCTAGCCAGCTCACATCTTTCCTTGAACAAAGACCAGTATGTTGCTGCCTTCTTCTCTACCAAGATGTCTTTGTTAACTGAACTTCTTGCATGGATTTTGGACATTTTCTGTTTCATCTGATCCCTAGCATCACATAGAGACAAAATTCATTTCCTTTCTCATCTTTAGCACAGAATGGGAAAGTATGGTCTTTATTCTGAACTTTCACAATACCTCTCAAAATATGAGCAAAAAGTAAATGAGCTGCTTTTTTCTCCAAATACTCCCCCTCCAAAACATAGATATTTTATGGTAACACGAAATTATGATAGAAGCAAATAGAATTCTCCATGCTCTGTGAATTAACTTCTGGTGTTTCTGATTGCTGTGTGGGACAATTTTATGCAGGCTTGGGGCAAAAAATTATGAAATATGGGAAAGTAATCATTGCATATATATAGGCAGTGTTACAAAAGTTTCTGAAGGTGAAAATAAATTGGAAAATAGCATCATTGTTTTTGATTATTTCCACTCTAGGAATACAGGCAGTTAACACTAGAGCTTGATTTACACACACAGAAATACAAGTACAGATCAGAAGATTTCCAAAATATCTTCCAATGATGACAACTACATAATTTGCAACTGTGATTATTAAGTGATATTTGATCTAGTGACGAAAGGAGCAAAAAAAAAAAAAAGCAATATTTTCCTTAGCTGTAGTACTGTTAGTACTCAGGAATGTCCATGCATGCTACAGTAATGCTCTAAAATGCAGTGCCTCTTATCTTTGAGATGTTGCTTTGTCCCATATAAGGAGACGTGAGTTTGACCTTGCAATCACAGAAGCATTAGTGCTTTTGCATTAACTCAATGCTAAATGCTTGTTATTGATTTCCAACTGAGTACTCACATCATTAAGTTCTGCAGGTGCTTAAGTATATGAAGGATTGGAGTTGATTTCCTTCCTTCTAATTCCTTTAAAAATAGAACTCTCCTTCCAAGTTTGTTCAGCTTTGGAAAAGTATTGCTATAGAGTTGCAGTTGCTGTCAGATGTCAGCATCAGATATATTTGCATTTTTTTAAAGTAGATATTAATAGTCTAAGAAGCTGAGGGAGTGTGAAGATGAAATATCAGTTCTACTTTTTGATAGTTGGTTAAAATGAAAATGAAATTAAAGGATAACTGCGGCAAAGAATGAATGAAAAACTGAACCTTGAGAAAGTAGTCATAAAAACGTCTCACTTCAGTGTTTCAGAACTCACTTCATTGCTGACAGACAGTAGTTTTTGCATGGGTGTCTTGTAACTAATAGCACTACCATAGCTACATTTCCCAAGTCATTAATCTTACTGTTGGTATGGTTTATGACAAAATGGTATAAACAGCATGTTTATTTTTATATGGAGTACCTGTCCAACCCTACGGATTTTCCTTTCATTCTAGGGAAAGGGGGGCTGTGCTCAGTGCAGTCAACTGGTTTAACTACAGGATGTGACCAGAAGTTTTTGAGACACTATGTGATCCAAAACATAGCACTCGCTACCCTCAACACTGGACATCTCTGATCAAAGAGGGAAGTGCTGTTAAAATTGCAAGCACTTCACTGTTTTTGCAATGTTTTTCTGGGATTTTGTTCTGAACTTTGATAACAATACTAAATATCTTCTGCAGTTCATAAGTCAATGCAGAAACTGGAAGGCAGTTTGTACTTTTAGTTAAACAAATAGACAATTTAGGCAAATGCCCCAGGCAAGGGTCATGCATAATCCATCTCAGCAGGAAGTTTAAAATAATAGAGATATTTTGATGTGAATTATAACATTTACTGTGCACCTCTCTAGGACTGATACTGAAAACAATAAATGAACCTTCTAATTTATTCAAAGCAGAGTTCAGTTAAAAGAGTATTGCCACTCAGAATTAGAGCTAATTAAGCAATTATTGGTTTCATTTGATTATTCTAGTGACATATTGGAAGAAAACAGATGCCTATAAGACTTGAATATTAAACAGATAAATTTGTTAGAATATTTGCCAATGAATGTTGATCTCAAAAGATTCACTACCGAAAAATGGCATTTGTATTTATGCAGCTTGAAAAAAGCATTAACTAAATCCAAATGTTAGATTAGCTTTTATTTCTCTTTCTGGTGTTCTATTCAAACTGATGCATGGTCTTGTACTGTGTAGACTCAGTAGAGGTTTTTATTAAGAAAACTATATGAAAACTTGCACAGAAGATAAAATCTTGCAAGTCTCATATTTTAAAGATCTAATTTTTATTGATTTTATATTAGAAGCCTATTTTTCTATTTACTGGGAAAAGTGAACAGGAAAAGTTTCATAGAAGAACAGAATGAAACAAACAAAAAATCCTTTGATAAAGGAATATCAGAAGATAGTAGAATTAAACAGAAAATAAAATTTCATCTTTGGAAGGTTTTTTCATTCTTTTGTCATGTTTTCTACAACCCCTACCTTTAGAAACTGCCTGCTGCACATCTCCTCATCCTTTACAGCTCCATTATTTTGGTTAAACTGTATAACTTTAACAAGGAAACTTCAGCATCCTTTGTTCTATTGTAAGCCCTGATTGCTCTTCTAAGTAACTCAGTTACATGTTTTATTACTGAACTTAATTTAAAAGCTCTCTTTAACACTCTAAAAAAATAAGGTTAGCTTCAAGATTAGGATGATTTTTAGGCTACTTGTTTACCATGCTGAAACAGCAAATTCAATAAATGAAACAGAAGGTAATTTTTCCTTTTTTCTTTTTCCTAAATTGAGTTGTGTTAGTAACAGACAACATGAAACTTAAGATGATCAGCTACTATTACTCTATACTAACTATTGAGAACTTCACCTACTGCATTTATAAAATTCAGGAGGTCTATAAACACTTCCAATAAAGTGACATGAGAAGTCTGACCCTCCCATCAATGGGTAGACAGCCTACCCAGAGCATGTGGGATCAAATTTTTTTTGCCTGAAGAAAGTTGCACTTCTACATCTTGTTTCTAGAAGTGCATCCCAGACTCCACTACTTTGGACTTTGTTGTTCTTAGTCTCTCTGACACACTTTTATGTTTTATGAACATTCATTGTTTCAGAGCCTGGAATCCAGTAGAGTGGGCGCCATTGTTATGGCTTTTATTATAAACTCACCTGAAGGCATGACATTGTTAATGTAAAACATATGTGAAAAACTGACACGTAACACATAAACTCAGCTGAAACCTTAAAAAAAAGCCAACGCTTTTAGCATGTAAGTGTACTGAAGTAAAAGATCTGAGTGCTTTTTACAGGACTGTAAATGGAAAAAGTTCTTTAAATAGTGGCAAATAATTTGTCAGTATTATTGAATTAAATGAAATCCAGATGATAGGGATGTTTTAAAATAAACAAGTTAAGTATCCATTTGTAAGGACTGCCAAGGTCTTCAGGTAAGCAGTACAGTGGATAATTTGATGTCTCATTTGCAAATCAGGCTCTGGCATGACACATGCAACCCTTTCAAGATAATGTGTATGAATGTCTGACAAGCTTCGTTCTCATGGCTGAGATTACTGATGGGGTTAAGACAGTCATTCCTACAGTTGGAGCAAGAAGGTGTGATTTTATATATATACAAATGTATATTGTTTTCCAATTGTAGTTGCTAACTCTTTATTTGGATATAGCAGCCAAACTTCAACTTTTTTTTTTTTTTTTTGTGTAGCCTAGTTGCTTTACATCTGTATGTGCTGTACATGACTTCAGAGTTAGCTCTGCTTTACGGAGATCCTTTTCAACCTCTACCTATGAATTTATGATTCATCATTCTCTTTGTGTTTTTGTCCCCACTGGTTTGGAGGGGCACCTTCCCCTGCATATGCAAGATATAGCATAGAGTTTCTTGACTGTAAAAAGGTTGATGTATAGGAGACTTCTTTCCTCTTAGTTCATCATTCTTCTTTTGAGAGTTGGCTAGAGATGTCAAATGTTAAAAGGCAGAAACATTTCAGAAAATTATGAACAACTCTATATTTTAGTCCTTAGTAGAAAGACCTTTTGCATTGTAATTACAGAGTTTCAGCTTAGTTATTATTGATTACTAATACATATGAATGACTGAACTGTTAGTTATTTCATTTATAACATTTTGTAATTTTCTTTACTATTTTCCAGCACATCAATCAAGTAATAGAATTTCCATTCCTCATAGAAGAGAGTTTGAGCTAATGTCTGTATATGTTAGGGAAAATTCAGACCATGAGTAATGGTTTCCATTTTTTTTAAATGTTTGGGGCTTGAGGTATTCCTACCTTTACCAATGCCAAGAAGAATGCTAATTAATAAGCCAATTAACTCTGCTGAATATGTCGAACAGCTTCTCATGTAGAGTAAGTTAAACTGCCAGAATTTCTTCTGCTAGTGTAGCTGTTTCAGATAGGTTGTGATTTCTTTTCACATCCTTAACAGCAGTTATTTTTATTAGAGTATATTATTTTATGCTTTTGCAACATGTAGAGTACAGCGGTAATTTTGCATCCGCTAAGAACACCTTTTTAAGTTACTGGATTTACTTTTGTACTTTTTTTTTTCATGTATGGGCTATGGTTGGCTACTACCATCTCCAAATTTAAGTTGTATATTTCTATTTAGACCAACAGTAAACCAGGAATTAGTATTTTATATCAGATGTTATAAAAATAAAAGTTTAAACCCACATTTATATAATGTGCTGAATCCATCTTTCAGCACTTGAGGACATGAATTTTTCCCCCTCAGGTCAGTTTTTCTTTTCCAACTGTGCTCCATAATTACTTTCAGAATTGATTAATTTCCATTTTATAATGACAGCTCTAGCAGTTGTGAAATAACCAAAGTCAGCACTTCTTCCAATATTGCATCTTTGTGAGCATTCAATCCATTTTATAGTTACTGAGTTGGACATTTCCTCATTACTGAGGAGCTGTGCCAAACAAGGACTTTCAAAGAACCATAACCTCCAAACAAGCTTTTCCTCCTCCACCCACTATTACTACTGTTGAGTGATGATATGTATATAATATATATAATA